>VWZE01003713.1:156324-178129 GCA_013396675.1 Eubucco bourcierii
AGAGAGTGAATTTCTAAATAAATACTTCTATCATTTTGTGAAAGAGAAGCAGGATGAATTTTAGAGGAGAGATGAACTTAAAGAAGACATTAAGGATCTTTTGTTTGACTGAGCCCCTGACCAAGATAAAGTTGGGAAGTAAAGGTGATCCCTATGGAGTTTAGCAATATACAGAGATGAGATTAGATGACTCACCACTAGAGATATGAAAAAGGGAGAAAAAGGCCTTTCCATGGAAGGTACTTTTGTAAGTGGATTAAAACATTGTTGCAGGAGACAGTTATTTCCTGCTTCCTTTCCCCCTTTTTACTGATTGACCAATGTCTTACAGGGACGAAATTGTTACTCAGTGAGTCAGCAGCATCATTTTGTACAGTCCTAAATTACATTTAAAATTTACTTGCAGGTTCACCAGGTTTACCTGACATAATTCAGTTTAATTCCATGATACACTGAAACAAATGAGAAAGAATCGGGCGTTTATGTTGTTGAGACCTCTGAATGTATTTTTGGCAAACTGTCAAATCAGTGAATCTTTGTGTTTCATTTCAGGATACTTTATGCTATACAGTTTTCTAAACAAGATTGTCCTTCTACAGCTAGTTGCTTTTATCTATCAGCGTAGTCTCTGCCTTTGCAAACTTGCCATTGCTATAGTAACTCAGTCAAACATCTCTTCAAGATAAGTTACCTAATACTACACTGTAGTGTGCCTTGCAGCAGAATCTAGAAGAAGCAGTAAACTTTGTAGCTGTGTATAATGCAAAGCTCTTAGTCCCATCAGGCTCATTTTATCTGGTTTTACAGAAGACATTTAAAAAGATAATTTATCTTCTTGAAAGGATGCTATGGAGATTGTTAATAGGCTACATCCAACTTAAAGGTCTTAGTTAACTGTTTTTTGCTCTGAGAAGGCATATTTTCTGGATTATACCCTAAAAATATTCTAGATGAAGAAGATAATTTGAGAATTTTACAATGTAAGGTAAAGAGCGTTTGAGAAAATATACAACTATAAATGGGAAATCTGTTTGTCAGCAAAGTCTTTGGACTAATTTGTTATTCATATTTTCTACAGTTGCATATAAAGACTGTGTTCCCCACATCTTCTTAGCAAATTGTGTACACAGTCTCCTTTTTTTTATGATCGTTTTGTGCTGTAGAGTAGATTAATAAAAAGGAACATTGCAAAGTACAGACCTTGCAGTTCTTTAGCAGATAAACCATGCTATATCTCTAGGGGTTAAAAGCTGATTCAGATCTGTAACTTGCCAACTGACAGCCTTTGAAGTTGATCCTTATTTATTTATTTATTTATTTTGATCTAAAGGTTTAGATTGACATCCTTTTATATGTTTGGAATTCTTCAGCAGACGTAAAATGCTTGGTAATGACTGAAATTAACCTGAGGCTTTATATAGCCATCTTCCCCAGGAACTACACTGAAACTTTGGTAACAGTTGAGTGGTTTATGGAAGGGGAAAAAGAAGTTCTCAGGAGAATATTTTTTTTTTTTGTCTGATAATACTACCTTTATAGAGGTGTTTTAAGTCAAACTGGACCCTTTTGCTTTCCTCTGTCCACAATACCTGTTCTGGGGGTGTCTACATGAAAATTTTCACAGATGAAATGCACTAAAAGAGGGGCAGATAAAAAGAAAATAAGCGCAGTGGAAATTAATCTTTAAATGGCAAGCCTCTGAAACATTGAACTTGCTTATCTGATGTTTTGTCAGAGGGTGTTATCTCTTGATGAGAAATGAACAAGACCAGTCCACACAGGAAAAATACTTGTTGCTTTACTTCTGTCTGTTTATTTGGGATAACTTGAACTGTCTCCCACTTTTTTACTTCTCTCAATGTCAAAATATTAACTACTAGAAATGCAGCCAGTAGGCATCTGACTCAAAAACAATGCTCATTTGACCTTTGGACACAAAATACCTAACACAAACAAAAATCTAAGCAACCTTAAATATCACTGAGTATTAGAAATATACAGAATGTGGGTCAGTAGAAATTCAAGGCTTAGAAACAAAAATAAAATAAACCACCAAAATCGCTTGGTTAAATTTCACATTTGTTTCTCCATTCCACAGCAGAGTGTCAGATACTAATGTTTGGTCCAGTGTGCTTCATGCAAAAAAAAACTATGGCAAAATTCTTCACTACTTTTAATAATTGCAAGTGAAAGGAAGATAAATAAAGGAAAAGTACTGGAGTACTGTGTGCAGCTCTGGAGCCCCAGTACAGGAAGGACATGGAACTGTTGGAGCGGGTCCAGAGGAGGCCATGAAGATACTCAGAGGGCTGGAGCAGCTCTCCTATGAGGACAGGCTGAGAGAGTTGGGGCTCTTCAACCTGGAGAAGAGAAGGCTTCAAGGGGACCTGATAGTAGCCTTCCAGTATTTGAAGGGGGCCTAGAGGAAGGCTGGGGAGGGACTATTTACAAGGTCTTGTAATGACAGGACTAGGGGCAATGGGTTTAAACTGGCAGAGGGGAGATTTAGACTGGATGTTAGGAGGAAGTTGTTTGCAGTGAGGGTGGTGAGGCACTGGAACAGGTTGCCCAGGGAGGTTGTGGATGCTCCCTCCCTGGAGGTGTTCAAGGCGAGGTTGGATGAGGCCTTGAGTAACCTGTACTAGTGGGAGGTGTCCCTGTGTATGTCAGGGGGTTGGAACTAGATGATCCTTGAGGTCCCTTTCAACCTTACCATTCTATGAAAAAGAAGGGCAATACATACTTATTTCTCAAAGGTTAGGTTTTATAAGAGACAAAGAGTACATAGGAATTAAGATGTATTTAAAGTCTGTGTGATGCTGCCACTTCTTTATATAAATGTTAAATTTGTCATGTAAGGCACTTGGTGTCTCCCACTGTTCTAATTCTACCAGTTCAGTTGCAGAGGGGGCGGTTTAACCTTAGGGAGAACGTTACATGGAAATGCCTGAAAGTGAATGGATAAAAATCCCTTGGTGACTAACCACTATTTCTTATTTCTCTTCCTACCCAGTTATGAAAGAGGAACGTAAAAGAGACAAAATGCATCCATGTGAGGCAAAAGTCTGAGAGAGGGATGCAGGTTCTACCTCTGGAGAAATAAAGCTACTCAGAACAGGTCACTGGAGCCAGTACTCCAATATCTGACTTATCCTTACAGTATAGTCTATGACAGGGAAACTGCCCTCTGAGGAAGAGTGTGAAATACTTGTTAAAGTCAAGTAACATTCCCCATGCAATTTCTGGTGCCAAATCTTTGCACTATCTACCTTAAATTGAATTCCTAGAAGAGTAATAGTATGATGTAAATTGCCAACCTACTTTTTTTTTTTCTTCTTTTTGAAAGACATTTCAGAATTTACTCCAATGAATCTAAGGATATGTAATTCCCATCAGTTTTGCAATGGAGGCAATAATGGTTTACTTGGAGCATACAGGGGAGGTATATTAAGTTTTTCTCACTAAAACTTCATTGTCCATGTTGATGTCCAAACTTGATCAGTGAACAAGCAGCTTAGAAGGGAGGAATCCACAGGGACCTCATGTGTAAATGATCTTGCACCACATTCCCTATAGCTCAGAGAAACAGACTGCACCAGACTTTTACAAAATTTTAGCAGCTTCTACACTTCCTGTCCAGTGAGTTGTGTTACTGGTTGCCTCCTTTTTTAGGGGAGGAAGGGTCAACAGATGCCTGAAAGTTAAAAGAATATAAATATTGAGCTTGCCAGAAAATTATGCAAGCAATTATTCTCACCGTTGATCTCTCAAAGTCTACCAGCCAGCCTCAAAAATCTTTCTATAAATGGCAAGATCAGCAGTGTTTCACAAAGGTGTTTTGTCTCTAGTATTCACGTGGAGCGGTCAGCACACCACAGACACAGGCCTATTCAGGTAACATGAGGGACAGTCAAGGACATTATAAAAGGCCGCTTAAAAAAAGTACAAGGCATGGTTTACAGCCACAACAGTTGAGTTTAATTTATTTAGAAATTGCATTAATAGATTGTGGAAAACTAAATACAGCATGGTATTTCTGGGAATCTTCTCTTTTTCCTTTGGCATGTTCCTTTTGTCTAATGTTCTGGTCTCTCCCACGGACTTCCCTTTACCGCCTAAAAAAACCCACTGAAAGGGTATCATAAAACCTGTTTAATTTCCTATAAAAGATTATACTAAGTGTGCTTTTAATGTAATGATGTCAGTGGTGGATGATAACATGTATTAGGTAGTGCAAACTGCTGATTATCTGTCAGGATAAATCTGTTTATTTCAGAAATAGCAGTCTGACAGCCCCCTGTTGTTAACCATGAAAGTACATGCTAATGCCAGTTACAGTTTGGTAGGAGATCCTCAGAGAAGTGTGTTTGCTAGGTTTTTGCTTTGACAGTCTTTACACCAAGTTTTGCAATTTTTTTTTTGTTTTGCATGTATATATTTTTTTCTTTGTTTTCTTTTTGAGAGAGAGGCTAAAGCAAAGCCACTGATCTGCAACTTAGGTTCACAGCAATTCAGAGGAAGGAATGACTTGTGAAAAGAGAGTGGATTATAGGATTACACAGCGGTTCAGACTGTGCCCATGGCAGGGTTCATCTTTAGTAATTTCAATGCAGACCCATTAGTGGTGAACAGAAAAAAGCAAAAGGAAACGTCGGGAGTTCTCTTTCCCTACAAGTCATTCTTCTTCTATTTGCTTATTTATTTTTCAGTATTTACAACAGTTCCCAATTATATCCTGAACTAAAAAGATCATATCCAAATGATGCCTGTACTATTCCTCTTTAATGAGATAAATGGCAAAGAGAACCAGCCTCTGTTGTGAATGTGCCCCAGCTTTTGTGTTGTAGAAAATGATTATGTATTTTGAGTAAAGCATAAATGGCATAATGAGGTACAGTTTGCAAAATTTTAGATGGAGAGGTATTTTGTCTGACTATATTGTACTTTGACCGTTTCATGAATGCTGTAAAATGCTGAACAGCATAATAAAAATTGATATTTATATTGACATTTCAGGATTCTAAGTCTAAGCTGAGAAAATCTAAACAGACTTCAGTATCTCTGCAGCTGTTCCTCCAAATCCATGTGAGTTCTGGCTAATTCACTTTTTCTACCCACACACCCTCAATTGGCCCTAATACAAACATCTCTCTCTGAAGCAATTTCTCCCTGGAAAATTATGCACATCTTCATCTTAATTCAGAATTTACATGTGTACTTTGCATATTTTTGCATCAGTATGTGTGTTTTAAATTAGATAAAGGTCACTGTCATTCATAATCAAGAAGAAGGTGTATAAAAGGTCAGGATTCAATAAAAAACCCTGATTAGATGTAGAGGTTTGTTCATATGATTCAGTATATCATTGGATAAGTGGAAATCATGAGTCAACAAATTAACCTTGATATAATAGGTTACTTGCTTCATTAGGATCAGAAATGAGATTCACTTTTTTTTTTCCCAGTGTACTCTTGTTTGTCTCCATAACAAGAAGAAATACTGAGGTGTTGATAGTTACACAACTGAGTACTTTTATTATTTAATTTGGCCTAAAATGCAACACAAATGACAATTCTTGTGTTAAAGGAAGCGAGTCACCAAATACATTTGCTATGAATATAAATATCAATGAAATTAAAATTATCCACTGTAAAAATAGGTAAGTTAATTAAAATAATGGCCTGTATGTTTCATATAGGCTTTATTGTAAGCATGCTTAAGAACCAGTGATGAATGAGGCTATTAAGGTCTAGTGTCAGGAGGAGATCCAGATGCATGTGAGCATGAGCTATGTGCAAGGATAAATTTGCACTCCATATAGTGGTTCTGCCATAAACTTTCCACATCTTCTTGGGTAAACCACCTAGAATGACTCTACCTTTACATCCATCTGCAAAAAAAGGGAAAAATAGTTACACTGCTTGTACTGTAGGAATGTTTCTGTTTCTGCAGACATGGATTTACTAGGAGGTTTAAGGAGATCTTAGGATTTCCACCACTACCCTGTTCATTACACCATATTCCTGGTCAGTTATTGCAGTCAAAGTGGCAGCATTGTGGATCTCTGCACTTGAAAATATCTGAAAATTCTTCAGCAGTATTCTCCAGAATAAAGAAGAAATATACAAAGTGAAAAGGGTCCATATTTAGAAAATAATCTGGCCTAGGAAAGACAGCATCATTTATATAAATAATATCATATTGTCAACATTGGACTGTACAAACTTCCTGCAGTTTTTATTACTCAAACCTAAACTTTTCCAAACCACCAAAAAGTCATGGGATTTTTTTGGGTGGTTTTGGTTTTGTTTGGTTTGTTGGTTTTGTTTGGTTTTTTTTTTTTTTTTTTAGTTTGGGGGTTGGTTTTGGGGTGGGTAATTTCTTTGTCTGGAAAGTGTTTCAGCTATTTCAACCTGTACTGTAACAGAAAAACCTATTAGAAAAGCAACATTACAATTAAAATAGTTATACATGTCAATGTTTCAGACGTTGTGTATTTCTTTAATCTTTCTTCACGTCTGTGTAGAATAAATATCAAGTTACTGCTTGTTCTTTTTTTTTTTTTTTCTCCCTGGCAGCATTCTGTGCCCATTAAATCCTAAGTATGAAAGAAAATTAGACTTGCCTGTTACCACTATAAACGTACACCCAACAGTTTTCAAATAACATGTAGGTAATCCCTCTTCTATAAACATTGAGACTTGTGGTTGCTCATAATTAAAGCTGCAGCCATCACAGTTTAAACTGACTCTTTTCTGATGTTCATATGCCTCATTCTTTCCCAAATATAATGGAAAGAAAATACACCAAACTATGGTAAGCTTTCCTTATTTACAATACTGTTTGAAATTTATGCACTTTTTGTACAGTTACAGCATTAGTCCATTATTTAGTTTTTTTTTAAAATCAGTTGATTATGAGCAGGACTTTCAGATGAGGCCTAGCAAGTGAGATTGTAGTATCTGTTCCTGATCGTTAAAAGGATCAAACGAATGCTTTGGTTTTGACCAGGCTTAGCTTACTGTAACTCCCAGCTTCTAGTTCTCCTGTGTTTCATAAGTGTAGAGGCCCCAAGTGGTTTAACTAATACCCACCTTACAGAGCACCATTGTAGGCAAACTTCTGATATATGCTGGGTTTGGAGGTACTGGTCTACAGAACACAATGGGAGTACATGAAGTCCTTGGGAGTCTATGTAAATTAGGAGTGCTTTTTTTGAATGAAATCTCCTTGTCCTACCAAAGGACTGAGCTTTGGCCTATGTCCAAAAATAGCCTTGTTGATTCTGGGTGTCACTAAGCTAGAAGACATGTTTCAGGAGTGGTTCTGATGGGATTTGACAAGTCATGGGCATTCAGACCACAGGACTGAGCAAGAGCTGACCAGAATTAAAATCCCATGGAATATGCATGGCGTGTGTGGCATTCGCAGCAACAGACAGACCTCTGTGGTGTGGCACTACTTACTGAGTTAGACATATCCTGAGATGTAGCTATGTGGACAGACAGAACTAGACAGAATTTACCAGTTCTACTCTTACTTCAATTTTAGGGAGTCATAGTGTGTCCAAGTTATTACTTATAGAATCATAGAATTATAGAATGCACTGGTTGGAAGGGACTTCTAGAGGTCATTGAGCCACTACCCTCTGCATGTGATATTCTAGCCAGTTCTTTACCCACCAAATGTCCACCCATCAAATTCATATGTGATGTAGAGAGCAGGATGTTGTCAAAGCTAGGAAATCGTATTGATGAAGGATCATGCTTCCTGTACTGTACTGTCAACTGATGAGGAAGGTGCTCCCTCGTAGTCTCTCATCTCTCCTTAACATCTACAGAGTAACAATCAGAACTGAATCTTATGAATATGAAAATACAATTCCTCATGCTCCACTGAAGCTGAGGAAGTGACCTAAAGACACTGCACGGTACAATCTGGTGCATAACTTGTAAGGAGGGTAAAACAAAAAACAAAAACAACAAACCCTACTAGAATTTTGAAGGCAACAGCACAGCTATTCCATTCAGTTTTGCATGGACTTTCTCTGTAATAAGGTAGGAGGTAACATGCAAGTGGACAAAAAGGGGAATTAATGTAAAATGACCAGACTTCTTCAGAGTCCTCTCTTTGAAACAGAGTTGTATCACCCATTTTTGCAATTAGGCTTTTCCAGAAGGAAGGGACATTTCTCTTGTTCTTGCAGTATCTCATACAAATCTTTGGACTATGGCAGCATGCACACCAGCTTGATTTAGCTGCATAGATAGATCATTTTGTAAGTGATTCATTCAACCTACCACATCTGTGCTGGGATCACTCTGAGACTCGTTGGAAACCAAGAATCCCCTAGACTGACACTGGTTTGTAAGGTACCTTTGGAAAAGTCACCTAGGCGAATTTTTTCAAGCTTAAAGTTGTGAGTTTAAATTTCATGTTTAAGCATCTAAATTAGTGGTCTGATTTTAATGTGTGCTGACACTCACATTTTCAATCAACTTCAAAGGGAGTTGTGAGTGCTCAGAAGTCTAAACCTATGAAAATCAAGCCAGTTAGACACTCAAACTTGAAAGGTTTCTCCTATACTATTATTGTTATTTGCATTACTTTAGTAGCTTGAAACCCCAGTTATAGGACTAAAGAGCTAAGCAGTGTATTTTATATATATCTTTTTTTTCCCCCTCCTTTATGTGCAAAACCTGGCATGAAAGGATGCTGTGACGATCGTTTGGTTAATATTTGTATATAGCTTTCAAAAATAAATGCTTTATAAACACAGAATATAATTATTCATGGAAGAAAATGGTATTCCTATTATTCACAGCTTTTTGAAGTTCCTCTGATTTCCAACCTACCCTTAAGAAGCAGAGCTTATACTGCATGCCGAATGCATCCTATATAATACAGAGCCCACATCCGTAATTTGAACAGCAAACAGAAATTAAACTTGTATACTTGCTTAATTTGAACAGAAATCCACCTTTAACAACTCTTACATAATTCTCAGAGAAACTAAGTAGCTTGATGAACCACAAAGCTTTCCTTAGAAAG
The DNA here is from genome assembly GCA_013396675.1 of Eubucco bourcierii. Lineage (NCBI taxonomy): Eukaryota > Metazoa > Chordata > Aves > Piciformes > Ramphastidae > Eubucco > Eubucco bourcierii. The sequence continues at coordinate 165,376 of VWZE01003713.1, forward strand.
TTTTGTCTTATCCATACCTCTTTATTTTAGTTACACTGATCCATTACTAGCAAACAGTAGACTCTTTGTAACTGGGACCTGTGTAAAGCTTGCTCTTTTCCCCATGGATTCAATAACTAAGCTGCTTGAAACAGCTTTGATGAAACCATCTTCTTTCACAGAATGCAGTTCCAGTAGTGCTGATAAATTCTACAAAATGGTGTCGATTTAACTTGTGTTTTCTTTGGAAACAAAACCGAAGGGGAAACTGGTAACATACTGGTGTTTTCAGAACAAACTTCTGCGTAGAAACTGTTTTTGTTTAAATGGTTTTGATACCGTGATTGTATATAAAAGAAAATTAGAATTAAACATTTTTATTTTGTTAAAATGTTTGCTTTACAAAAAAAAAAAAAAAAAAAACCAAAAAACAAACAAACAAAAAAACACCCAAAACAGTTTTAAGAAATAGTTCAAAGACAATTTTTAGTTTAGAACTTTCAAACCACCAAAGTGTTCTGTGAATCGGTTTCTGGACTCTAAAAAGCTAATGAAGTCAGTAGCTTCCCACTGACTCCAGTAATGTATCACAATCACCGAGGAAATACAATCATGATCTAGTTGAGTATTTGTATGCCTAAATACAATATGCATATGTATGATACATCAGATCTCTAGTCTTAGATTAAAACAATGTGTAAACATTTTTAAAGAAAAGGAAAACTCTTAAGGTTTTTTTACCTATATATATCTGTGCTCTTACTGTCTGTTGATGGTGTGGCCCATAGCTATGACACTTTGGCATAGACACTTCCTGCTGCTATCGAATCAGGAGTGCAGGTTTGTTTGGTTGGTTTTTTTTTTAATAAGACAGGTGGTTTAAAACCAGACACTAACTGATTAATAAGTTTATCCATGCAGACCCTCATTCAAGCATCAGGAGTAAGTGCTCTGTCTGCTTGACAAATATCCAGGCTAAACGCAAATGTTGTTATTCGTCAAATAGTAACTGTTTTAATGAGCAATTCTTAATGATCTTTAACAACTATAAATTGATCTTCAGAACTCAGATGTCACAGCATAGTCCCAGTATTTCTAAGAATTCAGCTTTAAGGAAGCTACAGTACAAAAGAAGGAAATGCTTTAATTTACTCCAGGGAGAAAGTGTATTAGGCATAGTAATGAGGATTTTAGGAACAAGCAGCAAGTTAAGGATATTATTTTCCTACAAAGCAAATAATATAGCAATTGATCTAGACAATTGTCGTGTGTCTTGCAATACTTAGGATTTTAATAAAAGTAATCATCAGGTCTTCTATTTAGACTTTCAGACTTTTACATCTTGAACCATTAAAAATAATGATACATGATTTTAATCTGTTTGGTGTAAATTGATTGATTTCTTGCTTGTAAACTGCATGCTCTTCAGATAGATCAATTTTCACATTTACCATATCTAATTATTTTCTTCTTTAAAAGGTATAGATCATTTGGGGCTCCATTTTCTTTACTGACAGTTTCTTGACAGCTAGTACAAATAACAAAATAAGTCCCACAGAAGAAGTAAGTTTTATTTTATAAAAGGTTTAGCATAAGTGTTTATATCCTTTGAGTACAAAGGGTTGTGCATGCTTCCTTTATCTTGTAGTCTCAGGTGGCAGCATTAGCAAACCAACATTTTCTGTATTTCATAAATAATGTTCCATGTGATTATAAACCTGAACCTGGATAGCTGAACGAAGTTTGCCCAAAAATGAAAAGACAGACATGCTCTTGAGAGAAAGGACTAAGACCCCTACTTCTGTGAGCTCTGGGAAAGTCGCTCCTTCAGTAACTGCATGGAGAGATCAAACATGGTAATAAAGGCCCGGAATTCTAGCAGGTTTCCCTAGAATAGGACTTCAGAAATGTGAGTTGTGAAGGAAAGGCAATCTGTGCCAGATACTGATTAAATTTCAGTCATCTATCCAAAGCAGTCCCTAGTTGCTTGTAAAATGCTCCATGTAATTACAGTAACTACAGTTTTAAAAGCAATTTACATATTAGCCTTTATCTTGGGTCTCTCTTTGTGGGTGCATTTCTTCTTTAGAATCAATATCCTTAAAATATACATTAAAAAACCATCTGAATTTGTAGCTGTGTAGACTTTAAAAATTCCATCTCTAGTGTTTTCCTCATGGATTCCTCTAGGCTTTTGGAAGAGCTTAACTGTGGTCAAATATCACACTCTGGATGTTCAGCGGCCCAAACAGTAAGTCACAACCATATTTAAAATTGTTAAGAAGTCTGGAGTTGATGCAAAATCAAACCAGGATATATTAAAATGCTGCCAGGATAAAATAATATTAAGGGCTAAACTTTGTCCTTTGCTAGTTACACAGGTGCAAATGTCAGACTTGGCAAATCCTTTCAAAATTTTGTGTCCCCTAATCTTTCAGATCTTCTCATTGCTGGGCATGGAAGATTTTGCTAATGCAGGGGAAACATACGTGGTTACAGGATGAACACTGGCCAAATAAAAGGGTACTGGATCATTCTGTGATATTCCAATTTTAAACTAATATAAGTGTGAATTTTGGAAGGAAACTAAACTGGCTATTTCATTAAAGTTGTACTGGCTTAAAACAGAAGAAATGCAAGGAGTGATTAAAACTCCTCACAGTCAATAAAACTGTTCCCACCAGAGTTGTGCAGTGCAGCTGCAGGTAGTTTAAAACATTTTTTGTTGTTTTATTCTTTGTTAAAGGTGCCTTTTGTAACTGCCAAGCACAGTAAAGTTCCTTAGTTATTCTGCTTCTCATTGCTACTAAGGCTATTATCCTTACTGGGGCTACTAATATGATGCACATTTGTGTTTATGCAGGAAAGTTAGGGTCACTAGAGATTATCCAAACAGTCATTCCACAATGAATTATCTAGAATGCTGTTTTCCAGAACTGTCACATATCAGAAAAAGGGCAAAGCCCTTATAACTGTTGTGATTGATCCTCTGTCAAGTCATGATTGCTGCCACCAGCAGGTTTCATTTCTTCAACAAAGCAATAGGTGCTACTGCTGTTTTAAGATGAAACAGTTAGACTTCCAGTATCCTGTTCCTTTCCCTATCTCTTTCCATACCTCATTCTCTCACAATTAAAGAGATAAATTTGCAGTTAATAAAAGAAGATAATATGTGCAAGATCCTTATATAGTAGATATTACTACACCCTAAAATTAGTGCCCCATCTATGCTGCCATTACGTTTATTGTTCATTGCTGTTCTATCTGGCTAAGAAGAGAGTTCTGCGCACACCGGTGGTTACATATGTGACACCAAATGCTGTATTTGGGCCTGAGGAGTTTTCATAATTGAGCTTATAGGCCTGAAATCCCAAGACTAAAACACTTACATTTCCTTGAACTGTGAGAGTATGGGATCTGTTAAAGCTTTAAATATAGGCCTTAGTGGCCTATTGGACAAAACTGTGCATTCAAGATTCTCGTGAAATAATAGGAAGATTTTAACCTGATTTTGGGTTTAAATGCTTGTATATGGTTCCATCCAAAGACTCTGAAGGTGCTCTTGCACCACCAAACACCATTAGTTTGTTAGGCTGTGGTCAAGGATATACAGGACTTTGTCTTGATCCATCCAGACCACTCTGTGTTTTACTTATTCCTCGTCTTTCAGTCTTTCCGAGTGTTTAGTGGTTAGACCCATAGTTCTTAGATATTTCCATGTATTTGTCTAAAGAATGTCAAAAGATTGTTAACTTTTCCAGTGCACTCCCACACTTGTAATTTATTTATATTAATTAATATATTGTAATTAAATACTTTCTTTTTCTCAAAGGCATTTGCTTCCGATGGTTTCTGTCAGTAAATCAGGTAGATTTCCTGCTTTCACATCCACATACTAAGGTGTATGTAAGACTTTGATTAAACATTTTCTCATTGTTTTTAAAGTTAATAGTCTTTTCAAATGGTTGTCAGTTAACTGTAATTTTTTTGCTAAAGACTCTCCAATGAATACTATTATATATAAAATTCTCTCCAATAGCCTCATCGAGCTAGATTTTGGCTTGTCTTGCATAAAAAGTAGTGCTTTGACTTCAAGTCATGAGATTCAACAAGGCCAAGTGTAAGGTCCTGCACCTGGGTAGGCACAATCCCAAGCACAAATACAGGCTGGGTGGTGAATGGCTGGAGAGCAGCCCTGAGGAAAAGGACCTTGGAGTCTGGGTTGATAAAAAGCTCAACATGAGCCTGCAATGTGCACATGCAGCCCAGACAGCAACCGAGTCCAAGGCTGCGTCAAGAGCAGCGTGGCCAGCAGGGCAAGGGAGGTGATTCTACCACTTTACTCTGCTCTTGTCAGACCCCACCTGGAGTACTGTGTGCAGTTCTGGAGCCCTCAGCACAGGAAGGACATGGAAGTGTTGGAGCGGGTCCAGAGGAGGGCCGCAAAGATGATCAGAGGGCTGGAGCAGCTCTCCTATGAGGACAGGCTGAGAGAGTTGGGGCTCTGCAGCCTGGAGAAGAGGAGGCTTAGAGGGGACCTGATAGTAGCCTTCCAGTATTTGAAGGGGGCCTAGAGGAAGGCTGGGGAGGGACTATTTACAAGGTCTTGTAATGACAGGACTAGGGGCAATGGGTTTAAACTGGCAGAGGGGAGATTTAGACTGGATGTTAGGAGGAAGTTGTTTGCAGTGAGGGTGGTGAGGCACTAGAACAGGTTGCCCAGGGAGGTCGTGGATGCTCCCTCCCTGGAGGTGTTCAAGGCCAGGTTGGATGAGGCCTTGAGTAACCTGTACTAGTGGGAGGTGTCCCTGCCTATGGCAGGGGGTTGGAACTAGATGATCCTTGAGGTTCCTTCCAACCTTACCATTCTATGATTCTAAGTTTATGGAAAAACAAATTCCTGAGCAAAGAATGGAAAATTGCTCTTCCTCAAGTGGTCCGTCATATTCCTCTGTCAGAAGTTACCAACCTCCCATCTCTGTGTACACATTCTTTTGCATTGCAGGTAAATTGAACTGGGAAAGCCTAATGAAATGTTGAAGGTGAGTATGAGCTAACCCAGCACATTCTGTCTGAAACAGATTGAAAAGCACTCACATGACCTCCTTTCTTTGTCAGATCTCTGAAGTAGTATATTCCTGTGGTGGAAAAAAACACCAAGCAATTCAGTGAGATCGTGAAGAAGACTTGTATCTGTTTCCTGAAAAGCAGGTTCATAAGTCATGTTACCTTTTCTCCAGCCTTTACAGAGGGACTTACATCAACTGTAAATGAGGAGCTGACTTTTAAGGGAAGCTAAGCAACTTATAATTGATTACAAGTAGGCAACACAGCTTTTTTTTGAAGTTGTGGCCATAGTCTCTATTGGTCATTTCAATTACTGAATGTCTAGAAGTGAAATGTTCAGCCAGGTCAAATTTAATAGTCTGTAGCAGCAGTAGTAGAACACTGTCTCTGGAAAATTCTCTATTCTTTAGATGGTGGTTCATTTTAAAAAATAAAAAAATCATTGTCCAGGTGATTGAGACCACTATCATCTATAGTGAACAGACTTCAGGAGGTGAAAAATAATACTCACATTTTGACTCCCTCTGTTTAACTCATCTTTCTCCTTATAAATATCATGCAGAAAGGTGAAGAACCTAAAATTTCCACATAAGTATTCCAAAATAGTCTCCTCTTCTCCATACTTATGAATGCAGCTGATGCCTCCATTATTTCATACATTAGTAAGGCAGCTGATTCATCTCTGCTAATCTTTTGTCCTCTAATGCAGTGTTTGAATCAGGAATTGTTAAAGTTCTCATTAGGTTTGTTGTGGGGTTTCATAATGAATTATTTTTTTTGCAAGCTGAAGAGTCTTTTGATTTTTGCTTGCATATTCATAGAAGAACTATGTCATAAACAAAGTCTAAATCTGGCACCACTCTCTTGTTAAGCCGTGCTAAGACTGCGTTGTATCTTTCTACACTTTACCTCGTAAAGAAAGCAATGTCAATGCCAAGTAAGGAAGGTGAAGAAGGTTGCTATTTAAAGAATAATTTTCTGGCCCATGCAACAACTTCGGAGGCAGATCATAAACAAAAAGAATGTACACTGCTTTTCTTCCACAGCACAAAATTCTGACTTGGTCTATCCCAACAGAAAGGACAATACACTTCTCTGCAGGATTGCTCAGTACAATCCAGCTGCTCAGCAGGAAAGCATCTCTCCCTGTATTTACATATAGAGAGATAAGTAAAAAACACACGTATTTTCCAACACTTTTTTAAACTCACACTCTCCCTTTCACACAAATGCCCCCATGAATCAATGAGATTTATGCTGTCAACATCAGAAGAAAAGCATATATTGACAGATATTGTGCATGAATGCACTGGTCAAGCAACAGATTCAAGCTCAGCTGATATGTTTCATTCAGTGGCAAGTAGATATGCTTAGAGCAGCAAAAAATGCTGTATCTCCTAATGATGTGGAACTGAATTCTTTATCTTCCTTGCTGCAAGCTTGCTTTTAAGGCAGAACTGGAGATATCTATCACAACTAAATAGGTATTTTGTAAACTGTACTTAGCTTAGCTACCTTTAAGAAAAGTTCCAAACCACATATTGTATAACCACATATTGTATTGGAGATTTTATCTAGCTTGGCTGAAGAAACAACTTAATGCTACGTTCTTCTTGCCAATCAGTACAACAGCATTTTGGCCCTTTTCTATTCTTAGCTAACCTGCCAGTATTACAAGCAGAACTTTGACATCCAGTTACTGTTTTTATTCTTACCGAGGGCCTGCTTAGGGTGCAAAAGTGTCAACAATAATATATAAAATCACTGTCATGTGAAATAGTTGATTACCTGATCACCTTACTATACTATTTATTTAATTTTTTTTTCCAAGAATAATGATCATATTTATAGAAATAGAATAATTCTCCATGCTAAAGTAAAATCCTATTTGACATTAACAAAAGGTCAGGTGTCATACTGTAAACCACAATGAGTATTGCTTTTAAAGATTATTGAATTAAGAGGTACATATATTTGACAAAGTATAGAACTGCAATAACTGCAATAGTAGCAGTGCCCTTTTATATGCCATGGATTTATTGACATTTTCTAACTGTAAAAATGCAAAACAATTTAGACATAATAGGCACTATAAAAATGTCTCATTGAAGAACATGTCTATTTCCAGCCAATCCTTCTGATTTTGCATGTACACGTTTAAACACTCAAATATCTGCTTGTTCATCCCACTGTGATTGTGATTCATGTGGACAAATACATGTTCACTTCTTGGAGGCTTTTAGTTTGCCTTAAAAAAATAGTGCTACTGCCCCTTAAACCCAATCCAAAACTTTTCCATGGAGTAAGTTAAAATGTGTGTAAGAGCATCATCATAGTCTCTCCATGGTGTTTGCCTACACCACGGATCTGTCACGTTTCACTGTGATTGACTGGCTTTAACTGAAGTCTCAGGCCATCTAAGGGTCAGAATCTTTGTTGGAATTATGCCAGAGCTTGTCTGGATGAAACACCAGCACTTCAAGAACTGCCAGTGTGTTTCTATTTGTAAAAGCAGACTAACTAAAAAGGAATTTTAGCATTGATAGGTTTGAATAATAATCTTTTGCAAATGTAGCACCATTTATGTGTACTTGCAGATAATAACAAAAAAATGCTATAGAGAAGGAGACTCTTTCTGTTCCACAAAGGTGCCCCAGACTACTATAAAACTATTACAAGGATAAAAAAATTTATTAACCACATGATTTAACTTTCACTTTAAAGAGATAGTGCACATTCAAATTCATCTGTATTTTCAAACAACTTTGTCTGGTAAGATCAGATGAGTCTCTTATAACAGAAGAAGTTGTGAGGTTTTTATTGTTTCTTATTACTGTGGTAGGTTGTTGTTTGGTTGGTTGGGGTTTTTTTAATGTGCGGTATTTAGTGACACAGCCTTGCTAAAAATTTTGGACTAGTCAGTTCCATGTGAGAGAGACTTTCACCTGCAGACCTGTCTTTGAGATAGTTTCCTATATGTAAAATGTGGATTCAAAGAAATGCAGCTAACAACTTTTCATTAGTCATCATCCACTTGCCATGAGCAAAAGTGCCATTCACATTAATTCTTCCTTCTTTTGTTCATCCTTTCCGGACTCTCTAAGCTTCTGGTACTGCTAATTCTACTAACTACAGGGCTGTTCTCTGTCCTTTTCATTCAAACTCATGTCAGCTATTCTACTCAAGAGCTGAAGACTTGATTATAAAGGAACAGTTAAAATTTAAATGTGATGCTTTCTGTAAAATTAGTTATTTAAACAAAACCCAAAGACAAAGCCTGCATGTATTGTATCCTTTCTGTTGATTGTGTAGAGTACCTCAGGTTTTGATGTGAAAATTGCATGATGGATATGTAGAAGGCTTGTTTTCATTGAACAGCAGGACAAATATAGTCCTATATAATAGAAAGTCAGAACTCAACTTTCAAACATGGGTGCCTTAACACCACTGCCAAATCTTGCATTCAGTCTATTAAGTCAGCACATAGGCAAATAAAACAGTCATTTGAGTGACAATTTCAACACACTAATGAGGTATTCAGATGGCAGTAATTGAAAAACACCCATTGGCCTTTTGAATTTAAGCCAAAATGTCTTCTATGTTATACTAAGAAGGTTTAAGACTTTATAATAGGATCAAAATAGTTTCTGAGTTTATCTTAATTTTTTTGGAAGAGAGGTAGATGGGATCAGATTTCCTTGTGAAATCTTCACTCTTACCTTCCATTGGTTTTTGGTGTAAATCCTTCCTTTATCAAGAGTGGTGGGACTCTGGAATATGCTTCCCAGGAAGGTTGTGGATGCCTTCTTTCTGGAGGGTGTTCAAGACCAGTTTGGATGAGGCTTTGAGCAGCTAAGTCTAGCTGGAAGGCATCCCTAGCCATGGAAATGATACTGGAGTAGATGATCCCTTCCAATCTAAGTCGTTCTAAGATTCTGTGATGCTATTTTTCCTTTTTTTTTTTTTTTTAAATTCTGGTTCATAAGCATATTAAAAAGCATCTCTATGCAGACATTCTCAGTTTCACTCTCATTCACTACAGTTCTCAGCATAATATGACTTGTTCCTTTTACAAGTGCTTACTTCACTTCAGCTGCCACGAAACTCTGTTGCTGTGGCTGTATTCCTTCCTTTTCTGCCCTCTGTCCATTTCCAAACCAGGTTTAGATAAACCTAAAGGGAGCCACATTGGGTATTAATTTTGGCAGACATACAGACCAGCTTTTGTTCCATCTAAATATTGACTCTAACTTTCATTGGTATTCTTTCTTTTTTATGTATTCATTCATGTCCTCAGAAATGTTAAGACATTGACGAATATTGCAGATCACATTGACCACAGAGATGAAAGATTTCTCTTGAGCTTTACTTTTCTTGTAAAACTAACTAGAAAATATATCTCTAACTATGGCTGACTTTCAAGAACTAAAGTATAGACTACCCAATACCACTCTTGTTATTGCTAATTAATAACTACTTACTATTATTAGGATGCTGCCTGCAAGTTCTTGTTCTTAACTAGAAGCCCAATGCACTGAAGTCTTTCTAAATAGATTAGAAAAATTCCAGTGTTATACATCAGTGCAAGGCCATATAAATAGTATAAAACAGAAGAGGAGGAGACAAAATTCAGCAACATAACAAGCAGTATTCTTTGCAAACCATAAACCTTACCATTCACAGGTTCAACAGAGCAGAGAGGTTTTAAGGGGGAATTTGAAATGGAACAATGATGTGATTATTTAACAGACAAATTAGCTCAGATATCATTGGGCATGCTCTCTTCCTGTTCTGATAATGTAATCTATTTTAGCTTATTTGCTAGCTCCCTGAAATTGCTAGGTATCCATTTACTGGATTAATTAATTAAACATATTTAAATTATGCATTAGTCATGGCTTTGGAAAGTTAGGGTAAATAGCATAGGCTATTTTACCCTCTCTTGCAATTTTCCTAGGCCCAGTCTCTAATTTGCATTAATTTTACTTTTGGGTTTTTTCTTTCTTTTAAGTTTTTTGTTAATTTTAAAATATTACTGGTTGTTTCACCACTGGCTGAGAAAGGAGCAGGTGTCTTTTCTCTGAGGTGACACCACAACTGATCTGTGGAGCAACTGAGAACAGAATTGTCTCTAAAGATGGCACGCACCCAGTTTCTACCCATGACAAGCTGTCAGGGTTGGAGACTTAATAAATTAAAGGGAAATTTTCTTTAAAAGAAAATCCACAGCTTCTATTTTTTTCAGAACATTGTCCTGGCCTTGTACAGGAGACAGGGAAATGTAAATGTCACTTCTGTTTAAATGGGCTCATTATACCACAACATCTTGAGTTTTTTACCCTACCGGCCGGTACTTCTCACTGTCGTAGCACTTTTCTTGCACCTGACTGCAGAGACTAATCCTCCATTAAAACATGTTGAAACTGAGCAAAGGCAGAAACAGCAGCCACTTCACTCAAATTAAATTAATCAAAACCTTGTAAAAATAAATAAATCAGTGTAGCTTTGGTGAAGACATTTTGCTGTTCGGTCTGTAGCTGAAGTCCTGTTACCTCACCATTTTCCATCTGGAGAGCAGGCTTTGCCCTTGGGGCACAGACCTGTTTTGAAAACAGCGTGAAGAAAATGCTCCTAAACATATGTCCTCAGCTGTGGTAGAAGTACCCTACAGACCTTACTGTTCTGGCCTACCTTTAGTAGTGCACTCCTCAAGGATTGGCCATATTTTCATTTTTATCTCCAGGACTGTGGCTATTTATTTAAATGGAACCATAGTTATGGCTAGTAGTATGGATAGCATTTACTTGTCTCCCTGACTTCCTGCTTTGGTTCAGTGTTAGACACTACAGGGAACTGCAATAACATTGCAGAGGGTGGTGATGTCACTGACTATTTCATTCAGGAGAAGCTGCCTCTACCAGACAACAAAGAATTACAGGCAAAGGAAGAGGGAAAATCTGTTCTGACATGGTAAATCACTGAGCTAAATTCTGTGTGCCTGAACTGTGATATTGAAGAACAGAAACCGCGTGGGGCAGCCATCATCCTTGTAATAGACAGAGCTGAGTACATCCATAATGCTTGAAAAAATGACCATATTAAAAGAAATCCACAAGTAGACCACCACCACACCTCTACTGCTCTTCCCCAACTCCCACTACCCTTGAAAACCTCCTTAGAAACTGCTACATGTGAAGACACGTAGATAATTTATGATACAAGGTCACACATTTTTCTACAGCCAAACCCATCTCTACTAATGAAACTGGTATAAAGATGAAGGATAAACAATAAAGTGTTTAATTTGGAGAGAGCCAAATTACATGAGTAAATGTGTTCACACTAGCCTCAATGAATTTTCAACTCCTTCCAACTCCAGGCATTTTGTAACTTTCTAAGTTGAATCTATGAACAGATTCTGTTGACATTTGATTCCAGGAAATAATTTATAACCAAATGAGTCACTTTGCAATGCTGACAATGTTCTCTCCTTTTGCTATAACTTTTGTTCTCATTTTTTTGATAATGTTGTATTTCATAAGATGGCTTTTGCAGTGTTTCAGTAAGAAATTTGAAATCTCTTTATCTTGTGAACATATCCCTCCCAAAACCACTCACCAAGGCTGTCCCTATAAGAAATGGAAGATGGCAGCGTTGTTGCTGAGAGTCATGTCATACAGTCTTAAATCAAGACTAAAGAGAGCTGGATTAATGCCAGATATTTTTCTGGAGGTCCAAATGTAACTAGATACTTCTCAGAAAAAGGTTTTGTGGAACGGTGATTTAGAATAATGTATAGCAAAATCAGGCATAATCAAATGCACAAACTCCCTTTACCTTTCTAAAGTATTAGAACCCAAGTTGTACTTTATTTTGGTCCCAAGTACTTTGACATACAAGATCTGGTATTTGTTGGAAAGGTTCCTTTCACAATGTTAGCAAAATACAATGAATGCTAACATGTTTCTGAAATAAGGTTGTATGGAACACTTCAGCAGCTGGTTGTGATTTTATTTACAGATTTCCATAATTTAGTAAAAATGGTAAGAACTCCTTTACACTGCTTCACAAGTTTCAAGTCATTCACATTCTGGAAAAGAAGCCCATTAGTATGGCAGAATATCAGTTTCTAGTTCTGTTTTTATCTTTCTGGGCATCACAGTTAATTTCTGATACAGACCAGCACAAAAATTATACTCTGACAAGGACAAGAAAGTAGAGAAGTTCGACATACTGCTGAATCATAAGACCTGCTGAAGGTCAAGAGAGATGACTTATGTACCAGTTATGCTAATGGCTGTTTTTTAAGACAAATTCTAGCCTTTAGAGAATACTTTGTAATTTCAAGGCTATATAATAATATGAAACTACATGCTGGTAGTAGGAGAAAACATTATATATATGGCACACTGAAAGTTCTTAAGATCCAGGGAAAAACGGATTGCTAAGATTGCTGAATTATTACTAGAGGTGTTTTTTAAACAAAATTAAATAAATCTTTCTTTGAAATATCACACAAAACTAGAATATAGAAACCATAACTAGTTTAACTTGCACATTACACTGAAGGAATCTGGATAGTTTTAACAGTATATTTATTTGTTTGTTTGTTTGTTTACATATATATAAAAACAAACATATATATATTATATAAACACACACATATATATATATTATATATGTTATATATATATAACATATATAATAT
>VWZE01003713.1:188003-397258 GCA_013396675.1 Eubucco bourcierii
AAAAAACCAAACCAAAATGAGATGATGGTCTTGTGGAGACTGGTAGTGCCCTTGAAGTCTGTTTCAGCAGCTGTTTTTTCTTCTTTGACCAGAAAGGAGAGCTGTGCTATCTTCTTGACTCGTATATATATATGTATAACTATGATGTGTGAGTCTGGCAAGAGAATTTGGCCAAAAGTTTACAGTGCACCTGGACTCTGCCTGAGCACCTGTTTTATGCTGATTTCAGTGAGGATAAAAATTCTTTCAGGGAGATTGTGCGGCTGAGTATATATGTATTTATAAAGCATGTAGGATACCTCATATTGAAACCTAGGCTATTTTCATTCAGGGCAGGCCTCTGTTTTACAAAACAATGCACTTGAAGAATGACTCAGTGAGGGATGTTCAAATCTATATTGTCTTGGGAGTTCTAGAAAAATGCTGGTTTCCTCCAGTGGGGAGAAATATGAGTGATGGTTTGTATAAAATGACCAGTGATAAAACATACTTTTAATGACTTGACTTTTCTCTCTCCCTCTCATCAACATGCTCCTTACCTACAGGTATGCTATGTAGCCAGAACACATCTCTGACACAGAATACCCTTAGGAAACCTCAGTTCTAAAGTTCAGGGTGAAATGAATGACAGGCTACATTTTCTGATTTCTAACAGCTCAACGTTTGTTAGATGAACGAAAGGTCCCAAAGAATTTTTTGCTTGGGTGCAGTAAGTGGAAGTGAATTTGCCCTTTTATTACATGATCTCACTGGATACTAATTGTGATTATCTCTTCAATGCAAAGATCACAGAATTTACTGGTTACTTCAATATACATTTGGTGGGATTGGACGTAGATGACTTTACCTCCTGAAAGCTTTGTGTCTCTACTGATACTAGACTGTTAATAAGATGATTTGTTGCAGTCCTGAGTTTTTTAAGACAGCTTCTCCCTCTCCACAGCACCAAGGGAAAAATCCATCCCTGGTGTCTGTGATCTCTCCTAGTCTATATAGCTGTTCTTGTTTAGTGTAGCAATTGTTGGCATTTTGATTTGTTGTTGTTTTTCTTTTCCCCAAGTCTGTTGCAGTACATTTCACTGCTGTTTCAAATTGGTTGTTGTTGGGTTGGTTTTTTTTATTCTTGTCTGATTTTTATTTTTTTCCTCTTCAAACATTGTAATATCATTATATTTACCTAGGTACTTTTAAAATTCTGTTTTACACTCAGTAGTTCTTGAGCTGATGTGGTCTTCAGCCTCAGATCTGTCCTTCTTTTAGCTTGAAATATGCATTTGTTTGGCAATGAGTCAGAATTCAAGAATGCTAAATTCAGTAATATTTAGCAATAAGACTTTCCTGCCACTAGTATGCTTGGGTTAGTAGTTCCATGTAAAGAAAAAATGCACTGTATGTATTGTCCATAAAATTCCAAATGATAGAACTATGCCTTGCATCATTGAGAAAAAAATGGATAAATAACACTGAAATGTCAATAAAAAGGCACTCAGACACAAAAGACCAATAATATATCTTGTAAAAACACACAGTGCATGTTTATAAAAGTAGCCAGAAATTCCAACTATATTGCATGCATGATGAATGTAACAATGATCAGCTAATAATTATTGTGGCAAATCTGGACCCAGATTTGTCTCAGTCTGTAGAAATAACACCGTTAGTTTGGATTCTAGTCATATAAAAGCAGCAATAGTGTGTGATGTTATTTACTCCCACAACAAACACGCTTGTGTAGAAACTCAACAGCTCAACTTCATGGTTTCTTGCAATCAGAAATACTTCAGTTTAGGGTGAGATGAAGAGCTTTAGTGTTGGAGAAAACCTCAGGGAGAGTCTATAACAAATTTCACTGCTGATTTTCAATACGCTGATTTTCAACAGGTAAAGTGTAAAGTTTGTAGACCACAGTTAGCTGTCATCTTTAAGCTCTCATACCAGCAGTCTGTTGGGGAACTTAACGGTTGCCTTACTTGTGAGGGTAGGAAGAGAGTTGGTAGTGCTGTGCTGTGCAACAATCTCCCTTCTGCTGTAGGAGCCACATGTACAGAGACAGTAAAAAGAAATCGTTCTGAGGGTCAGGTGTATTTATTTGAAGCATTAAATGTAAATGCCGAAACTCTGAAATTACTTTGATATGTATATTCAAAAGGCTTCCAATAGCAACATCTGCAAATGGGTAGAAATCATATACCTGAAGTAATATCCATTTTGCAGCATCCTTCTGAATTGCAGTTACTTTGTCTCTGTCTAGAGTAGATTTCCTTATTCACAAAACAGTGCCATCTTTTGAAGAGGTTTGCAGTTGTCTGTATTGTGATTTGCTGCAAGACAATGGAGGAGGGAAGATACAGGAAGTTTTATTTTACTTATGATATGATTGAAAAGTGTCAGTATAACTTTGAACAGGAACTAAAACTTTGAAGAAATATATATCTATCTTTAATATTTCTTTGCTGAACTTGGACATCAAACCTAGAACTTTGAAGGAATAATTTCAACACTCAGCAATACTATTGCTGGACCAGATGAATAGTTTACTGTGGAGGTTTCCTGATGCTAGTGTACAAAACAAAAAGATCATTCTGCAGTGTAAGCATACTCTAATTTGAAAAAAATTAATGCAGCAGTAGTTATTGGAATAACAGCTGATACTGCCAACACCATTGAACAGGGAGATATGCAGTGGTAGAAATTTGGTTCTCGCCTACGATGGGAACCAGCATATAAACCTCTCATATTTTAAACACATTCTCTAGAAGAATTCACATATAGTCACTTTAAAATATAGATGTTGTACATAAAGAAAGATCACAAGAATGAACCAAGAGTAAATTCCATGTATCCTTTTACCATAGCTCTGCATTTTGAGACCAACAATAATGGCACTACATCTGGGAATGTAGAAGCCACAACATGGAATAAGTATTTAAAAGTTGACATCTAGCATTCATTCTTTGCAGAATGAGATGCTAAACTGAAGATTAACAGAAGCAAAAGGTATCTCAGTTAAGAAACCAGATGTTTCAATGCAACAATAGTATTTCTTTCACTACCTACTTCCAGATCATAATTTACATTTGACAGATTTGATTGCCATTATATATATTTTCTTTTCAAAAGCAAATAAAAAGATTGCATTAATACCTCCATTTTAAGTCTGCTGCATTAAACTAAATCTTTTTATAGCACTTATATTACACCTTTATATAAAGGTCACAGATGGAGGGAAAGCAGAATGTGCTACCTCCGCTGTCAAACACAACAGTTCTTGAGACTGCCAAATTGTTCTGTTACCAGAATCTTGTATCCATTTAGGATTAAACAGTTTTTCCTACAAAGCATTGAAATGTATGTTCTGTCTGGCATGATATATCCATCACAATACCAGAGGTATTGTTCTAACCCTGAAAGCAGTTTTCCTCCATGGATGAGTTTGTTTTAAAGTGCTAGATCATCTGAAAAGCTGTATGTTTGGGCAAGGGGGAGGGACAGGTTGTGTTTGGGTATGAAGCTGGGAGGAAGAAGGTCAGGAAAGTGAGAGATTCCTTTTCCACTGGACTTTTCCACCAGAAGAAAGGCATAGGCAGGCTAAAATGACTTTTATTTCTAATAAAGGGTGGAGACAGGAGGGAGGAGGGAACTGTCAGAGAAAGTGCATGGAAGAAAAATACATTAAAGCATCACTAAAATGTGTATAATTTATTTACAGAGTATATAGTCATGCAGGAAGAACTGTACTAGGCTTCGCAGTGAAATTACATATTTTAGACTTTTCCTGTTATTACTGTGACCTTTGCTGTTATGATACTGGTGACTGGAAGAAGCTTGTTCAAACTGATAGAGTTAGTGACATGCTGGATGGTTTCTCTAAAATGAGGATATTGTCACTTAACATATTCTACACCCCAGATATTCCTATGAAGTCGCTCTCAGTATTAGCTGTATTTTTACCTTCCTACAAAAGAAATGCATAGATTTCTTTATTCTGTGGTGAAACAAAGTGGTTCAGATTCCACTTGTCCAATACCTGCCAGAAACAACAAAGGCTTTCTTTTGATAATATTTCCATGTACATAGCTGATTTCTGGAATATATGACTTTAACTGATGATTGTGGGGTTTTTAGATTGCAAATGGTGTGACAGAAGTTGTACTTTGTCACGGGGAAATACTGTTTTACTAAAGCTGGAACCGTTAGATCAGCCTTTTCCATCGCCATTATGTTTTAGAAAAATAATCTTTAAGGAAAAATACCTCAGTCTTTTCTGAACAATGCTTTTTATCCCTGTTATCTGTGACATAGACCTTCATAGCATAACTGTTCATTAAAATGCTGTTGCACTCCAAGTAGACTGAAGTAACTGCTATCAATATCCTACAAAAATGGGTACTTTCTGTAACTTTTGATAGCGACCGCTTTGTTCAAGTCTTGTTAGATAACTTAGGATTTTGTTTTCTTTAAAAAACAAAAAGAACACTTCCTTGAAGGAAACTGATATGCAGTTTACAAGTAAAGTTGTTTTAAATTGATCATTTCAGCAATGTTGTGCCAGAAAAAGGTTGGGGGCTTTTTTGTTTGTTTGTTTTGGGTTTTTTTGTTAACGACTAGCTATTTTACAAAAATCTATGAAGATCTTAAACTATTGTGGTTTTATTAACTACAGTTTTGTTCCACATGCTCTATGATAAAACCATGGTTTAGCTGTATGTTTTTTAAAAGTAAAGTCACTCTTTTTTTTTTTTTTCAAACTAAATTAAAAAATTGCCATGTCCTGTTATTCAGTCTACTGCACTAATTCTGCCAGTAAGGAGGTAAACAATAAAATAGAACTGTAGGGGGTAAAAAAACCCAACCCAATTCACTCTTGAAACAGAAAAGGAAGTGGTAACAGGGACTGGAATTGAAAGTTATCTTTATCTGACTTCTCATATGGCTTTGTCTAGTAAAGAAATTTGTGCAGAAACAACTTCTATAGCTTACCTCGTAATAAAGTATTTATCTGGTGCTATGTCATTTACAGAATGAATCAATATGATCTCTTATGATATACAAAGATTTTTCAGTGTCTAAATACTGTAAAATTATTATAAATGAGATTAAGGCCTTGAAGGACTATCCAGTTTAAGCAGTTAAACCCAAATTTTTATTAAATTAAACCAGAAATTTTCTTTAAAACCGTTCTTGAAGGGGAAAACAGTCTTGGACTTCAGTGAACTGCTTTGATTATTTTCCTTGGTTTTCTAATTTCTTTTTAATCATACACCTTGGTGACTGAAATAACGTGTCAGTTCTCAGCTTTTCATGTGATGCCTGATGCCCTTGCACTTCAGCACAGTCATGAGGAGCACTTATGTCATGGCACCACACTGATTCGTCTATGGGGTGTCATTAACTTGGGATCAGTACAAGGTGTGCAGAACATTGCCTGCAGGTAGTCAGTGTTGAATTATGCATGCAATACCTTCAGTTTTAGAAGAATATACCCTATTTTAAAACAGTACTACTTTGCTGCTTGTTCCTCCAAGAATCAATTAGCAATGACAACACCAAAATACTAATAAGACTTTTTTTTTTTGTTGTTGTTGTTATAAGATTATAGTAAAATGATGTTTCTAATCATGGTTCATAAAGGCTTCAGTGCTTGGAGTAGAAGAGCAAGCTTTTCCATTTATTACCTTCATAAAGAGACCCCACAAAAAATTAAGGTCAACTTTCTCAAGGACTTTGTTAATTTTCAAAGGTACCATAGATGCACATGGTCTGACTTTAGTGTTCTGTGTGTGCCACTTACCCAGAAATCTGGGCTAAAAGACACTGTGACAGGGGGTTGGTTAGCACTTGATATTGTATTAGAAGGAGTTAAGTGCACTTTGTCAGATAGACTTAATGTTAATTAGACTTTGTCCTGGTTGGTTCAAATGTGTGAAAGTTCAAACAAAGAAGAACCATTAAGGCAAGATTTTAATTCAGACATGAATTAAACTTGGATCTGTGCTTGTAATATAAACAATTCCAGTTTTTGGAAATAACTTTCCATAGCGCCTTTAATTATTAGGAAATTATATTTACACAGTTGAAGGGAATTTACAAATCAAGATATATTTTTTTTAATCTTTTTTTTAAAAATTCAGTGGAAAATATATTTTTCCAGACTCTTTAAAAGACCTTTATTATACTTAAGAATCAGAATATTTTACTTTCTTCCCAGACAGCAGATTTTTTTACAGATAAAATCACTTTATAATAGACTCTTTCTATATTTGTGGAAAGTATACTTAGATCACAGATTTTTCTAATGCACCATAATATGGTATTCAGTACACTCATAACTGAAAATTGGTAACTTCCACAGCTAATCAATGTGCTGTTATTTTGCTTTTATAAACTGCTGGTGTTAAGCACCTGTGCATGGATACAGGAAAAAACTCATCCAACCTGGCCTTGAACACCTCCAGGGAAGGAGCAACCACAACCTCCCTGGGCAACCTGTTCCAGTGCCTCACCACCCTCACTGCAAGCAACTTCCTCCTAACATCCAGTCTAAATCTCCCCTCTGCCAGTTTAAACCCATTACCCCTCATCCTGTCATTACAAGACCTTGTAAATAGTCCCTCCCCAGCCTTCCTGTAGGTGCCCTTCAGATACTGGAAGGCTACTCCAAGGTGTCCTCAAAGCCTTCTCTTCTCCAGGCTGAAGAGCCCCAACTCTCTCACCCTGTCCTCATAGGAGAGCTGCTCCAGCCCTCTGGTGATCTGTGGCCTCCTCTGGACCCACTCCAACACTTACATGTCCTTCCTGTGCTGGGGGCTCCAGAACTGTACACGGTACTCCAGATGGGGTCTGTATTTTAGATCTATGTTCTACTACCCAGTTAGTTAGTTGATGATGATAAAATCTAAGCCATGACAGTAGCCCCAAACCAATTTATCAGGACATTATTTGCATGCTGACTTCAGTTGTTATCTCTGGATTTGTACTATGTGATTTCTCTTTGGGGTAAGGGAATTGAGGATTCTTAGTCGGTAGAAAGGAAACATAGCTAAGGTAGAATTTTAATAGTTCTAGAGAACTGGAGTTGATACATTTGGCTCTGGATTTTCTTCTCTCGTGCTGTAAATTATTTGGCATACATTTGAGTTTTCACACACTGTCCAATAATGCTTTTTCCCCCTAACATTCTTCTACAACCCAATATCATCTATTTTCACCAACTTTCAATCACAAATGCCAGAAGACCAACTTAATGCTAACAAAGTGTCTAGCCTGGTAGATAAACCTCAAGGAGACAAGAAAGAATTATCTATATTAGAGTGACATTTCAGAACTAATCCCACATTCCAAAAAGTGGCATACTTGGGTTTAGCAATCTGCATTAAATAAGCAGGAGGTAAATTTGCAACAGAAGAGTTATTCTACCTTCCCTGAAGGAGCCTGTTATTTGAGATGCCTTGCCCAGTAAAGTAATGTGGTTCTGTAGCTGAGTGGAAGTACTTCGAAGTCCAGTGGGAAACAGATAGCATCATCTTTGATTTCTTTTTATTAGTTCTGCCTTTGAATTAGTAATACAAAGAAGGATGAAAGGATGAAGTCCTTGTAAAGCTGTAGGATTTGGACATTTAGATAGAGGAATTCTTCTGTACTGTGTTTGGTGTGGTTCTTTTGGTTTGTTTTCTTTTGGGGAGTGGTGAGGAGGAGAGGCACAGAGCAGGAAAGTGGTGGCAAGGAGAAAAAGCAGAGTTGCCTACCTGCTGAGTAGCATGATTTAACTAAGATTCAGTATACTAATTATAGCTAGGAAAAAATTATCTAACATTATCTTTTCAAATGTAGTTCTTTGAACTGAGCCCTATGTTTTCCATTAAAATGTATGATGAGCTATCTCATCCCTTGTGATCAATATTAACTGATTGTAACCACTCTAAGATTACATACTGCTCTCTGACATACTTTCTGGCTCTGTGACAAGATCTCAAATGGGTACAAATTTCAATTTGCTTTCATCCAAACTCGGTCCCAACTAGACTCTGCTTGGTAAAAAAAACAGCTGTGCCATACTACAATGTATGTATGTGTTTGGGATCTTGTAGGTTTCATCCCTTATTCATCTGTGTTACTCCAGATTCTTTAACTACTCCATCATAAAATGCCTATGTTATCTATAATGAAAAAAAAAATCTTCAGATAAACTCTTTTCACCATAATACTAATATTTGATGCTAATATTTCATATTATACCTTGCTATGAAATTCTTTTCTTCCTTATAAATTCTTGGGAACAAATCGATTGATTGCAGAAACTTTTGGCTGAGTTCGAGGAACTGGGTATTCACCAGATAAAGTGATACATGCAAAAAGAAAATCCTCAGTGTTCATGCATGCCAGAGCAGAATTATTCCAAGTTTCAACCCAGTACTTTCCATTCAAATGGCCTTTCTTGTTTTTATATGTACCTGCTACCTCTCACTGTCGCAATTTACTGAAGAAAGAAATGTGGAGTTATTGTCAAAAGGGTTACTCTTACAGGCCTTCTGTCCAGGAGGAAATTAGAGAATTTGGAATTATGTGGAATAAATTTAATCTTAGACATTTCCCGAGTTATTCTGCAGGTACAAGAATGGTGGTTGGTTCAGATTTAAACTAGGATAAGAAGTAAAACTTAGACTGTACTTTAGTGTGAAAACTTTGAAGTCAATACCAATCTAACCAGTTTTTAGCTATTCTTTGCTGTAGTTTACGTGTCCTTGTTGTTTCCTCTTCCAGCTGTATTAGTATCAGCATAAGGGAATTGAGGCTGGGAACAGATCTAGATTTTTTTTTTCACAAAATTTTCTTACAATAGAGAGCTGGGAAAGGAAGAAGTTAATAAAAGGATTACAGAGAATTTAAACTGTTTTTGCTGATGAACATTTAATGTTGTCAATTCATGGGCTTAGAAATAGTTTTGTTTACCCATAAACCACTGATTCTCTGTGTTTTTAATGTTCGTGGAGTATATCTCCAAAGGACAGTTAAAAAAAAAAAAATTCTAATAAACTCTTCTTATATAGAATTGTAGTATTCCCTAGCAAGAAAATGGGAGTTTGGTCTTGCACTGACTGATCCAGGCCTGATCCCATGAATCATGTGGTCTGGGGAATATACAGGTTGAACTGTTCTGATTGTAGTGTGTCATATATAAAAAGACCCATTCTGGGAACTAAATCAAAATTCAGCTTACCAGTCCAGGCAAATGTAGTGGGATCCTCAGAAATAGTCTGTGTTGAGTGGAAATAAACTAAATAAACCTTCCTCTATGGCTCATTGAGAACACCAGGATCTTGTATTTGAATGTCAGAGTCCTCATCTGGATTCGCTCAGTAGAATGTGGATTTATACAAGATACTGTTTATTTCCTACCATTTTTTAGAAACTCTCACAGTGCAAGAAGTTCATAGGGAGCAGCAGTAATAGTTTTATATGTGCTCTGATTAATAGGGACCACCCCATGTCTTGTATGTGTGACATTTGGAAATATCTGTTATTTAGTTCTGAGGAGACAGATCTCAGCAAGAACTTACAACTGTTAATGGCTACTTCTGAAAACTTTCTTATTAGCATGTCCAGCTGAGACTCAAGCAAAGTTAGAGGGGTGCTATTTCTGTGCCCAGTAGTAATTTAATCATGTAATAAAATGTGAAGTCAATGCAGTTGCACCAGTGATATGATTCAAATAGATGGAAACTCAGATTTCTGGAAAACTATCCTGACTAGAGGCTACCTGCTGTTTCAGATGATTATTGCTTCCCTAGTGAAAGACCAGGGGGAAATGGTTCAAGCAGGTAACAACTTCTTAATTTGCTTCCTTAGTCTCACATCATTCACATATGGAAGAAGCAAAATCAGGTTAACACCCAAATTTAAACACAGTAGAGATATATTCTCATGACGTCAGTAATAAAAGTATGTGTAGAGCAACATGTATATTCTGGAAAGGAAACTAACTGTTAAAGCCAAGAAACATAGTCTGGCACAAATCTTATTACAAGTCCAAAAAGACTTGATGATATGTAGATAGGTGTAGCATGACAGCAGGAAGAAACATGGAAAAGAGGGGTGGGTAATCATCTTCTAAGTTAGTAGTACCAGAAAGTCCCAGCTAGTGTTTTACATTAGGAGTAGCTAAAATGCGTTGTAGTGAAGTTCCACAAAGCTTTTGCTTTGTTTTACTCTGAGTTTGAAATAACCACAGTCCAACTGTAGCAAGTTTGGGGGATTTTTTACAGCGAGGATCTGGCACAAACTGAACAAAAAAAAAAATAGGGAGATTCCTCAAATTATCAGGAGTTCAGATCATATTTGGAGAAATGTCATCCCATTGTCTTTTATAATTATTATTATTTTTATCACAAGCATTAAGTTTTCCTTATGGTGAAATATTCAAGACATTTAATGAGAAACATGCATCTATATTTTTTTTAAAGACCTCCTGGGTTAAAATGTAAAGATGGATTGTTACTCCCTGTAAAATTTGCTCAGGTAGTAAAATGCACAGGCACAGAAAATCAGTTTTAATAACTGTATACTCCAAATAGACATATTCTGAAGGTAGTTATCTGTGTTCTGTGACACAGTGCACAGTGTATAAGCAATCAGAGAAGTGTTTCTGGTTTAATTTAAAGGACTGATTTTTCCCTCTGGTTTATTTATTGATTATATTTCATTTTTCTGGGGCAAACACATCATAATAAAACAAGCATATTTATTTGCAAACAGGCAGATAAGCCCATCTCAATGAGAACTTTTACAGTAAATCTTTGCAGTGTGTTGGGTTTGGGGGGACAGGAATGTGGTCTGCTTGAAAGTATCATTTCTTTGATGTTTTTAAGCCCATTGCTAACCAAACTCTTTGCATAATGAGAAGTATGCAGCTATTGACAAAGATATACATGTCACAAAAGGTAAACAGAGCAAGGTAGGAAGGCAGAAAGTCAAGCGGGATGGGTAGGCAGGGAACAGATTAATACAATTGGCACAGAAACTGCACTGTAAAACATCCAGAGGTCTGGCAGGTGTAGTGCCCCAATTCTGATACCCCTGCACTTTTCCAAAGCTTTCTTGTCATGTATTTGAGCACCAGCCTTGAAAAGCTTAACAAGCCATGTTCCCAGCCTTTCTTAGTATAGTTACTACTGGGGCCAGAACCATGAAGTCAAAGTAGATGGTCACTTAGGGCAGAAGGCTACCAGAGGCCTTGCTCTTGTTTCGTCTGTCACAGAACTCTTGAAAACCAGACTTGTTACAGGAAAAAAAGGATCTGGGCAGTGTGGGGGGAAAAAAAGCTGCTTTGTCCATTACCAGGACAGGACTGACTGGAACTGGTTCTATCTCATCATCCCAGGGATGGTAATTATTGTTTTATTACCCCTTTTCCATACTGGGAAACTTTGAGCTAGATACCTGCCTGCTCTTTGACTGTTTGGAAACAAAGCAGTCATGCAAAGCAGCAACTTAATAATTCTTTTGTATCCTTCATCCAGTGACACTTATAAGAATTAAGAACATTCGCACACCTAAACAAAAGTAAGTTAAGAATAAGCAGAGAAACTACTTACTAATCTATCCAAAGTTGCATTACTACTGCTTAGTATCTCAGCTCAGTAGTGGGGAATGGGGAGCATGATAAATGACTGAGGAAGGACGTGCTTCAATAGAGCTCTGCTTTGGTCTGCAAATTAAGCCAAAATGAATTGGGCAGAAACATACTTTGAAACAACCGTCATCTTGCCCTCTCCTTTCCCCCTGAGTACATTAATGATTACAAGATGTGGGCTACATATCTGAGCAGCAAAAAGAGCCTGCTTCCCAAAGAATAGAAGAATATGGGAACGCACCCAGAGGAAACATACATTAGCTAACAGGCTCTTAACATTAGAAAGTACTATCAGCAACAAGGGATTGTAATACCACACATATTAGAACCAGGCTTTGCTTCTGTATTTTATTGGGATGTTAAATGTACAAAGTAGCTATTTTCAAATAAACAGGCTGTTGAGGTTTTTTCATTTTGTTTTGGTTTTTGGGGTTTTGGGGTTTGTTTGTGTTTTTTTTTTTCAGAAGACTTGTATTAAAAGGTCAAATCTTACTGACTTTTATCCAGTCCATACAATAGCATTTTATATTCCCTGGACATGAAATGGTTTTCTAAGACTTAATCCTGCTTTATAGCCAAGGAAACTGAGGTTCAGGTATGTGAAACAGCTAGCACAAATGGCCAGAGTAAAACTGAGGTTCCTTGAAATCATGTCCTATGCCTAATCAATCAGTTCATTGATTAATGCTGTGTTTCTGGTAAGCAACCTTTTGTCAACTCTTTAGTGACTTTTTTTCTTGTTCTTAGAAGTAAAACAAATTTAAGAGAGGCATAAAGGGAACACTGTTTTCATGAAACTACATAAATCTGTCTGCCTGTGCCTCATTATTTTCTTCCCTGAGACATCTGGAAGAAAAAGGCCATGTATTTTCCATCCCTTACACTGTCTGCTATGAATGTATTTGTTCTGTATGGATTGGGAGGGTGCGGTCTTACCAAATGACATTTTTCAGATTTGTTCGCCCTACAAATGAAAGAATTCTGTTTTGGTTTTTATGATGTGATTTGGCTAAGTTTAATTTTGCATACGGTTAATATTCTGATATCTGCCTTCAAATAGTTCAAATTGTGCCTTACAAGGGGACAGTCTAGTGATCTGGCTGCTGTAGATTTAAATGGGTTGACTTAGATCTGTATTAGGAAAATATACTTTTCCTAAGACGAGTCTCTTCCCTTCTTTTTCCCTGCCTCTCCTAAAGATGATCCAAACCCTTTGTACCAGTTTTACTATCTGTAAAGAACACCATGCTAGGATCTATATCATCAGTTTCCAGTTTGACTAAATAATAAACCATTTTATTAAGCATATAGTATTGCTTAAGTTATCAACAAAATTATATTTGTATTTTACTGCCTTACTGAGAGTTTAATGAGACTAAATGAGTATTTGGACTCATCTTTTTCTCTGATCTCTACTGCTACACATACAACCAGACTTTAACTTTGTGTGATTCATTATATAGATATCTTAGTGGGAAAAAGTAGAGTACTGGATGCCAGTTCTCTTTAATACTTGTTTTTGTTGGTTTTAATTCATATTAGTAGTCTTACCGCTACTGCGTCCAAAATTATTCTAGACCAAATTCATGTAAAATCTATCATGTTATCCAAGGACATTCTATAAATAGCTTCAAGCCACTGCTAGCTTTGGTGAGGACATAAAGGCATAATATCAAAGTCAGCAGTAACCTTCAATAATTTGTTCCAGGGCTAGCTAATGTAGATCAAAGTATTCATCTATGTAATATGTCAAGCCACAACAAATTATATTACAGATTGTATACTTTCTTCAGGCAGTCAGAAGCAAAAATGGAGTAAATGTTTCTAGTTTTATAAGCAGAGAAAAAAAGTTGGCATCTTTATGATCACAGAATCACAGAACATCAGAAGTTGGAAGGGACCTCCAGAGATCGAGTCAAATTCACCTGCCAAATCAGAATCACCTAGGGTAGTCTGCACAGGAATGCATCCAGGTGGGTTTTGAAAGCCTCCAGAGGAGGACTATCCACAACCTCTCTGGGCAACCTGTTGCAGTGCTTCATCACCTCGCTGTAAAGAAGTTTCTCCTCATGTTGAGGTGAAATCTTCTATGTTCAAGTTTGCAGCCATTGCTCCTTGTCGTCTTACTGTGCACCGTCAAAAAGAGATCGGTCCCATCCACATGACACCCACCTCTCAGATATTTGTATGCATTGATAAGATCTCCTCTCAGTTTTCTATTTTTAATAGTAAACACCCCCAGGTCTCTCAGTCTCCCAGTCATCCTTGTGGCTCTCCATTGGACTCTCCAGCATGTCCCTGTCACTCTTGAGCTGGGAAGCCCAAAATGGACGCAGTATTCCGGGTGTGGTCTCACTAGGACAGAGTGGAGAGAGAGAACAACTTCCCTAGACCTCCTAGGCACACCTTTCTTGATGCACCTCAGGATGCTCATTTGCTCTCTCAGCCATAAAGGCACATTGCTGTCCCATGGAGAACTTGCTGTCCACCAGAACTCCAAGACCTTCCTCCACAGAGCTACTTTCCAGCAAGATGGCCCCCAACCTGTACTGTGCCTGGTGTTATTCCTCCCCATATTCAGGACCCTGAACTTTTTCTTATTGAATATAACCTGGGTTTACCTTATCTCTTGTCTCAGTCTTCTCTTTCTTTGTTAGTGACTATTATTCAGAAGCAAACTACTGATAAAAACACTTTGTGAAGTTCTGTCCTGATACTCAAGTTTCAATGTTTTTTCTCAATTGTTTTTGATCATTAGCTTGTATTTCCCACTGAAAATATTGTTTGGCCATACTAACTTTAGAAAGGAAATAAAGGATGTATTTCAAGGACACATGTTCATCCTAATTGTGAGTCACCACTATCATTATCTCACTGATTTGTTTGAATTACTCCAGGAGCTTTACCATTCATTTTTTTCTCAGCTGGACTAAGAATTGACACCAAACAATAGAAATAGGGCAAAGGTATCCTTTGGAGAACTAAAAGCTTTCAAGATAAGCATAGAGGAAATTTCACGGAACTTCATCAACCATTGCTTCTCTCCCTCCATCTCCTCGCTTCTTTACCTTTTGAGAGTTTTTTTAGTTTTGCAAGAACCAAGCCCTTACCAAATCAAAGGTCCCTGTGGACAACTGTACATTTGTGGGCAAGACTTTATTAAAGAGTGGAATGATTAAACGTTTTCCATGTTTGTTTATTTTTGTTAGTACAGAACTGGCAACTACTGTCCAAAGCTTAGAGATGCTTTAGAGACCACATAGTCTCATTAACCTCTCTGCTTAAGGTTAGTGGTTCACTGAGCTCTATCTAGAAAGAGAAAACTTTTTTACTTTATGGCACCTTGGGATGCCTTCTTTGTTTAGCTGAGGTAATCTCCTAGATGAAGTGCTGACAATGGTTGGTGCACTGCCATTTGTCTCCTGTTAGGGTCTGTAATATGTGGTATCTCTGCAACCTGTTGTTATGCCCTTTAGCCTGCTTGTGCTCCTGTGAGTCCACAGAGAAGCAACTTCAAAAAAAATCCCTCTGCCCCTCTGTGACCATGGTGGGAGGCCTTGCTGCCTCAGGGGCCAGCTGTGAGCTGAGTGGCTGCTGAGGCTCTCTTGTGGCCCACAGGGTTTTAAAATTCCAGTTGGCAAAGGAGTGCTCCAAATTGAATTATTCTGGCTACTGCAGGAAACAAACGGTGGCTGGAGTCTTGCCACCTTTTTGGTTATGCAAATCAGGAATTATGCAGAAGAGCTATTTGAGTCTTGTTTTATTTTTGCTTAATCAGTTGTCAACATGTTTATGCTGTTCAGTCACTGTCACTTGCTATTGTTTTGCCCTAACTCCACATTCACGGAGGAGTTCATCACAGGGAAGGGCGGGCAAGAGGGCTGTTACTTTGAGAAGCAGCCGGGTGAGGTTTGCAGGCAAGCAGCGTTCCCCAGAGGCACGGGAAACCACCTTCCTAACCATGCACTGCAAACCCCAGCAGGCAGAGAAGAAAACAGAAATTGCCGTCTCTTGTATCTGCATATTAAGGCCATGCCAAATCGCTTCCATTTCATGTTGGCTTGTCCTAAGAGAGATTTCCCGTCTTAACGAGAGTTGGGCAGATCTAGACTAACTTTATCTGTAATTGAGTTATTCTGAATTTGCTCCACCCTAAGGTTGGTATATGTGGTGCAAGGCCCCTGAGAAAGAGCCTTTGTCATGGTGGGAGGAGGGAAGGATGATGGCAGCAAGAAAAGAGCTTTAATGTCCATACTGCCAACTACCTGGGTGCTGTGGCCAGGAAAGACCAAGACAGATGAGTGTAAGTGAAAGCTGCTTCTACCAGGCAGACACAGCATAAACCCATCATCTTTACTAGGAAACAATTTAATGAAGCTAGCAGTGTTGACCCACTTGTCATTAGGAGAGATCCCACTGGGGCTCAGATCTTATGCTAGCACAGGAAGTTATAATTCCTATTTCACAACACTAGGTCTTGTAAATATAATGTAGAAATCAATAAGTTGCTTTTTATTTTTTTTAAACTCATGTTACAGTTCAGAGGTTATTAAGAAGTTCCTTCAGTCTTCGTAAAGATCTTATTGTGTGTTCTGCCATATCATCTCTGGTGTTTGCGCTGCACCTTAAAAAGTTGTGCTTGCTTCCTTTCTTGAGTTACAGAAACTCTGAAAGATTTTTCAATTCTCAGATCACCATGAATCATAACAGCTGTATTAATTCATGGAGGCAAATGAGTTCATGGATGTGTGTGTTTTGCAGGGTTTGTTAGTGGTTTGGGTTTTTTTATATTCGCTTGAATTTAACATAATATGCAAGCACCTTCAAGCAGTGTGTAAAAGATGCATCCAGTGTCTACTAAAAATTGGTCCTGCCCTAAATAATTATGAATTTATACCTATTAAAACTGAGGTTTACAGAGTATTCCCATTCCTCAGCTAAAAAGCGATGTTCTTCTCTTTTCTCTTTCTTTTCTTTTTTTTTTTTTTTTCCCTTTCCTAAAAAACATAGAATTAATGGCAGGTAGGAGCAGGCTTTGTTCTCATAATTGAGAAGAGCTGTAAACATTGATTAATCTTCATGTAAATTCTTTCTGCCACAGCCCTGCTGACAGATCATTATCCTCTCAAATGCCTGTCTCTTTAGCCATACTGCCTTGAGACTTTGTCATACTCTATTAAGTAAACTGGGTTGTGCATGGCTTGGAAAGGAGAACAATAGAGACTTGGATGTTGCAGTCAGGACTGTTGGCAAATTAATAGATGACACCTCTTGCCACTTACAGAAGCAAGAGGAGTACTAAATCATTTCATCAACACAGTGCTCAGCAGCAGTGTTTTGGCTGGGTTTACCATGGCTGATGAGACACAAAACTAAACTGTAACAGTTGCTCAGCACCTCGTATGATTGTTAAGCCTGGAATCTTGGCCAAATTCCATTTTGGGTCATTATGTTGTCTTTTCTGCTGTTCCTCTGTAGTTTCAGCTGGATTAATTCGTTTTTGCTTCTCCCTCTGGAACCTGCTATGTGGCACTGCTGGCACTCTTCATTGGCATCTCAGAGGCTGACTCCATGTCAGGGGTACATGGATGTGAGGGTGTAATCTTCATCTAAAGCCTATAAAGTACTTACTTGATCTAAAAAGATGAAAGAACCCTAAATACAGGAAGAACTATCATTGTTACTAGATTGCAAATAGAAAGTAGTTCCTATTACCATCATACTGAGGTGCACACTTGATGTCCAAGGAGAGGAAAAAATCTTTTGGGTTGGTTTTGGTTTTCCCATTCTCCCATGCGTATTACCTCTGACAGCCTGCCTGACAATATTGCTTTTATCCAGCCACTGCTGACCAATATGCATTTATCACATTGCTGTATCTCCAGGGTAACACTTTGCCAGTTAGAGAAGGAAATTGTTAAATTCAATTTCCTCTGCAGAAATTACATTCTTCAAAATACATATGGTAAGCAAGTCATTGCCCATCCAGCACTGAGGAAGGGCACCACCCTGAGTTCTAGGTAACCAGAATCTGTACAAGTGAAACGGAAAAAAAAAAAATTGTAAACCAAAGTTTTTCTAAAGTATTATGCTCTGAAGTACTATGGAAACAATAGTAATTATCATCTATTCTAGTTAGCATATAGGAAATGGTTGACTAAATAGAAATTACTTCAAACACAGGTTTGCCAAGTAATTTATGTATTTTTGCAGAATATTCTTTTTATGTAATCAAATACTTAACATTATCTAAATATCTCTTAGCTTTCAATGTTGTCAGATGCCTTTGTCCATTGTATTACGTTGTTAAGCAACCTCTGTTCTGTATTTTCATAATCTTCTTGCTAATACTGTGCAATAATAGCTTTTGTCCTTTAGATGAAGGTGTGGGACTAAGTATTACTTGGAGAAAAACAAATGAAATGAACATGCTGACCTCATTACAAAATAAGTGGTTGCCAAACAAATATTTCTAGCTTCTTCCTTAGAAACAATCTGATAAGAAACAGACAAGTATGACTTCTGTTCAACCTGTAAACACTTTGCATAAGTGTAATTAAGGACAAATATTTTTCTTTTCCCACAGTCAATTTTAATTATGATAACCTCCTCTTCCATTGTCCAAAGATTTCTTACTGAGGTCGTGGGTGGATTCTAACATTTGGAAGGGATGACAACAGAACTGAGATGTCAAATTATTTTTATCCTAGTCCACAATTTATTTCAGAGTGAAGATCCAAATAGTAATATTAAGGGATTTTTTTATCAAAAATCTTTGTAACACTACTTACCCCTTTTATTTTTAAGAAACCTTACTGTAGTGTAATTTCTTCCTTGAGAGGTGCCAGAAACTTCGAGTAGTCAGAAAAGTAAGGTTATTGGGATAGAATATAGTAAATCCAAATGCTAAACTGTTTAAACACCATTTTATCTGTGTCTGCTTTTCTTAAGTAAAGTTATAACAATAAAATTCTCTTTTGAATAAAAACTTAGCACATAATTTAGCTTGGAAGCAACCTTACCACACAAATTTTAAGAAAATATATTCTTTGGGCGGAGATTATATGAAGACTTTGAACTAACTTCTTTGGAACTCATTCTTTCTCCTAGACAAAGTGCTCTGTCAGATAGTTCTAGCAGTTATGATAACTTGCATTTAATATCTAACTGTATAAAACCAATAGAACAAACAGTGAAGCTGTGGAAAAGATCGTGGTTGTAATATTCTTAGAAGTTTAAGAAAAACCCAAGAAGACAATACTTTATAAAATCATGCTAGATATATTTATTAATGTGCTTGCATTAATGTGTTGGAATTTTCTGAGGCTATTTCACAAAAATCAAAACTATATGACTTAATAGTCTAAACCAGATGCATTAATGGAAACTGAAGTGTTCTGAAATCTGACTGAAGGGTTGAGTTTGGCATGGTGAGGTCTCTAGAAAGGTTTACAAGTATAAATGGTGGGATACCAGTTTCATTTTGCTTTCTTGAGGAAAGAATAATAACTGAGCCTGTAAATTTATTAATAAATTATTTGGTGAGGAAGGCTAGTGAATATCACTAAGGACAGAGGAATAGTTCTAGGAGTAGAATCAGAAAAATTCTGAGGCAGAAAATTTAGACTTGGACCATGTTAAAACTGATACCTATGGCAAAAGTGTAACACAGTGCAAGAGTATCTAAAGGTTGGAGAAATGCTATGCTGTTAGTGAAGAGTGAACTAGACTTTTACATGCAATAAGAAATGACTCATTTTTGCCTGCCCACACATGGGTGTCAGTGAAGTACAGTTGTGGAGTATGACAGTGTCTCTGCTGTAGCTACAAAACAGAAAATGCATTAGCAAATGAGAATGTGTCTGGAAAAGAATTTGAGCATGTTAAGAGATAAACTGCTGTCACAGATAGATTTGGCTTATGCGCTGCAGACTGCCTTGCCTGCCAGATCCTCCCAGCCTGCTTCTTTGTCTAAAGGTTCACAGGACAGAAAGTGGAAAAAATAGTGGGCTGGATTAGTTATTCTGCCAGGTTGGACGACCTGTATGCTTGTGGCATTCTCTCCTTTCCTCCACCTTCTGTAGGACCTGACACTATCATGAAAATGAATGCATACTTACATGAATAAAATGTGCATAGGTGGAGATCCTGATAAATGGCATACGTAATCCTGGTCACAGGATAGCAGTTGGTATGTGTGTCACATCAGGTTACAGATGTTCTCTCACAGCTGACACAATCATCATGTGGTAGGATTGTATTTATGTCTTAGTTTGCAACAGATAATCTAGATATTTCCAGATATTACAAACTCAACTCATCTTCTGGAATTAAATGGCTAGAACCTTAAAGTAAATCTATTTCTGTCTTTGTGGTATTTTTTTTCCTCCTCTTAAAAACCTAGTCCCTGGCCCTTCTGCCACTTAGGAAGTGGCATTAAGTGGAATATTTTGAAGTATTGTTTCTTTGAAAGTAAACAATCAACCAATATCTCAGAAATTCCTACAAATATAGCATAAACTTCTAATTTCCAATTGTTTGTTTATGTGTGTTTCCAGAGTGAAGTTTAAAGGGAAAACAGGACAGGGATAGTCTTACATGAACAAGCATAACATAACCTGACTCTGGAAATATAAAAATTATGTAATTATCTCTTTTTTTGTTTGTTTGTTTTGTTTTGTTTGCTTGTTTGTGTTTGGTTTTGTGTTTTTGTTTTTGGGAAAATCAACATCTGAAGTAAGACTGTGTTTGAGAATCTCTCCAGCTTCTTATGGTAATCAAGCATAAACTTTAGATTTACTTTTTTTTTTAATCTTTGAGTCAAATGCTGCAATTTATGTTTACTTTCTTCAGGGAAAACTGGTAAACAATGGAGACAGGAGGTGAAGTGACTCCAGTCCTCCCAATGTACTAGAACAGTAATAGTATTGGGTGGAACAAGCAATGAAAAATCCATTCAGAACTGATTCTGGCATTTAGACTTAACTTCTAGCAATGCTTTACTGATGTGCTCTGAAGAGTCTTCAATAGTTAAAATAAGATAACCAAAATTAGAGTCCATATTGAGTCTGAATCCTGTAATGATTATAAAGTGAGTTCATGTTGTTAGATATGAAGACAAACCAGATTCCTGTATTTTTTAATTGTGCTGTGTTTGGACATCTTTGCTTCAAAAACTACTGATAACAATACAGACCTGTTCTTACAGTGAAGATATGAAAATTTCTTTAGTCCACTGTGGGAAATGAAAGGATTAACTATAATCATATCTACACACCAGTAGTTGTTTTGTAGTTCTGTCATTGCAATGAAGGTCCATAATCTACTTCTTTTCTTGCAAATCCTAATTTACAGATGTTGGTAGGAATTGGACATAAATATAATACTCCCATAATCTACTTTCTGTCAGATCTCCACAAGAACAGAAATGAAAACAGAAGATTATTGCATTTGGAAAGGATTTTTTTATTTAAAAGGTCTTTTAAAGCAACCTGTTTGATAATATTTCTAACACTTGCAGGTTTGCTGCTTCAAAGTGGTGGGGAAAAAAAGAAAGCATTTCATTTAAATTGTTTCATTTCAGTTAACTTTAGTTAAAGCACTCGGAGCTGAGGTATTGCTGAACGGTAAGCCTCCTGACTCAAGAATGCAAGTTTCCTGCTAGAAAAAGACATACATCAGCTTCTACTGTGTCCTACAAGCCTACAAGCTCCTTCCTTTACCCTCTCTCTCTCTTATTGCATCAAAATGAGATCAATCAAAAATTAATCTTTCTTTTCCAGAAGAAACTGTTTTAGAAACACTGACCCAGTTTTCTCATAATCAGACTTGGGAATGTTCATATTCAAAATTATTTTGATTCCTCTTTTTTATATGCTTCTGATTTCATCAGTGTTCTTTAGATAATAAGATGGATTAAATTATTTTCATCCAACAAAGTTTGGGAATGTGTTGTTAATGCAGCTACTTTTGACTAAAAAGCCTTTATTCCAAATAATTGTGCATTCCATTCAGGACCTTGCTGGGAAGCAAAGAGTTTCTTTCCTTCATTTGCAGTACTTAAGTGAAGAGCCAGATGGGTCCAGTAGCTAGAGCAATAAAAGAAACTCTCCTATGCATTTGGTTGGAAGTTCAATACTATCACATCCCTAAGAGCAGCTGCTTCTTTTTGAACCCGGGGTTATGAAAGATGAACTGCATTAAATGGTGAATCATTAAATATCAGCCAAGTAAAAATACCATGGTGTGTTGACCTATCTAAATAATCAGCATCTGTCTCCTCACATGCGAAGAATTGCTATTTAAAATAATTCAGTGAAACATTGACAGAAGGACCAGCACTCAACCCACACAAAACAACCTCACATAGCTTATGACTGATGATCAGTGTATACCCAGCTTAAGAACTGATAACAGTTCTGTTACAATTCCTAGTGTGTGTGCATGTGTGTGAATAGAAATGCTTATATATCAATTATACAGAAATTGGTAGTGCTGTTCTCGTTCCACTTTTTCCCTGTTATGTGATTGTCATGTCTTAATATCTATTTAAATTCTACCTGCCTGATAGCTTAGCTTTCTTCTGAATGCTGCATCTGCTGGCTTTATCTTGCTTTATGCAGAATGTGAAGACCACAAACAACAAAACATATACTACTTGAAAATCAGATCAAATCAGGAAGGACACCGATGCCCTGAACAAAACTGTTTCAAACTAGACCTTTATTTGTCTGAAAGAATTAGTTTCTATAAAATGTCAGGACAGATTAGTACTGGGAAGCTCCCTATTGTGTGTAGTCTCACAGTGTTTAAACAGATCATTTGTGGCGTGAATTTTTTACTCAGCTTTGCTGTCTTGTGTGTTTGCAGGGTGTTTGTTACCTCTTTTCTCAGTGTATATGCTGTCAGCCCTTTATCATTTTGCATTGTCTCATGCTCAAGAAGGATATAACAAAAGAATCATTACCATACAAATGTCAGCTCTAGCTCCTCTTCTATACAAAATCCAAGAAAACTATGAAATTCCCACTCTCTAAGTTAATGATATTGAATTAAGGCAGACATGTAAATATGAGAGATTACTCTCACCATTTTTAACAGGAAAAAATTTTGTGTTTTGAGGTGACTTAGCTAGAATTTGCATAAAAACTTTCCAGGTTATGTTGATATCTGTACGAAGTGCATAACAGGTGGTACTTGGTTTTTAACCCAGAATGCAACTAGTAATGCTCCACTCGTTAATACAGTTCCATAAAACTGTGCAGAATAAGCATATGGAATGGGAAAAGCTTCCTGAAACAATAATGCTGTCCAATACACAGATGTACTGTAGACTTCTCCATAGCTTAAGCTTACAAATCACAAAAGGGTTCAAAACTTTCATGTCCTTCCCTTTCCTGATGTAAGAGACAGGATTCTGAGATGACTACCAGAGACTCTAAATGCAAAAGTCAGTACTGCTATGCTTTTTTACTTCACTCTTTTCATGCATCAAAAATAACAAATGATAAGGCTACAGCTAGAGAAACATACTTTTTGGGAACATGAGATAAATACTATTTAAATAAGTGAAAGGGTTTAAGATTATGTGAACCTATGATAAATTAAAATATATATCATATACTTTGATAATTGCTGAGGCATCAGAGAAGAGTGCTGTCATAAAGGAAGACATTAATGGAAATCACTGTCTCCACTTGTGGTGTGGGTGCACAGAAAATAGGATCCAGAGGACTTCTAAGCAGTGAGAAAGAAATAAGCCCTCTGTTATACAGTATTAGCATTACTTTCATTTCTAATGCTCAGACATGCAGTTCTACGGTGTGATTGTGCTCAGTCTGAACCACGCATGATTCTGTTGCTTTCTGAAGTCCAAAGGCTTATTAACTGATTATTGCAATTGACTGAATGCATTTGACTGTCCTGATCCAGCAAGAGTGATGTCTATGCAGCTCAAGAATGAATGAAACAATAGGCACTAGATTCTGTTGGTACCAACGTGGCTTGTTGCTGTTCATTTCTATTAAGATTGTTGAAGAGATATGGTAACTCGCATAACTTCACACAGGACATAATCTAATTCTGAGCTGTTAAAAGTCCTCACGCTGCCATGGCATCATGCTGCTATTACTTCTAATTCTATATCTAAGTTTAGGCTGGAAGAATTAGATCATACTTCCTAACTTTGGTTTCCCTTTCATCACACTAGAAGGTGTGTCTTGCTTACCAAAGTACTTGGTTAAGTATCTCCTGTATGTTCAGACAGGGCTGTTGACAAAACAACACAACCCTTACATTTTTGTTCATCACTGTTAGGGTATAAATTAACGTGTAAATCACATCATTCTTAACAACGTGAAAAAAACAGGCCTCATGGTGAAGCACATCATTAAGTGTTTGTGCAACTAAGCACATCAGATATGTTTACAGTGGCAGCCACTGAATATCCTGTATTTAAAGTGAGTTGTGCTGGAAAGAGTATGAGAAAAATGTGGCTGCCACTCCTCTGTCAGGACAAAACGTCAGTACCTGCCAGTCTCAAGAAGTCTTTCTTAACCCTTGTGATTAAGTGCATGCATATATCCACCTCCTCACTCCATTTCTTATCTCTCGTTTGTTCTTATATCAGGAACAGTGACTGGGATTGAACCCAAGGAAGCTCAAAATATAGTCACCACACATGGGATGGATACAGAGATTGTCACAGTCTCTCTTTATGAAATAATTGCGTTAGATGGGTACTATTATAGAGTTGTTTCTAAACAAAACCAACCAAACAAAATATCTAAACAAGCACAAAGGCAGTC
Organism: Eubucco bourcierii; assembly: GCA_013396675.1. NCBI lineage: Eukaryota > Metazoa > Chordata > Aves > Piciformes > Ramphastidae > Eubucco > Eubucco bourcierii. The sequence continues at coordinate 212,439 of VWZE01003713.1, forward strand.
TTAAGTCTTCCATCTCACAAGTTGTTGCTTCTTGCATTTTGACTCTACCACAAATGCAATAGGAATAAGCTTTAAAAACTTAAGATAAAACACTAAGAATCCTTTACTACCTGAAAAGCTCAGCGATACTGTATATCTTTTTGCTGTTTTCCTTTCTTTTTAAAAAGTTGTGCTAATCAATTTCTTTTCAAAGCACTCTAGTTCCTAGCAGTTTCCTAAAACTGGAGAGAAATTGCTGTTCTTTGTAAGCTAAATCAATCTCTGAAGAACCTTATAAGAATAAAATAGCTTAAGGATGAAACAGCAGTAAGAAAGGAGATCAATCTACCAATTTATCAGTCTATCTATTTTCTAGCCAGATCTATCTATAATGGTTAAAAGTTTTAAAGGACACTAAATTTAAGTATTTTGTATTGCTTTTCATAAGGGCAGTTCAATTTATCTCTATTCTTTTGGAAAGATGAATATTGTCACTGCACGTTGTAGGTTTGTGTTGGCTAAAAGGAGTCAGGAGCATGACAGACTTTATAGAAGGCATGAGCTCAAATGTCAGTAGAGCATCCAAAAATGGATGAAGCATCACCCAGCCACTGCAATCTGTTGAGTGTTTCATGACAGCTGTATCTTCTGACCAGAGCTGGTGTAGATAGTCATGAAAGGCCCAGAGGAAGTGTATAACAGTTATAAAGGGAGAGGGAAGGGGGGAATTCTGGCTTTAGCATTCTTTTTAATTGCACCATAACGATTTTTTTTAACAAACACTATGGTATGTAGTATAGACTCAGGTCTGATTTAAAGCAAACAATGAAACACAATGCATCTGAAAAGCAATTGAAAATTCCTCTGTAGGAATGTTTTTTCCAGGCTCAGTATTTAATAGTTTCTCCCAGAGAGTTTGCCCTAAAGATACTCCTGCCGTAATAAAAGAAATAATAAAACTGTCTCAACTATTGTGTGTCAACAAGACTATCAAAGCAAGTATTCTTGTTACGGACTTACTAATGTGAATGGGGAGGTGGAGGTTAAATGCTCTTTCCCTTAAAGAGGGGGGAGCTTTTGGCCATCAAAATTGAGGTGCTAACACTATAAGGTGCACTTAAACTTAATGCCAGCTAAAACATTAAATGACTGTGGAACAGAGTAAAATCATTCCAGTTTTCTTATTTTCCCTAGTGTGTGGATCTGTTTTCTCCCCCAAGGCATACAGAGCTGCCACTGAACTTTATCATTTTTGATACAACTTCTCATAAGCTGGGGAGCATTCTGGATGAACCAGCAAACTTGGCAAATCATCAAATCAATGGCACAGAGAGTAGTGAAAGGAGTTATAATTGTGAAGCACAGTCTTTGGTGTGAAAACCCTCTTACCCTCTTATCTAACTCTTGCCTTCCCCTAACCATGCCTCATATTGTTCTGTCGCTTTAGTATGTCAGTGTCTTTGTTATTACAACTCCAGGTTTTCCTGAAGATGTTGCTGCATACTAGCACAGCATGAACAACAGGAATTTAGTTTGTCCTTTTGATAATGCTGGTAAAGCATATTGCTTGGGAAATAGAATTGCTTAAAGACATGTCAATTCTGAACATACATAAAGTTAGGAGACTTTAAAATCTATAACTTTACTGGCAAAAGATTAAATTCAGTCCCTAACTTATTGAAGATGATGGTAATTCAGCTATTCACAGAATCATAGCATCAACCAGGCTGGAAGAGACCTCCAAGACCATCAAGTCCAACCTATCACCCACCCCTAGCCCATCAACTAGACCATGGCACTAAGTGCCTCATCCAGTCTTTTCTTGAACACCTCCAGGGACAGTGACTCCACCACCTCCCTGGGCAGCCTATTTCAATGCCAATCACTCTTTCTGTAAAGAACTTCCTCCTGTTATCCAACCTAGACCTCCCCCAGCTCAACTTGAGACTGCATCCCCTCATTCTGTTGCTGGTTGCCTGGGAGAAGAATCTGACCCCCACCTGACTACAACCACCTTTCAGGTCACCTCTGAGCTTCCTCTTCTCCAGGCTGCACACCTCCAGCTCCCTCAACCTCTCCTCACAGTGAGTAGTGCTCCAGACCCCTCACCAACTTTGTCACCCTTCTCTGGACACACCCCAGTACCTCAATATCTCTCTTGAATTGAGTGGCCCAGAATTGGACACAGGACTCAAGTTGTGGCCTGACCATTGCTGAGCGTAGGGAAAGACTAACCTCCCTTGTCCTCCTGGCCACACTGGTCCTGATAGAGTCCAGGATGCCATTGGCTCTCCTGGACACCTGGGCACACTGCTGGCTTATGTTCAGCTACTATCTACCAGTAGCCCCAGGTCCCTTTTTCCCTGGCTACTCTCTAGCCACTCTGTCCCCAACCCAGTGCTGCTTGAGGTTGTTGTGGCCAAAGTGTAGAACTCTGCACTCAGTCTTGTTAAATCTCATCCCATTGGCCTCTGCACACCCATCCAACTTGTCTATGTCCCTCTGCAGAGCTACCCTCCAACAGATCTACACCTACTCCTAACTTGGTGTCATCTGCAAACTTACTGATGATGGACTCAATCCCCTCACTCAGATCATCAATAAAGGTATTGACCAGGATTGGGCCCAGCACTGATCCCTGGGGGACACCACTAGTGACAACTGCCAAATGGATGTGGCACCATTTACCACCACTCTCTGGGCCCAGAGTTTTAACTCTGTATGATTTAAAAACAAATTATGAAATTCCAATCATAGCATAATGAATACAAAGAGATATGGCTAAATCTGCAGGTATTCTGAGATTATTCAATGACTCAATGGTTCTCAATGGGGTTTTTTTGTGGGTCTGTTTTCTTTTCTTCTAAGAGTATGGGAGGTTATAGCTGCTGCTATGTAGCTCAAGAGGATCCTGAATATCTCTGAAGAAATGATCCTTCCCAAAGCAAGATAATGGTTGTCCATACAATCTATCCAAAACCAAAATTATCTTGAGGACATACAAGCCAAAGGTCATTTGTAGGACCAGTTCTTCTTCTATCAATCCAGAGAAATGTAAGATTGTAGTACGGCTCTAATATCCTTTAGGCAGCATTGTTTGGTTTTTACCTCCATTCAAACACTAATAAGATGAGGAAATGCATAATTAATAATAGTATGAGCAGGGGTGCCAAAGGCCATGACTTATCTTTGTGATGTGTTGTGTTACATATCTGAACTGCTCTGCTAGTTCAACTACCTTACACAATATTAACCTTACATACCAGCAGATCTCTGTCACTATTTGAACTATGAGAGGGTTAAAGTAATTTCTGAGATGTCATTTCAAAGTATTGAATTACTCTTGGGAAAAACTGAAATTTGAAAGACATATATGTATAAAGCCATACAGATTTAAAATACCAGTTTTACTTCTAGGTCAGTGGGAGGCTCTGGTTAACTGCTACATTAGCTCTCGCAAAATTGGCATTTATATCTTTTTATTTTACAAGTTTACTCTGAAAGAAGCTAGTGAAACAAAGCATAAGTCTACCCTCCTCCTGAAAGTCACTTTTATGTTTCTCTTTTTTTAACATGGCAAAGTGGTTGTAAAATGTACTCTTGATTCTTAAATAAAACAGCATGTAAGTAAGGTAAGTATGGGAAGTGGGCCCCTTTCTCAAGGTTTTATAGACCGCACAGGACCTCAAACAAGAATATTGATACTAAATGTAGATTTTTTTTGTTTGTTTTTTTGTTTTAGTGTTCATACAGGGTGCTTCATATTATTAAGAGGGAAGAGAAAAAGAGCAGGTATTTCTAAGAAGTTGTTAAGGAAAACTGTTTCTTAATAATCAAGAGGAAAAAATAAATTCAACTGTGATACAATTCAGGAAGAAATGGTTGATTTCAGAATAGCTATTTAGATTCCTGTGAAACTTAACAGGGAACTGGATTACTGCTGTAAGAAGACTAGGACAGACCATATAATTTGACATCTGGGATCCAGGAAGACCCCCAGTTGAGGGTATTATTGAAATTCAAAACCAAAAAAGAAGTGTATGAGGGGGAGCCCTGAAATAGCTGCAATTGTGATGCTTGCCTTGTTTATGATTAAGTCTGATTACAAAATGCAAAAACTACATTTCATTGTAAGAAACAGTGAACTGGGGAAGAGAAGAGAAAAGGCTTTGGGATTCAGTTTTGCAATTTTTGTGAGCTAGGATTAAATGTGGAAAGGAATATAGCTGAAGCATTTTGGGGATTGGGGATTTTTTAAGACAGCAATTGTGTGCTTTTTTCCAAGGTAAGCGAATGTTAAGCTCACTGACATGCTACTGCTCCGTGCTTCCATGCTAATAAGGCATGCTTCCCACAGTGTGTGACAGAAAGAATGAATACCATGCAGTGCTAATGGTTAATTTGTAGTGGCATGTGTGTTCCTTGAATGTTTGTGAAGTTTCATGATTCGCCATCACACAATTGAATCACTCCTATTTTAAGATATAGTAATATACAACGAAATGAAGCAACGCTGACAGAGTTTTTGAAAGATACATTGTTCTCCACAGCCTATTCACTTTATTATTGTTATTATTATACTAAAAATGTGTCTTAGATTTGTTAATTTCTGACAGTTTAGGGGACAGACTGAGTCCTCATCAACCTATTTCAGTATTGACCATGGTTTAAAATGTTAATTACTGTGGAATCTGTCACAGATAGTGTCAAACCACAGTGATGTTAATCTGTCATGGATTTGAAACTCCTTTGGGAAGCACATTTAGACTTACTGCTGAGTGAACATGACTGCTAGGATTACAGAGACCATGGACAGTGAAGAAAAGCAGTAATACTACTTCTCACTAAAAAGTAAACAATAGGGTGATTGTCTGCTTACACTTTGGGACTAAACAGCCCAACTGCTGAGAAACTCTAGGTAAAAAACTGCTATCAGCAAGGAGTCTTGATGTTTTCCTTGTGGAGTTAGATGTTGTCAGGGATTCAACTGAGCCACCCTAGTGAGTGTACAGGAAGCAAAACAGGATATACTTGTATAGGCCCTGTTTTGTGTAATTATGCAACACTTGAACTCTTGTGTATATTCCTGAATGGGTAGCATAGCTCTAAAAGAAACAGGGAGCCATCAGCCACAACCAGTGAGTGAAATATTCTCATGAAAAGTGCTCTTGATTGAAATCAGTGTGTTTACATTTTTGTTCCTATTTGCTAAGGATTGTTCCACCTTAGTGCACCTTCCAAATGAAGAAATTATTTTCACCCAGTGTCATTTCCTAGGTTTGTTTCTTTTAACAAGCAATCTAAATAATTTCAGCTGTCTCTTACAAAGGAGCAATAAGGGAAATTATCAGGGAAATGTCACTTCATCAGATATCCTCAGATATTTCTCAGGAATATGATGGATTTGATGAAACATAAACTAATTCCATGAGAATCATCTGAGAATCTTGCTTCATTTTAGCAGAGGCTCTTGTTGTGCTCAGTGATTCCCAGGTTTGTACTGGGAGACCTGGATACCCAGAAAATCCTGACATGTGCAGCGAAGCTTTTTAGCCACACTAGATTACTGCAAGTAATACCAGGAGTGAAAAAATACTGGAAGCAATGGCTGGCTGTGCATGCAAGCACATATATGTATCTATGTTAAGTATACTATTGCTATAAGTTGTATCATGGTTTTATTTACGTGATTTGTTTATCTGTTTCAATTACTGTCCCTTTTGTTCTTTTTTTCTAAATAAAAAACACATGTTTACTTTTGAATAAACTCTGGTTTTAATAGCATGAATCCTCACATGTCCCTTGTGCAGCACACATAGTAATGAGATGAGACTACTCTTATAAGAGTCAGGGTTAAACTTTTTTTTCAATCTAGTGATGATGATGCTCAAAGAAAAATCTTTGTCTAATGCAAAGTAATGGGCATCTTTTTGTGGTCTGTGGTCTATAGCACAAGCACAGATTTTTTTTTTTTTTCCATCCTGCTATAACAACATTCAAAAAGAAATCTATCCCTCAGGTAAACAGAAGAGAACCAAAACATCCTTTATTTAAAACATTATAGACCTACAATGAAGGATAAAAAACCAACCAAACAAACAAATTCTACTGTTAGGAGAAGCTGAAGCAGTAAATGTCAACCAGATTGCATAAGTGTAAGTGAAGGGAAAATATGGCAAATTATTTGTAATTTTTTTGTTCTTGATCTTCAGTCTAGCTGATGCCTGATAGCTTGCCTTCATCAGTACTCAGTACAGCATCAATCTGTTTCCACTGTGTGGAAATCAAAGGAAAACTCAGCTTTAGTTTTTCATGTCCTGCTTTTGTTTGCAGTTAGCATAGGGCATATAACCTACCCCTTTGCATAACTTTCATTAAATTAGGAGAATGGCACTGTATTTAACATTTGCATGTAATGAATTGGATAATAATAGAATGAGCAGAACAGGCACAAAATGTGAATGTCTCCGTTCTCCATAGTTCCAGGAATAATTTAAGGCTGAGGTTTCACAGGACTGTTAAGCAATCTTACCTACTTCTCAATGTGCTTTTAAAAAACAAAGGAAAATATCTGGAGAAGGAGAAAAATTTAATTATTTTTCTTTTAATTTAGAGACTTCAATATTTTTTTACTGGGGTTTCAGACAAGCACTAGTTTCAGCACAAGGGAAGAATTAAGACCACATGGCTGTGAACAAAGCAGGAGAGTGAGGCTGCTTCCCCAATCAACAGCAGCAAGCTGTCAAACTGGCTCAACTGTTGTGGGAAATCTCAACCTAAAGAAGAATTTAGGCAAGAAATCTCTCTTCTTTTTTTCTTTTTATTTTCTTGTGATTGTAACTTTAAATTTTTTATTTTTTTTTTTTTATACTGAGAGTACAATCTTTAAAGTATTCTTTTGCAGGTCCCCAAATGGAGATATGCATAGGCAATCTTTCTGTGGTAATAAAGTGAGGCTGTTCTGTTCTGGTTTGGATTTATTTTTTTTTTTTAATTGAATTTTGTTATTTTCCCTCTGTATAATATACTTTTTGTGGAAATCTCTTCAGTATTTTTCTTTTTCCTAATTTCTTTCAAATTTTGTTTTTCTTCTGTCATTTCTGTCCATGATTAAGATTCAAGCAATTCCTTTGTATTTGCTTATTCCCTGCACTTTTGTTGCAGTTATCAACTCTCAGTATTTTAGTGCAAACTTGGTAGTATTTCAGAACGTTCTGTTTCTTGATGTTCTTGCCACTGGATCCATGTTATTTCATGATTTTTTCACTGAGTCTTGACTTCTTGTTTATTTTATATCTTTTAAAGAAAAGTAAGCTCGAAAGTGATTAGGAGGTATGACCAGAAAAGACAAAATTAAATATTAATACAAAGGGGTTTTTTTTTTCCTGATAGATTTTTAAATTAGTCTCATGATTCTTAGGAGTCTGGCACATAATTTTTGAGTGCTTTAGACACCATCCTCTAGCTTTCTGTAACAGATAACTTTGAGGAGTTTAGGACTTCAAATTTAGACAAGAATAGTTTAGGGAAGCGTCACAGTCTCTACCGAATTTTCTGCAGGGGCATAGTGGGAAGCTTTCTGAACAAAACTTTGTTCAGAAAACAGAGTAAATTTGACATACAGCATAGGTTACAGTGAAGCCTGTATACTAAAGACTTTTTAAAAACTTTTTTAAAAACCTTATCTTCCACCTGTCCTTCTTCCCAAAGGTCTCAGGAAGAACTGTCCTGGTTTATATCCAACTCTTAAAATCATTGTCATTTCTTGAGGTGCCCTAATGTTCCTCTTCTGTCAGCAACCTCCCTTGAGCCTTACTGCTGCAGGTTCCCACCAATAGGTGTGGTGAACAAAGTACTTTCAAAAGGTTAATCAGCAGCATTCATTAATAACTAGGTAACAGTATCCAGCCTGCAGGCTACCGGTTGTTGGCAAATCGCTCACATGGTGCAAAGCTTGTAGTTTTCGTTCAACGGGTTGAGTGCCTTGTTGCCAGGTTTCCTGCTTGAGGAGGAGTTTGGCGGTACCACCAGAGTGTGTTGTGCAATGGTATTAACTGGAAAGCTTCACTGCTGGCACCTCCAGGACTTCCACAGGTGTCACGTCTCCATGCTGACCTTGCTCACAAGAATTTGGTATTTTAAGCAAGAGCAGAAGTACCTTCTTAGTTCCTGGAGTGCTTCCACTTGTGCTGATGTCCAGTCTCGCTAGGCTGAAATACAGAAAAATTTGCTTCATTGATTGATAGTCTTTTGATACATTCCAATGGCTCCCTTTCATGTGATTAGAAACATGGGTAAACCCTCCCCCAACTAGCAGAGAAAGACATGTAGAAGAGATCAGCTTACAGAGGAACAAAAATACCTGCGGTATACACTCCTGCGGCAACACAGCAAGTCTCATTCTTAACAGTGTTGCTTTCATGTACATATGAGTGAGTGAAGAAACACAGACACAGTAAAGTAAGGGCTTTGCATCAGGCTGATCACTAGGTAGGCCAAATAAAGGTGCTCAGTCTGGATTAATGGCTGTGATCGTGTCCTGTCACATTGCTTACTGACTTACTTTTCAAACAGAAGTTTGTACTTGGCCTCAGGTTTTACTGTTTTAGTATTTCTGTCAAAAAGGTGCCAGTTCTTCATATGTCTTTGTATATTCATTGCATTTTCTACATTGTATTTCTACATTAATTGCCTAGCTGGATCTTGTATTAAGATGAAAAACAAAATAAAGAAAACAAATCACAAACCTTCTACCTTCCTTGGAAGATAATAAACTGCCTCAACAACAACAACAAAAAACAGAACCTTTTTCTGAGGCAACATAATTACAAGAATAATATTTGAATTAGCTTTTAGGATTTTTGACCTTAGTGTATCAGAATGATATTTGTCAAACAGGCTTATGGCTTACTCTGAGTGATTTTAGTGACTCCAGTGGGGCTAGTTATGGTGTGAATTATTATTCAGTAAGAGTAAGGAGATCAGAATTAAGACCTGCTATGGTCAGAAGGAAAGAGGGTTTTATCTGATTTGTCTGTGATAGATCTGCCCTGCTGCTAACTCCCTGGTCTTTTATTTAGTTTCTTTTTAGAGACTTTTGTTAAGACTTCCAAGGGGTCCTAAGAGTACAATTGAGCTTTTATGGGCTTTTTTGCAGAAACAGGGAAATAATCAAGTTGTTGGTTTTCTGGCAGTGTTGATTTATTTTCCACTCATCCTGCAAATATTTGTTGGTGAAATTTATTTAAAACAAAACAAAAAAAAAATCACAAAACCAACAACAATAAAATAAATAAAAAATAAAGATAAATAATTTTAAAACATCAACAACAGCAGTCAAGTAATATAAATTTGGGCTCTGAGAAAGCAAGAGAGGTAACTTTAAGGTTAATCTGGTGATGAGAATTTCCCAAGTATACAATAAAATTATGATCAGCCCTCATAGCAGAGAGGGTTATAACTTGTGTTTTCTAAGAGAACAGATTTCCATCTGAGCTTGTCCCTTGTAGAAAGGCTTAGAAACTAAATAAATCAGGCAGTTTCTCACAGGATTCTACAAAAATTAAACAAACTGGTTTAGTCTCTGAAGTTAGTCAGCCACTTGCTGGGCTCAGTGGTGCAAAATGACTCATCTGACTACCTGAAGGCTTCCCCTCAGGCAGCCTCAGGGTCCTGCTTCCTTTTGCATAGGGAAAGCAGCCTGGTCAAATCTGGGCTGCCTCTGGCTGTGCCTCTGCGTGAGCCCCTGCAACTGGTGCACAGCCGACTGAGGCCTTCCTAACACCCCGTTTTCAGAGGAAGCCTTATTCTTGGCTATGGGAGTAGCACTGTTTCACTAAGGACTGGCTCTTTCATCCTTTCTAATGCTTGTATTAAGTGGCTAAAGCAAACCAGGGTACCTGTGTGCAGCAAGATGGCCTAAAGAATTTAAAGCCTTTGGAGCCAGTGGGACTAGATTTGCTCAGGATCATGGCCTCAGCGTCCTGCAGCAAAAAGGCCTAGAGTTTAGTAAAGAAACTCTCTCAGGGATTTGTAGTATTGATGACTGTAACCAAGCCTGGCAGCCCTGGGATCTTGCAGCTCTCTCTGGGCCTAATCAAAGGCCATTGACATAAACTAAAACATTTGACTTCAGAGAGCTGTGGATCAAACTTGGCATCTACGCTGACTGAGCTTGCTCTCTGCTCAGACACCACCTCTCTTCATTTATTCCGGTAGGTCCCTAGCTTCATTCCTCTCCTCTAAGGGCAGTTCACAGGTAAGATGCCCAGAAGTGACTTTTGCCTTCTAACGGTGGAGTTTCACTTCATACCTAATTCAGTGCAACTGCTGGCTGGCAGCAGAAGTCCTACCCCTGGTTTCCTGAGCCCAGGCTTTGAGATCGTATCATCTTGGGAGGATGCCTTGATAGAAAGCCAACTGTCCTCCTCCTTCCCCACCCCAAAAGGGGTCACTGTGCTTTCAAGAGTTTTCTGCATTTGCCATGGATTAGTGTAATGTGACTCTGAGACATGAGTCTCAAAAATTCTGCCAGGGGCATAACATAAAACCTAAGTTAATTTAAATTAAGGCAAGGAAACTAGACAAAGAAAACATTAAGAATTCAAGTGAAAATTATATGTAAAGTATTATTACCAGCGTACAAGACCTAGTCCAGAAGCATTAATTAGATACCGATCCAAAGATAATGGTTAAGATGGATATTATGAGTGTGAAAACTGCATTTAATGTATGTTATTATACTTACTCTGATTCTCCTCTTTTTTTTTTTTTTTTTCTCTTTTCTCGAGCCAGTTAAACTGTCAGTCAGACTTTAGCATCTTGATTTTCCTTGTTCTTTATTTTCAGCCAAGTATTCCTGGTCCACTGCAGATAGGTCACAGCGAAGAGGAGAATGTCTCTCCATTCTTTCCTCTTTTCCCTACAGACCTTGACATTTCTTTTCAGGCCTAGTTACTCAGCCTTTATTAGCGAGATGCCTTTTACTGCATTCTTTTGCCCAGACACTGATGCATAAATAACTTTAGATTTACATGATTAGTTTAATGTTTTTTCTTCATATATAAACTCATTTTAATTTCTTTCTTCTAATTTAGAGGATATAAATATCATCTTCCATATTATTCCAATTTTAAAGTATACCCTTGAACCTCACTTAAAGGCTTGAACTCCTTTACTTTGGGTATTCATGGTTTGAAAATGAACTCATAAAAGGAATACAATATCTATTACTAACTTCCAACTTACAGTGCTTTCAGCACATCTTCCTACCCCTACTAGAGAATCTAAGCAAATATTCTCAGGCTTCCTTAGCACTGCAATGAGAAATTCTCAATGTATGTCCTCTCTTGGAATCATAGAATGGTAAGGTTGGAAGCAACCTGGAGGATCATCTAGTTCAAAACCTCTGCCATAGACAGGGACATCTCCCACTAGTACAGGTCAGTCAAGGCTTCCTCCAACCTGGCCTTGAACACCTCCACGGAGGGAGCAGCCACAACCTCCCTGGGCAACCTGTGCCAGTGCCTCACCACCCTCACTGGAAAGAACTTCCTCCTAACATCCAGTCTAAATCTCCACTCTGCCAGTTTAAACCTGTTGCCCCTTGTCCTGTCATTGAAAGACCTTGTCAATAGTCCCTCCCCAGCCTTCCTGTAGGCCCCCTTCAGATACTGGAAGGCTACTCTGAGGTCTCCTGGAAGCCTTCTCTTCTCCAGGCTGAAGAGCCCCAACTCTTGTAGCCTGTGTCCTCATAGGAGAGCTGCTCCAGCCCTCTGATCATCTTTGTGGCCCTCCTCTTCTCCATGGTTTGAAAATTAAAAGTCTGTCTTTAGCTATATAAGACATACAGCATATCTTCCTGAAAGATAACCTTCATACCAGATTTAAGCTACTCGGCTGTTTCAGAGCTCTGCTTTTATGCCATGTTTATGGATTTCATGATCTTGGAAGCAGATTTGCATGCAAAACCTGTATTTTTTAGTGATACTCATTAGCAGGGTTATTATTCTTTAGGTTTTAGTCTGGTTTACTATTTCAATTTTGTCGATTTGAGAAAATGTTGAATTTTTACTGAAAAAGTCACTCAAATAAAACCCCAGATTACTTAGAACAAATGAGAGAATTGTTAACATCCGTGCTGAAATCTTTTTGAAGGTCTACTTTATCTCAATTAAGTATCTTGTATTTGTTAGGTAGTTTTCCAGTGACTGCTTGTTCTGCCCTGGTGTAAATTAGAAGTGAGATGTTGTAAGCTAAGTTGCACAGGTATTGTGACTCTGAGAAAAAACGCTGTTAGTACCTTCATGAAATAATTTACAGGTGATGACAAAGAACTTCAGTTTCCAAAAATCACCGAGAACCAGACAGGTTTTTTTACTAAGCATATGTTTTTTTCATTTTGTACCTTCTGTGTAAACTACCACCAGCACAAGTTCTCCCACTTTCATCAGGGAAGCTAGACATTTGCCTTTTATGCTGTGTAAAGTAGCTTCTTATTCGAGCAAATGGAAAAACATATTGGAATGTTTTCTGTTTAATTGGTTGGAAGAAGCTGAGGTTCTTGCCACTCAGATCCTTCAGCAAATTGTATCTGCATGATTTTTGTGCACTCATAGCTTTGAAATTGTCAAGTTGGCGGTGAAATGTGCAACAAGAGGAGTGACAAAAGGTACTAATTCTCATAACAATGGGAATTTCCATCATTCTTACTTGATACTTTCATATTTCTTTGTCTTACTTTATGAAGTAAATATACTACAGATAAAGACTTTTACAGCAAGATACTGTTTTTCAATGTTATTGAGGAATTTAGAGAATCTTCATTGTCCTTGTATTTCTGCTTCTGGAAATTGCCATGTCAATATAACTGCTCCATTGCTCACTTCTCCAATTGGGATTGCCACAATGAAAAACAAACAAAAAAAAAAAAGTCTAGGGAATTGCTAAGACTGGGAGGGACAGGATGAGAAACACATGCTTTGCCCTAGAGTCTTCTGTATTTTTTCTTACACTGTCATGCTCAGTAACTCTATCCTTACAAGAGGACATACAGATGTGTCTTTATATAGAAGTGAAAGTCCCTCAAAGGCTAATTTTTTTCTGGAGAATCAGCAAAAAGATCGGTAAGGCTGGCTTCAGATGTAAACAAAGGCCTAGCAGCACTTTAACCATTTGCCTCCTGATTGGTATTAGGACTTTAACTCTTTGTGTTATCTTAAATTGTCAAGTCCTTAGCCTTTTTGTCTCCTCTGTTTCCTGTTGCTACCTCTTCTGAAAAAACTGGGGAGATGTAAGTAAGTTAATGGATACTGCTTCAGAGGAGAAATATGAAGGGGGACTGAGAAGATGGGAAGGTCTGTGCTTTTCAAAAGTAAACCATCTACGAGGGGGAGAGACATAAAGAACTGCATATTTTGAAGGGTTTGAGAAATGTATCATCTACTGTTAAGATGAAGAAGACAAAGAAGCGGCTTTTCCATACATATCCCTGGAAGCTGGGGATGGGCAGAGTCCAACGGGATGGCATTCAATAAATCCAAGTGCCGGGTGCTGCACTTTGGCCACAACAACCCCATGCAGAGCTATAGGCTGGGGTGGGAGTGGCTGGAGAGCAGCCAAACAGAAAGGGATCTGGGGGTGCTGATTTACACCTGCCCTGAACATGAGCCAGCAGTGTGCCCAGGTGGCCAAGAAGGCCAATGGCATTCTGGCCTGCATCAGGAATAGTGTGGCCAGCAGGAGCAGGGAGGTCATTCTTCCCCTGTACTCTGCACTGGTTAGGCCACACCTTGAGTTCTGTGTCCAGTTCTGGGCCCCTCAATTTAAGAAGGACATGGAGGTGCTTGAGCGTGTCCAGAGAAGGGCAATGAGGCTGGTGAGAGGCCTCGAGCACAAGCCCTATGAAGTGAGGCTGAGGGAGCTGGGATTGTTTAGCCTGGAGAAGAGGAGGCTCAAGGGGGACCTTATTGCTGTCTACAACTACTTACGAACCCCCAGGTTCAGCTTTCCATTATGACAGTCAATGTGAGAACTCAGGTCAGAATAAAGAAGATTATACTGAGTCTCAAAACAGCCACTTAAATACTACTTTGTTCCTGCAAATCTTTGGAAGGCTTTTTATTAACTCGAAGTAGGGCAACAAGAAGTTTTTTAAACTATAGAGTTACTGCAAAAATTATTTTCTATCTTCCCATTATTTCTAATTACATGGTTTCCCTCAAAACAGGTGCTTTGCTTTCCAGAAGCCATGTTAGTGGCTAGAGACATGGAAACTAAGTTTCCCAGGTAGTCACTTCTATTGCTGAAAAATTCAAATTCACTTGTGCTGACTTCCATGTGATTCTAAGAATCCCCTACTGAATAAATAAGGAAAGGATGTATCTTGCATGCTACAAGTTTTCTGTTATCTTATTGTTTACTGGGATATGGAACAAGTGTTAACATTTGCCTTTCTTGGAAATAAAAACTTAAGCTAGATTTGGAAGTTGCCTGGATTTTAGTAATTTTTACAGGAACTAATTCTTGGGACTCATTCTGTGAGTGTAAATTTCACTAAGTGCAGCTGACAGAACATTGTGAAGTTTCCCAGGGCATTTTACTCTCCTTACCTGATTCCACTGGGTCTTTTGAATCCACGTATCTCATTCGTTATTTCTAAAAATCCTTCCTTGTAACATTTGCTTTGGGTTCCCTTTTTAATATACTAAAGTTGGGTTTTTTTTAATTATTGTTGTGTCAGTTTGTGCAATCAATGAACAAAAAGCCCTATCAGTTTCTCTGCAATTTGATTCTGAGAAAGTTGTTCTCAAAGCTGCGCTGAACTTTCTCCCTTAAGACAAACAAAATTTTCTCTTCAGCTATGGAAGAAAGTATTGCTTTCTTAACCAGAATGAAGCATTCCCAGGAGAAATACTGACTTGTATTCAGACCCGTATTTTATCATCTTCAGAAGCAGGCGTCCAGTCTGTCTTCCAGTTTCTAATCTAAAATGATGAGTTTTAGGACTTAGATATGGGTCTGGATTTCCTATTGTCCTAAATCCTACATAATCATTCATATAGGTGTAAGATGGGTATAAAATGCTACTACATCAGAATAGT
Source organism: Eubucco bourcierii (assembly GCA_013396675.1). Lineage (NCBI taxonomy): Eukaryota > Metazoa > Chordata > Aves > Piciformes > Ramphastidae > Eubucco > Eubucco bourcierii. Next base: position 227,519 of record VWZE01003713.1, read on the forward strand.
TGCACCTTACTGGTCTGACTATGAGAGATAAGGTTATAGAATCATAGAATGGTAAGGTTGGAAGGGACCTCAAGGATCATCTACTTCCAACCCTCTGCCATAGGCAGGGGCACCTCCCACTAGGACAGGCCACTCAAGGTCTTGTCCAACCTGGCCTTGAACACCTCCAGGGAGGGAGCAGCCACAACCTCCCTGGGCAACCTGTTCCAGTGCCTCACCACCCTCACTGCAAACAACTTCCTCCTAACATCCAGTCTAAATCTTCCCTCTGCCAGTTTAAACCCATTACCTCTCATCCTGTCATTGCAAGACCTTCTAAATAGTCCCTCGACAGACTTTTTTTTTTTTAGGCCTCTTTCAGATACTGGGAGGCTACTATAAGGTCTCCTTGAAGCCTTCTCTTCTCCAGGCTGAAGAGCCCCACCTCTTGTAGCCTGTCCTCATAGGAGAGCTGTTCCAGCCCTCTGATCATCTTCGTGGCCCTCTGAACCTGCTCCAACAGTTTCTCCAACAGTCACATATCCTTCCTGTGCTGGGGGCTGTGGAGCCAAAATCCTTCTTGCTATATATATGGACTGAATATGTGGCCTGTAAGCTCTCTTCTGTTTAGTAGTTTCTCCACCACCACTTCTGGAAATGTTAACTTTTAAGCAGAAGAAGGTAGGAAACGAGAACTGAATCTCATGGTCAAAAGGACATCAGGTTTTAATGCTTCTTTACTGAGAATCAACATGCCAGGCAAGAAATCAGCAAGGCACTTAGGCTCTGGGCTACCTATGGAAGAGACTTGGTAGGGAGAGGATGGCAGTGGTGTAGTGTCTAACGTTTACCTTCTGTAATAGAAACTGTTTCTCTTTTCACTTTTCAAATTTAGAGAGATTTGCCCTTATTTCCAACTACTGCAAAGGGTATAGGCAATACAAGGAAAGACATAATTTTAAAGGGGAAAGATGGGTCCTTTAGGAGAATGAACACAATTAAATGGTTGTATTCTGTTTCTTAAAGAGTTGGTTTTGAAAAAAAGTGGTTATGTATCTACAGCAGAATAACTTCAACATAATCTGTATCACATAATAAAGCTGTTATGTTTAAGCTGCAGACATACATCTCAATCACAAAATTTTCAGTGAAATTGGCTAAGCTTTCCTGCATGCTATGAATGGATAAAGAATACTGTACTTTTTCTTTGTTATTCAATCTTAGCTAAAACTGTAAAATAATATATTGAAATAAGTTGTATGCGTTCTGGAATCATTACGGTGGGGTGGGGAGGGGAATTAAAAGTCACGTAAAAGAATCTGAGCTTGTAAGTTTAATGATGACATGACTCTTTTATATGGGTCACTCAAGATAAAGATAAATAAAAGAGGTCCTCTTTTGTGTTGCAGATGTTTGAAAATTATAATTTTAAAATAACTGCACCTTTAATCTTTGAGAAAAATTCTTCCTAATGTGCTGTAGTTTTAAGCATTTAGATTTTTAATTAAAATACTATGAAGCAATGCATTAAGGAAAGCTGTTGAACCCTGACCTTTCCTGTGTCTCCCACTCCTCGAAAAGAGACCGTTTCTGAATAAGTGACCATTGCCAGCCTGAGGCAGAGGGCAGCATTCACCACCTTATAACACACTGCTGCTCCTGATGAATCTCCTTTTTAACTCCTCTTTCTCTGGACAACATCTATAGATGTATGGAAAAATTGATTACTTCATACAACTTATTGCAGAATTATTCAGTGAATAAATGACATGGCTAATAACATCCAGTTATAAATACATTTGAATTTTAAACTGAGCATATGCTACTTCCCTGCTTAAACTAGCAGCTTTTACTTTCAAAAAGTGTGCCACAAACCCAGGCATGCCATAATAATAATGATAATACTTAGCATCAAGTATGTCAAAGTTCTTTTTAGAGGACAGCATTTGTATCTCAGTTTGATCCATTAGACACAGATACCAAGTATATTACAATCCTTCTGCTTCAGGTACAAATCCTTGTAGCCCATTTAGGCTGGAAATTTTCTTGAGTACTCAGTTATTAATAACTCCAGTTTCACACCCCTCTTCTCCATAACCCTTACTTTTTTTTTTCTTTTTTTTTTTTTTTCTAATACAGTATTTTTGATCAGATTAGAAATATATGAACGAACAGGAAGCATTCCTTGGCTTCCAGACACATGCAAATAGTTTTGTTCTTATTATTTAAGAGAGAATCACAGATCAAGTAAACATGTTTAAAACATAATTAAAATAAGTAATGAAACACTTATCTTCTTCAATTGCCAAAGAATAAGTCTGGTTCTGTTGTCAAATACCTGGAGCTAGTATAGAAGAGAGGAAGGTGGATGGAAAGGTTATGTAGGGATGCAGCTACTGTGCTTTCAGATAAACATGTAGAATGATGAATTTAGCCACAAAGCAAAATGCCAAAGTAACTTCACTGAATCCAGTGGAAATTTGCTTGTTTTGATTAGCTGTGAATATAACTGAATGTGTAAATTTCATAAGAACATCTCTAAATCTGTAAGAGGCTGGCTGAAAAGAATTATTAACCAGAATTTCACAGATGACAGGAGGGTTTCCACTGTGTTTTGTTTCACAGAAAGTCATTAAGGAGTTTTAGATCTGCACTGGCCAAGGTGACTTCAAAACCATTTGCAGCTGATTATTGGCCATCATTTTGAAATTTAAGAGAAATCAGACATTTCAGGAGGCTTATTTCAACTGCTTATAAAAAACAATAGGGTCCCATGGCAAGCTGAGAGTGCTTCTTTTAAAGGAGCACATAAGGTTTCAAGGAAAAATATTATGAAAGGAAACAATAGTGTGCAAATCAAAATCATCCCTTCGTCTTCCTCACTGATTCCATGCTTGGGAAAAAAAAAATAGACTGTAGGGAATAATTCAAACCTGTCTTTATTCAGCCTCCAAAAGCAACTACTTTCCCTCTTGATGAGAAAGAAATTTGTGTTTAATGGTGGTGGCAGCCTTCCACTGAATGACTTTAATTTTCATGATCAATACAGGCAGGCGGCAACAATGCTCACTTCAAATAACTACTTGTTGAAGATTGCAAATTGATTGGGTTGGCCATGGGGTTTGGGTTTTGGATTTTTTTTTATTTGATTGGGGTTTTTTTTTTATTAACCTACTTCCACTGCTGCATGTGATTCTGCAGTTTTTCACCTGGTCTTAGCCACCAAACTAAGCTCCTGGATTCATCCAGCCACCTTGTATATCCTTCCCCTCTCTCTCTGTCTGCAGCACCATTCTAACACTCTTCTAGATTTAATCCTCGGGGTTCATGTCATTCCCACTGCTAGATGAATATAGTTGGTTTTTTTTACCTCTGGCCAGAGATGCGATTGAATTTATCATGTTTTGCTTTTTAAGTATTTTTAATGCTTTTATTTTAAATTCACTAGTCTTGTGTGCTTGTTTGGTTTTGTGTTTCCTCCAGGTGTTAGCTCTCCAGGGACATCATTTCACCTGTGGTTGGGCAAAATGAAGCCAAGTATCAGGTAAGAGACCCATAAAGGATTGAAGATCCTACTGTGGTAAACTTAATTTAACTTCTTCATCACTGTTTCCTTTACTTTTAGTCTTTCTTCCCTAGTCAAATGATTTCTGAGCAATCTAAAATGAAGGTAGACCTCTCAGAATTTCTCATATACATTTATCTCGTACCTGAATTAACTCTGGCAGTTTGTTCCTTGCAATGCTGTCTGTCAACCCTCTGAGCCTGCAAGCTAGCTCAGGACTCAGGCTAAGATACCAACATTGCAGCATGACATGCTGCCACTTAAGCACTTAATTATATGTAAGTAGACAATGATCTACATTGTACCCTTTACAAAAGAGCCACAAGGGAAAATAAAGTCTCACTGCCTTGCCAGCCAAAGGAATCTCTGCCAACACCAGGTGGTGGGAAGCATGAGACAAGTGAGAGGGGTGACTCCTGGCATTGCTTGTGCAGCCATGGTGACAATTAAAAAAAAGTGCTGCTTTTCAGAGAAAGGCCAGTAGTATTTGGTGTTTGGTGTCAAGGGGCTGAAAAGGGTGTCATGTGAGGCTGAAAAACATTGCAGGGGCTCCTAATGAACCATTTACTGTCCTCCTTGTCCTACTTGGTTGACTGTACTTAGTTGGCTGCTGTGCTCTTGTGTCCGGGTTTTGCCAAATGGTTATTTTCCTGCTTACATCTGTTTATTCTGTATTCACATCTCTGCCTGGAAGGGTGCAGCCGAATATCAATGAAGCTATTGGGATTTTTCTGTTGAATTGAGCTAATCTTTCCTGGAGTTCTACCAGCGGTCTCATTTAATTACTTTCTTTTGAATAGAGATTTATTGGGAAATACAGAGGAATATGAACATGAAAGTCACCCATATACATAAATATATATTGTGCTTGTTTTACATCTTCTGTGGTATTTCTATCAAATTCCTCTTTTGGACAATCTCAAAGTCACTGGGCAGGGGCAACTGGGAAGAAAGTTGGCAGGTTTAATAGCTTTATATAAGCTACATAGTACTCACTTTCCTTTGAATACTAATAACATCATGCTGTAACTTCATCTTAAAGTATTTTGTGTTCTCCCAATACATGAAAACCTGTCTTTATATAAGTTTATTTGGTGAGTTAAAGTATGTTATATAAATTTAATTTTGTGCTATGGAGGTAAATGGTATCATTGAAAACTAATTGCTAAAATATTCAGAGTGGTTGAAAAATCTACAATCTGTATAGCCACTGCTTACTTTAGATAGTTGAGGCACTGTGATTTCCACTTCTGTGATTCTGATTCAAATTTGTAAGTGAATAATAGTAGTGCATTCGAAGACATATTTATAGCGAGACCTGGAAATTATGCCACAAGGTGCTTAAGGCAGTGACAAGTGTCACTTTAAAATAGAAAGGTAAGTAATCAGATTTTGTTGCAAGTTATGTGAGGAAATCTCATCTTTTTTTAACTGTGGAACAAAACATTACTTGAAAGAAGTATCTGTCTTCAAGAAAATGTGTCTATTGTGTGTTTAAAGAGAGATTTACTTTGTGTTGCGTGAAAGCTAGATATGCAAATATAGTATTTGCTTATAAATTCCTATGGTCATTGAAGAGATTTTACTCATTTTCTTTCAAAAGAAAAAAAAAAGTATGACAAAAAGCAGGGTTTTAAGCAAATGGCTGGGGATCCAAAGGACAGATAATGCAGGCTCTAGCTTCATTTTTAATAGATCACTTGCATAAGAGAATGTGTTCTCTATTTAGAAAAATGAGAATATGAAAGATGTAGTGCCAGTGATTATTTAGATTTACATTCTATTGATTAGAGTGGAAGAAGAGGTCTTTCTACACACACAGTTTCTTTTTTTCAAGTTCTCAGTCTCAGTACTTTATGTACTCTATGGGGAGGGTGTACACAATTATGCCTCACTAGTAAAGCCACGTAAAATAATACAATCCCATTGCATTGTCACAGAGATAAAGGATATGATAGCTTATTGTTTTAGCTGATCAGCAGGATGTTCTAGCACAATGAATTCCCATCTCCTGGCTTTGGTTTCTTTTCCAATTTCTGAGAGATACAACAAAGAAAAAATGATAGCACTAGTTTTTGCTTTCGCTTTATGCGAATATTGTAATAGTGGAGTCTTATGATGGAAAAGACAATGACTATTTATACTTACCTAAAAAGCAATGGCATCACTTACTGTAGTGTGACTCTGTATTGTGTGACTCTATTGAAATGTTGGACTCATGACATAATAGTGCAGGATAATAAAAACCCGTTCAATATGCAGTTACCTATAGCCTGATTATATCTGGTACCATACCTAAAATCTCCCTTCCTGTTCTTCCCTTAGAACAGGTCTGTTCTAAGTACTAAACATAAATACCAAAAGTTTCCTTCATAAAGGAGTTCTTGGAATCTTAGTTCTTGGAATGTGCTGTTCTGGACTGTATCTGTCAATTATTGCAAACATTTCCACAAAAGGGACAATGGTTCTGGATCTCATCCACAAAACCTTATCTATCAAAGGAGAGCAGCCAAATCATTGGAATATTTTCTCAGAAATAAATAATAGGCAGCTTCTCCACTTTGTATATTTAATGTCTTACAAGTGATTGTTTCTTCTATTGGTTTGAACAATCAGAAAGCAAACACAGAGCATTTCTTGCATCTCTTGCTCTGCATAAAAACGCTTCCCTACTACCAGAGGTTTAGTTCAGCCCATACCAGTTAATTTTTGAAGGAACCCCTTGTTAAAATATTCTCAGCACATAACTGAAAATAGGGAATTAGGAGAGGTGATACAGTCTGCTCTTCATACATTCTATTTCCCTGAGGTGCTGTGAAAGACATGCGAATTTCACAGGTACAAAATGTATTCACCCACCTCTTTCTTGCACCCCGGAGGCAGAATACTATGCAAACGCCCTCAGAGCCATGCTGTGGATGTATGAAATGCAGTCACAGACTGAGATTTCTCATCTGTATTGGCAATTCAGATTAAACACCCTAAATTTTGTGGGATCATTTAGAGTACCTGGATTACCCATTATAGTGATGTCCTTCAAATATTCACAGTACCGGTTTCGACTCCTCCTCCCATCACTCAGCCAGCAACATAGCAGGACTGCCTCTAGGAAGGGCTTTAAAGATCAGCCTCGCTGCAATTCTTTAGTGGGGGATCTTGTGCCCTTCTGAGGCCACTGAGAAGCGGCAAAAGCTATACTCCTGAGCCTATAATAGATGCAAATTGTGCAGATGAAGGAGAGGAAGCTCTAACAGCCGTTGAATGCAATCTGCGAACACTACTGTTTCGTTTATAGGGATGCTACCTAGGAATTTGCACTTAAAAGGAACAATAAAGAGGTGTCAGAACAATCGCAAGGCTGCAGAATTTAAACTACAGTAAAGACGTTTTGAGTCATGTGAAATGTTGCCTGCAAAAGATCTGCTTTTTCCGTTAGTTTTTGTTTTTTACTGAAGGCTGTTCTAGTTCTCCTTGTTTTACGACACCGAATGGTTCCTTTGCCTTCAAAGACTAGAGATTCAAAAAGGGAGAGAAACAAATTAGTCAAAACTGCAATGACTGGTGAAAACTGCACAAAGTGTGTCAGGGTTCTTCTTTATTTCTCTTTGGTTTTGAAGTAGCTTTGCTACATAACTAGATGGTTGATTCATTAACTTGCCAGCCAATTTCTGGCAGATAGCAGCAGATTTACCATAACGTTTTGTTGTTATTCTTGCTTACAGACAAAGGGCCAATCCTCAAATGATTCAACCTTTCTATGTATGCATGTACTGTGTTGAGGTTCTGAACTTCCGTTGCCTTTTAGTCTCGATTTGAAGAGGGGTTTGGCATAGATGAGAAATTGCACATTAAAAAATTAAAAGAAAATGTCTAGTGGCTGTCAACCAACATACAGTTACTGATTAACAAAGAATAAGGGACTTGCATTTAACATCCTGTTAAAAGCACAATAAGCCGTGATTGTGAGTATGATTGTATGTTGTGAGTGTTGTTACTTACCAGCTGCAAATGTGAAAGCTATGTGTGCCTAGAAAAACAAGGAAATGGAAGCATTTGCTGTTGGGCTACAACAGGTGTTTTCAAAGTAAAAGTGGAGCCTAGAAAGGAATATATTCAAGTTGTAAACATGTTTTTGTTTTAAATAAATAAATAAATAACCCAATGGCCATATACTCATGTCAGGTTAAGATTGGCTTTGTAGCTGCAGCAAAATAAAATACATTATAGGACTTCTTGTCATTCTGGATCTTCTAGACTTCCTATGAGATATTATTATTTATTTTTTAATAATGTAGTTACTTTGAATTCCATTAGTGTTCACAGGTCCCGGTTAACACCTAGTTTAGTAATCTAGCTGCATCCCACAAATTCTCAGAAGTTTAAAGAGATGAAATAGCTAATTAGCAAGTAAATGTTCCAGAGCTGAAGACAATTCAGTTTAAGACTGTAATATCTTAATGTTTTTTTTTAGTTTTATACTTCCCTCCATAGTCTGAGTGATCATACTGTTCTCATCTTTAAGAGAAGTTTTACCATAAATCCTCAGTAAAATTCTCTAGGAGTCTTCTAATTAATATATTAGAAGTTCAAAGTTATTACATTTTTCATATAGTATGGATTTGGACTTCATGAGTCTTTTGAATCAGTAACTTTTAGTGAGGAATGTGTTTCCTGTGGAAAAGCTGAGGGGGCAGCAAGAGCATTTGTTTCAATAGTTATGTGTCTGTACATGTCAGTGAATGCCAGACCGGAGGGGCAAAAGATACCATAAATGCGGTAAAGTCCCATACACTTGTGTCAAGCAGTAAACTCAAATGAACTTGCAAAGTCATGCACTAGTTCACTTTTGGAAAGGAAAATCTGTCTTCGAAGCCAACTAAATCAATCCCTAGTTCAAATTAAATTTAGAGTATCCTGTGAAGCTCCACTACACAACTCCAATAACAATCATCGGTTAAGGTGAAGGCAAATAATGTTTCATTTAAAAGAAATTGAATGAGGATTACTGACAGAGAGAGTTTTTGATACTGCTTTGTCATTAAAGTCAAATTATAACGTTATTGTCTTAATCCCATATGTCTCAATCATCTCTCACTCCTTCTGTCTCTCTTTAATGTATAAAAAGCCCTGTGCACGGTTGGTCTTGTGTCTTCATCTCATTAAAAGCTTGCCATGCAAATGTATCATAAGTGTTGCCTGAAGACTTCTGTCTCATGCAAAATTTAGCTTAAACTTCACTAGCATCAAATAATTTGTTATGCACAAACCTTCTGTTTGGTTTGCTGACATTCCTTCTTAGCTGGCTCTCGTGGTGATTCATTATCTTGTGATATAGATTTCCAAGTATCATCTTTATATTGATTTTTATATCTGTAATAACCACTCCACAGAAGATGGCTCCACTTGGTGTCATTGATCACATCAAAAATTCAAGGCTTACAGAAATACTAGAAGGCTAATTGCTAGCAGAATATTTCAGACTTAATCTTAATGCAGTCTTAATCTTCTGCACTAACCTTACTTGCAAATTTCCTTATAGAAGCTAAGTGAAACTAGTGCATAAATGGAAATTACCTGGTGATAGCAAGTAGGACCATAAGGACTGTAAATGTGGGAAATGAACATAACAAAGACTAGATCTGAAAATCAACTTTCTTTGGTCTCTTCCTCGTCACATAAATGTACTTTTTAGCAAAGAAGCAGTACATAATCCTCCAATTAACTGTGTGGAAAAATGCATGTTCACTGCATCATGTACTGTGCAGCAAGCCAAATGGAATTGAACATCTCACTTAATTTAGTGAAAACTATTAGATCTGACAAGTTCCAAAACAAGTGCTGTAGGTAATTTTTATGCAAAAACTAAGGGCTCTATTTGTAAGTTTAAGACCTCAAACAGTCCAGTCTTGGTTAGGTTTGACTTTATAATATATGAAAATCTGGACCAGAGCAGAATTCTGGGAGTCCTTCAGTCTGTTTTATTTGCTATAATGTGTTGTTTAAAGATTGTATCTCTTGTCAAGTTTTTCACCAATGTGATCTGTCAATGAGGGGGAGGTGATATGTGTGTCCATCTTTTTTTTCATCACTGCATTTGTGACACTTTTCACTAAGTTATTTTCCAGGATTTTGCCCTGCTGAGTTATATTCTAAAACTTCAGAACTGAAAATAAACTGCACTGGTATACAAGGAATGGGTTTTTTTAGAACATGCAGTGATAGACGAAGAACGTGTAGAGACAGCAACATGTTAGAATCAGGAAAGATAATTTCCTCAAAAAAAGCTGCCCTTGTAAATTGTTTAAAAACTGTTTAAAAAAAAAAAAAAATCTCTCCCAACAGCCACATGGTCTGTGGATTAAACATAGCAAGGCAGATTGTCCAGCTACTACTAAAAGTATCAATCAGGGCTACTTGATCAGTTCTTGCCAGTAAAAGACATTGAAACAGCACCAAGTCTGCCAGTTCAGTCAGGCACTGCATGCCATCTGTGCAATAGGAACTGCCTGGTATGCTTCATAAAAGATTAGAAGAACAGTTAGAAACATGGGATCTCCCACAGGAATGTGAGAGACATCATATGTCTGCAAATTTGGTGAGAATAAAAATGAAATGTATTGATAAACTAGGCTGGAATAAACTCGGTCACTTTTTTGACAAATTTCTGGGGAATCTCTGTCCATACAAAACCTGTATGGTAAGCAGACTTGGTTGGTTTTTTGTTTTGTTTTGGTTTTTTGGTACTAGGCTCTATCACGTCTGTCAGCTTAGCATTAGTTTCTTTATGAACACCCTAAATTTGGAACTGGCTATAAGAAATTCACATTATTCTTGCAAAATCCAATAGAAAGCACATTACACGGTTAACGCATCCACACACCCCTTATGCTGTTGTTATGTTACCGTTGTCACTCTCAGACTGATAGGAAATTGTCTACATTAACCAAATCTTCTCAAATGGGAATCTAGAGGCTCTTTTCATTTTAGATTTTTACTGTGCTCACTGGTATAGACTGAAGAACGTATTCATGGAGTAAACTGATCAGTCAGGGAATGCTGTCACCTTAATTTTAGAGAGAGGGCCAAAATATACAAGGTCAGTCAATACACCGCTTGTTCAGAGTAGTGAAGTGACTCCCACAAATTTTGTCCAGCCCTGCAGAACAATTCCTATGAATAATTCTATACAAATACTCTCCTTGGCCATGGCATGCATGAGAGATTTATGATTTGTCCCAGGATCAACAGGCTATTTGATGAGGGACAGTGATAGAACTGGAATGTAATCTAAATCTACTGACATCCAGCCTTGTATTTTCCAGTTTATAACTGGCTACTTTTTTAAAAAAAGTTTAAAAATGGGCATTCAGTGACATTTATTATGGATGCACCCACTAGTTACCAATAAACAGACTTGGTAAATGCAACATTTTGACAAAAATTAGATGGCTGAATATTTGTACCTGAATTCAGATATAAACACAGGGGAAACTTCTCCTCTGTGCCCGCCCTTTCCCCCAGCAACATAATACAGAAGGCTCCCAAAAAAAGTACCAGTGCAAACATGATCCAGATGTCTTTTGAACCTCTGCCTTTCAATCCTCTTAAGACTTATTTTAATCTTTTTTTTTCTAGCTATATTATTAAGTTTTTCAAGGATGAAGAGAAAGTGAGCAAAAAAAAGCTCCTAGTGCTTCCAGCAAAAAAAAAAAAAAACATTGACAGTAAAAATTTAAGAGATCACTTGTTTGCTTTCATTCCTACACAAAATGTTTTTATTCCATTCATTGTTTTGTTCTTATAAAAAGTTTGGGGTTTGGAAGAAAAGATCAGTGGTCTCATGCCTTAGTTATGTGCCTTGAGAAAAAGGAAGAATTTCATAGTATAACTCACAGCTTTTAGTAAGCATAATTCTTCAATATATCCCTCATTTTGTCCACCTGCCAGTGTTCATAGTTCATGACATGTAGCTGTGAGGCCTGGTTGTGCTGCAGGACATAGAGTAATTCCCATCGATTTCAATGGGTATTACATGCATCCTGCAGCGGGAGAGTAGGACCCTCAGGTTTCAGTGAATAGCAAATAGTCATGTAAAATCCACAAGTCCTATTCTTTCACTGCAGGATATGTTGAAGTCAATGGGAGTTACTTGTTAGATGCTGTGATGGAAAAACTTATCTTTGTAAGATAAAGCTGTGTATTCATTGTTGCATTTTGATGAATTTTTTTTTTTACAAGGAGCCTAGTAATCTCATTTTTTTCTATAGAAAATATATTAGCTTCTGGTCTTCTTTACGCCACTTTAAAAACACAGGTGACCCCAAAGAAAGCAAACACAATGGAAAAGCCTACTGAAGAAATGGGAGAGCTCTGAATTTATCAAATCACCATGATTTCTTCATAGATACTGAAATGTGATTCTTTTCATTAAACACTCTCTGCTCACATCAAGTATCCCCTCACAAATATCCAGTTTTAGAGCTACTGATCTAAAGTGATCCAGAAGTTGGCAAATGGATACAGAAATTGGAATCTAATTCTCAACACAAAAACTTTCTAATGGCTTAGATTTAAAGTCTGATTTCTCATTAAATCAGTGTTTGCACCCAGAACAGAATTCAAATATCTCCTTCATTAACATGTTGTAACATCAGCTGAAGGAAAAGATTTCTTCTCTCCCTCTGGCCCTCTCCTGCTCCTCCATCCCCAAGTTCTAACCTTGGTAGTTTGAATGCAGCTAAGAACTTAAGAAATGTGGGCAGTCTATCAGTTTGCTATGGTTCATTTTAGCTAATCCAGACATCCAGCACAGCAGGGGGAAAACTGCTGTATCTAGTGAAACAAGAGTATGAATAATTAAAACTCTGTTATTAATGAACTTCCAGTCGTTATGTAAATGAAACTGATTTCAAGTCTAATTTGTCAGCCTGAATTCTTTTTCTGTTCTCCTTTTGTCTAGGACAAGAACTCATCATAATGGACTTGATAATAAAACACTAGCAGACATGCTGTGTGCAGTGCCCATCTGAGTTAGGCTTTTAGCATGGTTAATTGATACAGTTACTGCAGGATACATCTATAAGGCATTTTGTATGGCTTTACATTTTATGAGCCTTTGTTTTTTTTTTTCCTTTTGACAGTGTTAACTACTTTTTGCACATTCTTCATTACCATTTACCTTTACATGAGAGGTGGCTTGTAATTACTGGCCGGTAAATACTTTCCTTCACATGTCATGTGCTGTTGAAAGACGGCAGAGTTCAGAAAGGTCTGTGGGAAGGGAAGTCTGTAGTTCTCAAACAATGGCTAACAGTCGCCAGGAGAAAAAGCCTGTCAAAGCACAAGGCTATCAGACACTGGATCCTTAACCCATTGTCTTGCATTAAGTGTCAGTCATCGTCCTGCCCACTATGAAATAATCGGTACTGAAGTTATGTATTAAGGAAGAGCAGTCCTTTGGGAAGGGTGAGACTATGATCCAAAGGAAACACTGAATTTTAAATTTTACTTTACCCCAAACCAGGCAGGATCCTCTGAAAATAGTCCACACACTTATACTGAAATTGTTGTAAAGATGATAAGAATGAAGGATTGCCTCCACCATTTAAGTTTCAAATTATTCTTATTTTTCTTGAGTCTTCTTATTGCGTGCCCTTTAATTTTCAACAGTTAAGTCTCCTTTTTTTTTTTTTTTAATTACTTCAGATTTATACTGTCAGGATAAGATGTTTAACAGGAAAAAAAAATGCAGTGAAGGTTCAGGAAGGAGACAAGCATGAGTAGCACATATTTCCCTATGTACCTTCTGCTAAGAAAGGAAGTAATTAACAAAAGAGTCATCAAAATAGGATGAGAAAAATAAATAAATAAATAAAACCCAACAACACAAAGCCATGAAACGAGCAGTGTCTTCAGTGCCTAGGTCTAATGTCAAGGAGGGGCACTAGAACACTGTCCATTTTACTCACAAGAAAGCTGTGAAGTTAGGACTGTTTATTTCATCCTGTGTCAGAAATGACCCATATCCTTGTCTTTCACTTTTGCAAGCTTTTTTCTTTTCTTTTCCCTAATATATCAGGTGTGCTCTTTGTGGCTTTTTTTTTTTTTTTTTTAAATCAGCTGCTTTTCTTTAAGAAGCCATCTGGTTGGAGGTAGGGCCCCTCTAATTCTGACTGGAATCACTTGCGTCTTGTGAAGATCCTTTGGGAGTCCCTTCAGGACTCTTTGTTAGGGTGATTTTCTGCTGGAAACCAGAGCAGAATTCTTCTGGGGAGAATTTCCTTGTAATTTACATACTTGTGCAGCTAGGGCTGAAGTGGGTTTTCCATCCCACTTCTTCATGTCCTCCCCATGATCATGTAAGTGAAACCACAGAATCTCAATCTGAACTTAAGACCCTATGGTACATTGTTCCAACCAGCACTTTCGTTTTGAAGCTGGCATCTTGGTAACCTGGTATTGAACACCACCAGCAGGTAATCAACTCAACTTATGACAGGGACAGAAAGCAGGAAAGGATCACAGGTTCTACTCATAGGAAATTTAATAAAGGTGAAAAATTCTCTATATAGAAGTGGGAAAACTTTAATGCTGTCTTTGGTTTTATTTTTCGTTTTTCTCCTCCATCTTAGACTTTCTCTCTGTGTCATCTTTGTACAGATGGTCCCAGGCAACCAGCAACAGAATGAGAAGACACAGTCTCAATCTGTGGTGGGGGAGGTATAGGTTGGATATTAGGAGGAAGTTCTTCACAGAGAGTGATTGGCATTGGAATGGGCTGCCCAGGGAGGTGGTGGAGTTGCTGTCCCTGGAGGTGTTCAAGAAAAGACTGGATGAGGCACTTAGTGCTATGGGTAGTTGATTGGCTATAGCCGGGTGATAGGTTGGACTGGATTATCTTGGAGGTCTCTTCCAACCTGGATGATTCTATGATTCTGTGTCTACCTAAGTGCATACAAGATAATGATCAGAAATATATTCTGGGGCATTTCTGGTGTAGGTTGACTTGTTGGCCCTTCCTCAGCTTTCTGGACAAAGTCAGAGATTTTAATATTGTTGTAGGTGTAGGAGTCCCAAGACAATATGTGAAGGCCTAGGAGCTGGAAAGAATTAAGGCAAAAGGAGACAAGAAGAATGTGGTGAGTGTAGAGAGAAGTGACATTTCCTTCAAATGGTAATACTGTGCTACAGAAGTAGCAGAAACCAGGGAAAATATGTGTCTGTCATTAAGGATGATAGAGAAGCAGAGCTGAGGCATATAGGAATGTGGCCTTAAAAAAGATCAGAAAGTATGAGAAGCTGGTCATACAGCCTACATCAGAATTGTTGGGGGTTTTAGTGATTTCATTTTGCTTTTGGTTTCATTAGAGATTGATGAAAGATGCTACAAGAATGGGAATCTGAGTGATTTCTCTTATTCAGCTTCCTTAAAGATACTCTTGAAAGGGATGATTCTTGCAAATGTTGTGTTAGGTACTAGCAAGATTCTAAAGAAACTATTGCTATCTGTAAGGATTTCCAAATAAAGCTTTTGCCCTGAAAACATGTTCATACACCTTATTAGTGCTAACATTGCAAAGAGGCTGGATATAGACTGCTACACAAAGGGGACAAAAGGGTAAGGAGGCTGGTGAGAGGCCTCGAGCTCAAGCCCTATGAAGTGAGGCTGAGGGAGCTGGGATTGTTTAGCCTGGAGAAGAGGAGGCTCAGGGGGGACCTTCTTGTGGTCTACAACTACCTGAAGGGTGGTTGTAGCCAGGGGGAGGTTACCTTCTTCTCTCAGGCAACCAGCACCAGAACAAGAGGACGCAGTCTCAAGCTATGCCAGGGGAAGTTTAGGCTGGAGGTGAGGAGAAAGTTCTTCACTGAGAGAGTCATTGGCTACTGGAATGGGCTGCCCAGGGAGGTGGTGGAGTCACCGTCCCTGGAGGTGCTCAAGGCGGGTTTGGATGTGACGCTTGGTGCCATGCCATGTGTCATGGATGTGACACATGGTGCCATGTCACCACAGACACTTGAGGTCTGTGGTGATGGGCTGGACTTGATGATCTTTGAGGTCTCTTCCAACCCTGGTGATACTGTGATAGAAAGGTTCATTCAGGACTTAAGGACTCCTCCCTCAGTTCTTGGGTCAGCCTGCCTTGTTCAGCATCCGAACCCAAACAGAGCTCACCTGAAGCCTGCAAAGGAGAATGCCTGTCTGCCAAACCCCTGATTGGTTAGGAGACCTTCCACGTGTATCCTCACCCCACTGTGTCACACACTAAATTATTGTCTGTCCAGAAAAACTCTGTCCTGCCTGGAAGAGGCCCAAATGCCAGGAAGGAGGGGGAAAAAAAAAATAATTTAAAAATTGGCACTTTATGCCTCTCATTGACTGGGGCAGATGCCAACATCAGCTTTGCTTCAGATAGCTCTTGGGGACATCTCAATTCTCATGCATTCTTTCCTGTGCAAATTGTTAAAAGGTAGTCAGGGAATATTGTGCAGTTTCTGTCAAAGAACAGAAGTTTTTAGAACAATTTCTATCAACATCTTGTGCAGGGAACTGCATGATGCTGTGAGGGCTCTGTCAAAGAGATTTGAGGTACTTAGGGTATGACTTTAAATCGCTGCGGGAGTATTATGGGTTAATAATACCTATCAGGATGTCTTTTAATATCTGCTAGTCAGACCTTATTATTTTTAAAATAATAAGACTTAAAATAAATTCGACACTTGCTGAAGCTTTAAAAATTTCATGTAACATAAACAATGCAAAATTGAATTTGGTTCTAAGGCTAGGGTAGAAAAGAAAGAAAAAGAGGAGGAAGGGAAAGAAGTTACATGTTTCAAGAAAACAAGTTTTGTGCAACAAAGCAAGTGTTTGTAGAATGCTTCATTTTAATTCAGTGCAGCTAATAGCCTAGTTTATGTTTGGAGTAATAACAGCATAACACAGAGCTGTAGCAAAGATCTGCAGGTTTCCTTTAGGTCAGTAACAGTTGCTATAAACACGTCAGGCTATTTTTAATTATTATTCTACTCCATCTACATCCAGCAACTGGAGGGGAGGAGAAAGGGAGAGGGTTAACAGTTTTTTACAGTTTAGAAGGATTTTCTTTTTGTCACATTTAAACCACATACACACAGGTGGCTAGGTGGCACTGTGGATTAATGTACTTTTGAATTAATGTGCCTAGAGTGGCTTGTATCACTAAGCGAGCATATCTGAGGTGCAGGTTTGCTTCCCCTCCTCATTCTACATGTGTGCAGTCTTTTGGGTTGCATTATTAGTTGTATAAAACTCAGAAATCTGAAAGGATGGACACTGTAGCCATGCAAGATGGATATTGCTGAATATGTGTTTTGGGACTGTATAGAACTTCACAGTCATAGAATCATAGCATCAGCCAGGCTGGAAGAGACTTCCAAGATCATCCAGTCCAACCTATCACCCACCCCTAGCCAATCAACTAGACCATGGCACTAGGTGCCTCATTCAGTTTTTTCTTGAACACCTCCAGGGACAGCAATTCCACCACCTCCCTGGGCAGCTCATTCCAATGCCAATCACTCTTTCTGTGAAGAACTTCCTCCTGTTATCCAGCCTAGACCTCCCCCAGCCCAATTCGAGACCGTGTCTCCTCGTTCTGTTGCTGGTTGCCTGGGAGAAGAGATGATCCTCACCTGGCTACAACCTCCTTTCAGGTAGTTATAGACAGCAATTAGGTCACCTCTGGGGCTGTTCTTTTCCAGGTTGCACGCTCCCAGCTCCCTCAGCCTCTCCTCACAGGGCTGTGCTCCTGGTCCCTCACCAGCTTCATCATCCTTCTCTGGACACGTTCCAGTGCCTCAACAGCTCTCTTGAGTTGAGTGACCCAGAACTGGACACAGGACTCAATGTGTGGCATCACTGGTGCTGAGTACAGGGAGAGAATAACCTCTCTTGTTGTAGTGGCCACGCTGCTCCTGACAGAGACCAGGATGCCATTGGCTCTCCTGGCCACCTGTGCTGAAGATTGCTGTTTTAACTTGAAGAAAGAGAAAGTCACCTAAACTGCAAAAATCTGGTAAACAAAACAAAACAAAACAAAAAAGTCTTTTCAGATGTTCAACATGGAGTGCAAAAAAAATAAAGAAATTAAACCTATTACTTCTTCAGCACTACAGGTCCTGAGTGTGCTACAGGGAGCTGTGGATTCCTGCTGAAGCATGAAACATTCAGAGTCACAGACTATAACACCACAGAAATCCAACCGCATCAAGCAGATATGCACACAATGCACAAAACCATATATAAATTGTGCCTCTCTGCAAACTTCGTATATGTAAACATTTTTTCAAGAGTGGTCCTTCCCCTGCAATATTTGTTAAATGTAGCTTTGATAGCAACTTTGGTAGAAGCTGTTGATTGCAGTAGTGTCTGCATGAAGCCAGATAAACCTTACTTTTCAAAGGAGACGTTTCACCCATATGAAATATTTTGCTTCTTTAAGAAATAAGAAGTAGTTTCATATCACCAATGGAAATATTGTACATTCTTAGCCTCATCTAGTCAACTCCAGAGGTAATAATCACTATAGGGATTTCTAAAAGGTAATTACTCTATATTGCTTAATTATAGTTTATTAAGATCAAACACACTTAAGTATTTAGTTAATGTAACAGGAAAACACAGTCTGTGTTTATAGTTTTAAATGCAAACAGTGCAATCTGCACTAAGTCTAAAAAAAGTGGGTTTCAGGATACAGCAGTTTAGATGTCAAGACTACTGAATTAGCCACCTTCCCTTTTGTAGCATAAAACAGAATCCCTGTGATGTGATGTAACAGTTCTTTATGATGAATGGTATATACTCATAGTTAACTCTTCTTTCTAGTAAAGTGGAATGTTGTAGCAGAGGAGAATGATCATCTATGGATTATCAACTGCAAGACATTCTTTCATGTTCATTATTAGTCAAAGATGTATGCGATTAGTTAAAAGAACTACATGCCTTTAAAAAGCAAAGTGATTAAGAAAGAAATACCTAACTTGTGGCTAGATCTATTTTCCACTGAAAATGAAGCTGCCACTTCTACTGAAGGCCCTCACAGACTTCACAGCAGTTCAGTTAGTCTAGATAATGAACATAAGTTACTTTGGTGGATTTTAGCTGACTTTGAAATTAAAGTCTGAAACTATTGGATGCTGATAGCAGAGCTAGACTATAGCAAAATGGACTTAATAAACTCCATTGTGCAGTTAGATCCCTAGTGAGTTTTGCCTTCCATCCATGACCAATTGGTATTATTTTTTTGGTGACTGGTACTTTTGTCTGTGAGGCTGGGATTCCTGGGAGTGATTAGCACTTTTCAGCAATGATTGACAGGTTGTAGCAGCAATGAGACAATAGGAGGAATCATTAGGAATTCATATGCAGATTTTTGTTTGCATGCTTTAGGACTGATTTGAGTGGAAGTGAAATCTAGATATGAGGGCAGAAATCAGCTATTATTTTGTCCATTTCTATAAAATACAAAAGAAAAAAAATGGAAACGTGCTGAAAGAGAAAAAGAGAAAGAGGATAGACGATGAGATCACAGTGTTGAAAAAGATCCTCCTTCTACATCAGTTTGGGGGAGAGGTGGGTGGTTGTTTTCTTTCTATGGAATTTTCTTGGACTGTTTTGTACAGTAGTTTTGAATACATGTCAGAAATAGCAACATGCTGCTTTTAGACTTTTAGAATTTGTAGTTGAAATATGTTTTCCTCATACTGAAGAAAATTCACATGTAAGACAGCAAAGAATAGTGACACTTAGCTGAGGAAATGCATATGCTGAGGCTTGATAAAACTACGTCTGTTGCATCTAAACAAGGGGCCATAGGGAAATAATTACAGCAACCAATTTCAAACATTGACCACCAATTGATAATTAGTAATAAATAACCAGGAAATAATGGCATGTCAGCGGTGTAAATTATGTATATGTAGTAGCTATGTCCCTTGATACAGATTCCAAGTGCCTTATAAGTGATTTTTTTTTTTAATTCCAGATTATAAATGTAATATACTGTACATGACAATTTAATCTTGTTTGGCATCAAAGCTACCAAGATAATACAGAATTATACAAGCCTAATCAAAGAGAGAAAAATCAGATGAACATCATTATTTTGGAGAGCTAGTTTAATGGGAGCTGACATTTTCAAAAGAGCATGGGTCTTTTTTTTTTTTTTTAAGCAATTAATCTGAACTAGGTTTTCAAATAGGCAATAGGCTAGCAGAACAAAACACTGACTAAAATTACAGATGTGAAATTATACTTCATGTCTTACAAAGTATTAAATAGTTGAAGTATTTCAAGTATGATTTTCTGTAGCCCATACTGTTTACATAAAATTATCAGGGCTTTGGATTTTTATTCCTAAATTTCGTTCTTTTTCAGGGTGTGTTACGACTAATTTTCAAAGTTTTCATGATCTTTTTCTTTTTCATTGTTGCTACTAACAATGTTCTGTAACTTTGATGTTTCAGATCTTAAAACATTCAGGTTCTATTTTTAAAAAANGTTCCCCCCCACCCCCCCCACCACTTTTTAAAATGACCCAGACTAGAACTCAGCCAACTGGAAGTTAAGGAATGAAGCTATATTTACAGCTCAGAAAAATACACAAGCAGATATATACACTATATACAGGAATATTTACAGAAATATACAAGTTAAAGGTAATACAGAAACACAACTCCCCTCCCAGAAATCAGAGACCCCAGGACGGGCTTCCAACCACCCTTCCACCTTCTCCCCACCCCTATACCTTACCCCAAGGTTTGTCTTATGCACAAGGTGAGCTTGGAGGATAGGCCAGGGGAGTTAGAAGAAAAGTGGTTAGTGAGATTACTCAGCAGAGAGTAATGCAGAAGCTGCTAGACTGAGATGCTGTGGCCCAGAGACTGACTTATCTATGTTTTGAGTACTTAAACATCTCAGCAAGTCTGTGAGTGAAGTAGACATCACCATAGTTTCCTTTTCACAGCCTATAATATAATTTTCTCTATTAAAATATTCCAATTAGCCTCAAACCCGCACACTGGACTTGTTAACATATGGGCTGAAAGATTATTTACAAGGTCCTGCAATGACAGGACAAGGGGCAATGGGTTTAAACTGGCAGAGAGGAGTTTTAGACTAGATGTTAGGAGGAAGTTCTTTTCAGTGAGAGTGGTGAGACACTGGAACGGGTTGCCCAGGGAGGTCGTGGATGTTCCCTCCCTGGAGGTGTTCAAGGCCAGATTGGATGAGGTCTTGATTGACCTGTCCTAGTGGGAGGTGTCCCTGCCTATGGCAGGGGGTTGGAACTCGATGATCCTTGAGGTCCCTTCCAACTTTACCATTCTATGATTCTATGTTCCAGAGCAGTTATTGATGAAATTCGAACCTGGTGATATTTTATTCCACAAAATACGTGATGTTCACATGATCATCACATGCAGTTTATGACAGATGCCTGTTTCTTACTAATATCAGGCATTTTGTAAAGTCTTTTAGTTTCTGGGTGCTGATGCACTGTGATTTGAAAAAAACCTTCCATAATAGTGCCAGATATTCTGAAGCCAAGCTGATAATCGAAATACATGTGGCTCTAGCTTAGTACACTTGTACACAAAATAGTTGTTGCTGATGTGTCATGCATCTGCATTAGCATGGAAACAGTTTCAACTCTCCTATCTACCTTCAGATTTTAATTCTTATTAATTGTGTTTTATCACAGAACCTATCCATTCGCTCATAATATTCATCACATATTGGTCACCCACTGAAGCAGGTAAAGGCTTTGTTCATTCAGGACTTGGAGGGATGTAATGGCACTAATGTTTGCTCAATAGGGATAGCAGTAGTTAGGATTAATAGATAAGGTGGAAGAAAGGGGGAAATGTTAGGTGGAGAGCAAAGTAAGGGAGGTGTATTTGTGAAAAGGTAGTTACCTTTCAGTGTTCTGCCAGCCCAGCCTGGGAGCACCTGCTGTTGCAGTGTGAGCAGTAGCACTTCTGTTTCTAGAAGTGAAACCACCCTGCCTGTACTTGCCTGTCAGTCCTGCTAAGCATTTCTGCGTTAGGTCCAATTAGAACGAGATACTCACAAAGAAAAGCTGGCACTTCAACATCAACATTTCTTAAAAAGAACACAAAAAAACCTCCAAACTTGCCTGGCAGCTGAAGTCTGCTGCTACCACCTTTTTTTTTTTTTTTCTTTTTTTTTTTTTTTTAATTTTTAATTTGATGCATATGGTTTGGGGTTTTTTGTTTGTTTGTTGGTTGGTTGTTTTGGGGGTTTTTTTTTGGTTGGTTGGTTGGTTTGCTTTGTTTGGGTTGGGGTTTTTTTGTGTTGTTTTTGTTTAGTGAAGAACAGTTCTGAACTTAGACCTATTCAAAGCATGATCTATGTTGTTGTTATTTTAGTGCATTTCCTCATTTTTCTTTTGTGTGGTCTTATTCATCTCCCTCATTAAGCAATACCTATTTTCTTATTCTCACTTAGCATTGGAAGAATTTTTTTTTTCCTCATGAACATTAGTTATAAAAACCATCTTCAAAAAATGAAAAGTCTGTGCCTTCTGCAATAGTCTAGACATTCTGAAAGAACTAATTAGGGAAAATATGTATTCACATTAGAAATTTTCTTTTTGAATAAAAAAAAAAAGGTAATTTAAAAATAACTCCAAGATAAAGTGGACATATGGTATGAGATAAAACATGTAACCTAACCATAAAGATATTTGGATTCACACTGTCTTTTTCTGGCTCTGACAATGTTCTGTATGGAGAGATAAGGACAGACTTCATAAGGCTGTGATTCAGTAGAGGCTATTTCGACAAGTTTCCACTCTGAGATTCTGTTCATCAACCTCTAATTAGCACTTCATCGCTTTCAGCTTTGTGTCACCCAGCTGGCTCAGGAAGATGACACCTCCAACTTGAACTGGGCTTTTTTCCATTTTCTTGGAGCTCATCAAGACATGTGGTGCTTTCTTAAAGTGCAGCTGGTGCTGGCACTTTCACTGTAAATTTAAATCGCTGTGTTTGGAAAAAGGTGATAAGAACAGTTTGTTTCATGTCCCTGGTGTTTAGCCTGAGGCAATTCCCAGCAAATATATTCAAGGCTCCTTCTGGTTTGATCTGCTATACTTTTTTGTATTATTATTATTATTATTAATAACAATGCTGGGAAACACACACCTAAAAGAGTATCCTGCACAGCGTATACTTTTTTTTTCCCCCCACAGTCACTGCAGTTTAAAAGAAAACAAAACTACTTAAAGTTTCAATTTAGATAATTAGCAAAAATATGAACTTTATGTACATGTTTGAAGGAGGAGTCAGATTTTTTGTAAGTAATTTTTGTGCATTCTCCAATTAACACCTATATGTTTGGAGAAAAAGACGTTTCTTTTTTCTCAATTTTACATTCCACTTAATTGCTTATAATATAGTCACTTAATTGCTTATAATATAGTATACCTGTACTTCATTGCAGATTTTTTCTCTGCCTAGCCAATTGTTATACTACTTAAGAAATAATGCTAATGAACTATAGTGTGTATCTGCCTTCTGCGTAACAGTTTCAAAGTACTTATGCACATAGAAACACGTCTAGAAAACCAGCTTCCAGCATTTTTAACTGAGTCCATTATGCTCTGTTCATATATGCTTATTTGTATACATTCACATGGTTAAGATCTGAAGGTGTACTGCTAATTGATGCATGTTCTGCTTTGTAAACTATGCCAACATGAGTACAAGGTTAAGAAATTTGTGCGTCATTAAGAATTTGTGCATCGACTTTTCTGTTTTTCCAAATTTCCATGTTACTATTTAAATCTTTCTAATTCTGTGCTCTAGAGAGCAGCAATTGTGTATTTACTTAAGAAAACTCGGGTAGTTTTCAAACTCACAATTAAAAATAGTGGCTTAAAAATAGGGTAGGAATCAAAAATCATAGTTGCTAGTCTTTTTTCCTTCCTTCCAATATTTTTACTAATCCTTACCAGACATGAGCAGTGAGAAATAAAACACATATTAACCATAATTCTATCAGTTTTTTCACTGGGCATTTCTGGTTTATTGCTGTACATTTTAATGCTGTTTAAGACCTAGGTCACAAGTACCAGATAAATGGCATTAAGAGTCTATGAAACTTCAATAATGGCCCTACAGAGGGAGCGCAGAATTGTGCCTTTCTTCCTCCAGTGAGGCAGAAATGAAAGCATACATGAGAAAAAAATCAGCTACATCCAGCTTTTAGAAACTGAGCCAACACATTGGCTTAGATCTAATTTTACATTCTGACTAATAGATCTGGTGAAAATGGAGGTATTTCCATTGCTATAGAAATTAAACTTTTTGATTTCTGTATGTGTGGAGAAATACCAGGCATGTAGATAATGACATAATCCTGTATTTATAATATTCCCTATTTCTATAAATATAGATGTTCAGTGATTATCAATAGAGCTGCTCATTAAAATTCAGAGTTAGTACAAAATTATGCCATTTTGTCTTAATATTTGAAAACCTAAAAATATCTCTTTATATCTCGTTAGCTTTCTGAAAATTCTATTTCAGTAGGAAATATTTCAAGCAGAAGAAACAAATTGTCCCATCACAGTACTCTAATGGTTCAGAAGACCATTTTTTTCCCAGCAAACTAAATATTAAGAACAAAGTTTAATCAAAGATCTAGTGCTGCATTCCTACTGAAGGTGAGAAATAACTGATTATTTCTCTGAGTTTTTGAGAGTCAGCCTTGTTAGTCATAAGATCAAACTCAATTGCAGTCTTGCAAAATTGATGTCCCTTTTACTGTATCTTTTATACAAATGGTTTTACATTGTGAAAAGCTTCCTTTAATGATTGTTTGTTCCTTTGACAAACTAGCTAATTGCCCGCTGCTCTATTCATCTTAATTCAGACTCATTAGCCTTTCTTTTTCCTGTCTGCTCTTCAGCAGCTAGTGCAATGGCCTCACAGTGCTATCATAACCAACAATGTAGAACTATTTTGGTGTAGTGCCACAGCTAGTCTCCTTGTGCCAAGTAGATACAAAGTAAATTACCGTCTGTATATCACATACTTCAGAAGCTCTTTCTGAAGATTTTACTGTTACTTTCCTACCCTAGTGCCCAAAATCTCACTTCAGTGATTTCCTCTGTCTTGATGCTAATCTACTCCCAGTGGTCTCAAATTAACCCTACAGCTTTTGAGAGATTAGGTATGGGCCAAGGTATATCCTAGAGAGATACCTGTGACACACAATGAGAATTTTTTTACTTTGAAGCCCAACCTTTTGCTGAATGATGCCACATGCCAGGTGATTTGGTACATGAAGGCACAGAGCACTGGTTAGCTGCATCAAATGTATTTGATGAAGGCCTATGTTCAGGGAGTTTCAGGCACCCAAGTGCATGAATCATGCATTCAGTGTGTGGCAGTTGACTGATCTCTATCCCTTTGCCCTCTATATTGGCTTGGTTTTTCACAACTGGTAAAAAACTATAGATGGTAATTCCAGGTTTCTCCCAGATTTACAAGTGGAAGACTAGATTCATCTTGTTCCCTGAATTGATGCTACTTTTCCCTCAGAACAAAGGTATTTTCTAACCTTCGACTGTATAAGCAGTTATGTGAATAAGACTTGCTGGCAGTTTTCATGTAGTTTTACTCTCCCTGTGCGGTGCACACCAGTCAAGCTCTCAGAGGATGGCTCATACATAGGACTGGATAGAGAAATCTGCATGAGATCTTCTCATTAAGTGACGATAAGAGATATTTCCCAGTGAGGGCCAAATTCTCCACCTAGAGAAAGAAGAGAAAGGAATGGTAGCATGGACTATGGGTTAGTTGCTAGGCACTTGATTCATCCTTAGACCTCAAAGACTCAGCACAGAGAACTACTGAGATAAATAATTTGTGTTGGCTGTGTCATCTCTTGCTTTTGCCAGAAAGTGTCAGTTTTCCCTTGTGGAGTAAAATAGCACTGATGGCCATGATTACATTCTGGTGTGTTTGATACAGGATAATCTGTATACATGTATATTAAATAAATGGTTAAAAAAGAAAAAAAAAAAAAAACAACAAAACAAAACAAAAAAAAACCCAAACCTATGCTTATGAAATGTTTGTGTGAACCAAACCCTACCGAATAAACAGATACAGGTTTTTCAGTGTTATTCAGCACCACAATGATAACCCAACAATAAAACCAATATAAATAGATATAATGGTATGAAACAACATATTGTCAGAAGCAATAAAAATGATTTAGCATTGCTTAAAGAGGATAGATCTTCAAGCATGGCAGCAGTTTATTATACACATCTACCTACTGAAAGCCATACCGAGCAGAATGTAGTAAAAAGTG
Source organism: Eubucco bourcierii (assembly GCA_013396675.1). Taxonomy (NCBI): domain Eukaryota; kingdom Metazoa; phylum Chordata; class Aves; order Piciformes; family Ramphastidae; genus Eubucco; species Eubucco bourcierii. The sequence goes on from VWZE01003713.1 coordinate 253,444, forward strand.
TCAAATTTGTGATGTCTGGGTTTATTATTCTCCTCTTTAAGAGGGGTCTAGTTGGAAATTTGCATTCCAAGAGCGTTTAGCATTTATGTAGCCCTCAATTCATCGGTGTACAAACATGAGCCCTAAACAGCTGCAGTAGTGGCTCAGATGAAGTATGTGAAGATAGGATGTTGTGCCTTAGGTTAGTACAGTGCTAAACATTGAATGGGCATGGAGATATGCCCCTTGTCCCCTTGTGTGAGAGCCAGCTTTGGTCTATCTATGTGCAGCCGCTGTTCCCTGCTCTGTATTGGCTGCACAGACCTCCCTAAAGCCATTGCAGAGACGTGGGATGGCAGTAAGACAATTTCTGCTTTTGCAAATCTTTAGTATAGTGAAGCCAGCTTAGTAGTTTAAAATAAATAAATTTTTGGGTTTTTTTAATCACTGACAAGAGAGTTTCCTGAAGGTCTTTCTCTGTGTGTATTTACTCAGAGCTTCAGCAAGCAATCTTAACAGTCCTAGCATTACTAAATTAATGTGGCACATATACGCATCATAAGATTGACTTAAAAGTCATGAAATTAAAGAACCGGGTGGGGAGTGAAAAAATCTGTATAAAAATCTGTATTCTTTTTGTTTTATAGTTATTTGCTTTCATTTTTATGAACTTTAAGGACATACAGGCATCATATTTTCAAGCTTTTCCCAAGCCAATATTTTAAGAAACTGAGGCTCTGAAAGTATTGTGAAATCTCCATAAAACTGTGAGTTGCCAATGCACACTGCAGCTGAGCTGTGCCGAATGCTGTTATGGCTCCTGAGGCAATGCAGGCTTCTAAGCAGTAGCTACCTTTCCGCCTAATCTAAGTGAGGCTGTGTATTTCTGAAACGGTTTAGGTACCCAATAGAAACCCCAAAATTTACCAGTTGTGGTGGATAGTTTTGCAAAACATACTGAAAATGTACAGTTGCTATTATTTTTTTCTTATGACTTGGTGAGCATACACTCAGTAGCAGAGTCTAAATGAAATGGGTATAACCGAGGCACAGAATACTAATTCTATGGCTTTAATTGTAAACTTTAATGCATGGTGATTTTTAAATAAATAAGTTCAAAGCAAATACCTTTGACTTTTGGAAATTCATAGTACTTAGAGTATCATTTATTTAGACCCCCTGGACAGTATAATGTTGGTCTTGTTCAAGTCAGACATATGGGCTTTGGTGGGACCAGGGTTTAACCTGTAAGCCCTCAAACTAAATTTTTTAAAGGTTTAGAACATCTTTTGAACTATTCTGCTTGTGCTTTAGATTATGCTATTCTTACTTGATCTGTGGTGCAGGAGAGTTTATTTTCTAAAAGGGAGATGAGAAGCTCTCTGTCTTTTATCTAATAATGCTTGTTATCTTAGCACAAAGCATGCCTTACTTAAACTTCATGGTCTGATATGGATTTTACATGTGTATATCCTGCTGGAGAATTAATTATACATACACAAATGAGGATAACTCTTCTCTTTCTCTGCATTGTTTTGCTCTTAGAGAAGCTAAGCTTCTGCAAATAGAACTTATATGTGAAGTATTTACCTGTTATGTGCATTTACAGCCTTGTATAAAGATAAGTGTTCTTTATTCTGAACTCTTTCTGTTTCATAATGTGATTGCCTTACAAACCAGAAACAAGTAGTAATGGCTTAACTGTGCCAACAAAGCACTTCACATGGGGCACAGGTTTGGAAATGAACTTCAGCACAGACCTTGTAGACATCTGAACTCTATAAACCCACAGGTGTTTAAGTAGCCCTAAGGGCTAGGTCAGATAGCAGACTTGTTTCAGTATGACTTTACAAGGATTTACTACTGTGTAAACAACACTCGCAAGGTTTTCTCTTTACTGCTGAGTAGAACCAGTAGCAGAGAGAGTCACCTTTGATTTTTGTACCATGAAAGGCATAGTGTTCTTTTATTCCATGAAGAGTGTTCGGTAGGATGTTTTCTAGTAAGTCTACATACAAAATTAAACATCCTTAGCATGTGTGATTTGAGACAAGATGATGTGAATGGTACCATTTTACTTTCTTACTGTTGCTTTTGTTTCTTGTTAATTTTGGTCTTTGTTTTGGAAAAAGCATCCAAGATATTCTGGAGAAAGATAAATGAGACTGTAATTTTTATATGCTTATGCAGCCTGCAGATCTTAGGATATTGCATTTCCACCTAGAGTAGTTAAAATTTTGTAAGCATATGGGTTTATTTCTCAGTAAAGTAACCCCAAAGCATAGACTAGCTTGCATAGAAATACTGCTGAATTGATGCTGATGAAAAAAAAAATTTAACAGATTGGTATGTGCCATGATAAGAACAGTGTTCTATTTTTACCCTAAAATTTTATCTGCTAGTGTAGGATTTCCACCAGTAACAAAAAAAACAAACAAGCAACAACAAAAGGGAAAACAAAACAACTCCACAAAAACAAACAACAGGAAAAAAAAAAACTAAAAAGCCCATCCCCAAAATAACATGGTAAAACAGCTTGAATGGGGAAACTGAATCCTAAGGAGGAGCAATAAGGAACTGAAAGGAATAAAAGAGCACTCAGGGAAAACAAGATAACTGGAACCTGAGTGGAGTACAGTAATTAGGAACTGGAGAAGGAAATTAAAATCCTTAGGGAATTCAGTATCTGAGAAAGGAACAGAGAGAAATCTATTGAGGTATATGGGAGGACAATTACTCAAAAAACTTAATTAACTCACATACAAAGCTTGGTTGAGACTCCCTCTTGTCCTTGTTTTTACATTAGTATATAATGAGAAAATTGAAACCATTTGTTTAGTAGTTAACAAAAGCTTATTGATCAGTATATTAATCTATAGGATTGATAGTAAATGATTAATTCAGTCATGTTTCCTTCAGCATTTTGGTTTCTGCTCCCTTGCCCCTTATTGTTTAGATTTAAAGGTGTTTTGAACATAGATAGTATGGTTGGGATTTAAAATTAATCAATTGCCTCATTTAAATAGTTTTTACTATAGCTAACTACAATATTTATGATATGTAAGTTACTTGTGTAGTCAGCACAGAGAGTTGCAAAACTATGTTGTTCAGTTTGCTAGGTGTTTGCTAAATTTTCATGGCAAAGAGACTCAAAGAGACAGTTTTCATTACCTTTACTCTGTCCTGGACTGAGCTCTCTTACAGAAGTCTAGTCAAGTTTCTGCTACGTGGCCATTTTCACTGGGCTAAAATGTTTGCCACATAGGTACACATTGAATTTGATGTTCTCTGTGCCTTCAAGCTGGCAGCTATCCTGACATCTGTCTACTCCTCCAAAAGTCATTTTTCTTTCTCAGTCAATGACTGCCTGGAACACACACAAAGGTATGACTTCCGTTGATTCAAGTTAAATGAACTACCGAAACTATTTCTTCAATGTGATAAGGAGAAAATCTCTTCACTTAACTGCATATTACACAAATTAATTCCATGAAAGCATCCCTATGCCTGCTTACACAAAGAAATCTCTGAGATTCTGAGACACGTCAGGAATTTAACAGTATAGCATATAGATCTTGTCAGTGAAATGTCCAGATTGTGGGCCTTGAAGTTCCCAAAAATATCATCTGATAAAATGTTCATCTTCTCTGGGAGCAAATTATGGGACCATTCAAAAGATCCTGAATCAAGTCTTATTTTTATCACCAGTTATCACTATTCTTAATGTATATTTTTTTTAAAAATTAATGAATAAGTGTAATGTTGTCTGGGAAACATTTGTTTCAAAGCATTGTAAACCAGGAATTTTATTCCTGTCTTTTTTTCCCCTTTCCATTCTTCAGGTTATTTAACAACCCTGCCTCTTTACAAACCATGTTAGGTTTCATGTATGCATTAAATGAAAGGATGAAAGGCTTTCAACTTCCAGAGCAGGGTCTATGAACAATTGTCTTGTGTGTACATCAACTGGCACCCTGAGTAAGTGCCATGAATTTGGTTTGTGATAATTACTAGGTGCATTTGACTCTGTCTGCATGATAGATTAGCAGTGCCAAATAACATCGTATGCAAATGAAAGGAAATCTTTTCTTCAAGCACAGTGTATTCTGAAAGGAAATATAAATGCAGTATACCAGAGACCTGCTAGTCTATATATACCTATATATCCACTTTGACCGATATGAGAAGGCTTACAAGAAATTAAATTATGACAAAGTTTCCACATAGTGGTGTAGCTCTTTTTTCTGGACACTTCAAAAAATTGTTTTGTCTAAAATATGAATGTTATAGAGTACAGAGGAAAATATAGACTAGTATACACCATTTTTAAACTGGGCACAGGGATATTTTTCTACATTATCCAAATATATTTATGGAGATGTGCAAAGAGCAAATATAGCTGGATATTGTTTGGAGATTCTGAAATAGTTCATCTGATTGTTTTCTGATGGTTTTTTTGGTGTTTGGGATTTTTTTCTCCTGTGATTTTGCATCCTTCGTTAATGGAAAATCCTTTTTATTTACCTACCTCAAATTCAAGAGAAAAAATGTAGTACAAAAAAAATTGCTACTATTTGTCTACTGCTTATAATAAATTCTCAGGTTCAGCAGGATTCACTAACAGTTTAGGCCTACAGTCTTTGTCTCTTTTTTTTTCCTTTTTTTTTTTTTCTTTTTTAATTTAGCTAAATTATATGATAGATATGCAGCAAACCTGAATAAAAATCATGACATTTCACCATTGTCACTGGCATTTCACATACTGTAAATATCTTCATGCTCTCAAATATTAATGTAATTAAAACTATGTGAAGTGCCGAAAACAAATGGTGTATTCATGAGCTGGGTCTTTTAACAAGGGCTGAAAGTTTGCCATACACTGATTTTTGTTGTAAGGCAGTCTGTGGAGAGCTAACACAGGGGTGTTTTGCATTTTCCCCCAGGTACCCGAAAGCTGAACTCCATATAGTTGTCATTGCAGAAGTGAAGATGTGCTGTTTTTAATGGGGTTATATGTAATTGGCAGACCTTCCTGGGTTTGCTGCCTGATACAGGAGCAGGTTGAACCCATTAACTGGTGTTATTACCATACCTTTCAGTTAGAGATATTCTGCAATTCTCTCTTAAGAATAAACATGCTACCTCCCTTACTCTCCTCTCAGCTTTTCAAAATGACTAGCATTTTGTGCTGTTTTTCTGAAACTTTGTGATTGAATAGCTAATCAGGTTGTTTAGTAGAAATAAATAGCCTAAAAATGGTAAAGACTATAGAGATACATTGAGGAGGATATTAAAATATTCCTGCTGCACTGTGATGCCGTGTACGTAAAGAGGCAGAGCTTCGCATGGTAAGTGACTTTAACCATGAAATAAGCAATTGTATTGCACAAAGTTTGAGCAATAAGATGCTTTCATTAGGGAGAAAGAGAAAGAGAAATGCAAGACAAGAGAAAATATTTCTCAATTAAAAAGACTTGCATTTTGTGTAATACACTTGACCAGCAAAATAGTGAGTTGTCTATGTTGTTATGAAAAATAACACTGCTGTTTCTATCGTCTCGTCTCTGTTTTTCACTGCCAATCTTTAATTTGATGTTAAGAATTTTCTCTCATGAATTATTAAGATAGAATTCTGCTTTTCTGATTTTATTCATGTTTCTCAGAACTGCTTGCTTTATACCATACATCAAAGTGAAGATAAAGTTGAGACCAATCCTTGAAATTCATGGAACCGTATTGACAAGTATTACAAAACCACCATAAAAATTAAATCTAGATTTCTAATCCTCTAGCAAAGTATCAAATAGGGAATTCCAAAGATGGATACATCTTTAAACCCAAAAAAACTGTAGTTGTTGTTTATAATCTCCAGGACAACCTAGTCACAAATGCAGTGAGCCTTGTAATTTATGGTATAGTTTAGTTGTACCTCTAATTAAAAGCAAACACAAAGTGTGTTTGCAAGTTCCCTTCATTTGAATGAGAACAGACAAACCCTTTCTCAAATAACTACTCTTTCTTCACTCAAGTTGCAGCTCTCTTTCTGAGAGCTCTGAAAGGAGTTGAAGTTAGTTGATAGAAAGTGGCTCCCAACAACTAATTCTATCAGGGAGGTCACTGCCATTTCAGTCTTTTGTGTAGTCATTCTATTTTTAAAACGGCAAGGAGAAATCAGAACACTAATAAACAGCAGCTGCCAGAAAATACTTTTAAAAAATAGTAGGCAGAGGTTTTAACTTCTGTGGCCACACCAAAGGTGCAGACAATAATAATTTTGCATTAGTTTAAGCTGGTTCTTTCAAAGGTAACTAAAGAGGTCATCCTATGCTTTGAAGATCTTTATACACTGCTTGCTAATTCAAAGATTGTCTCTACTTCTTTTAAGAAGGAGCTCTATTTTTTTATAGTTATTATGAACTAGTTTACAGGAACAGCTAGAGAGGTTCTAATTTTTGTGTTAGTTAAAAGTATTTCTGAAATAAGCATAGTAAGGATTTTATTTTTTTTTATTTCCAGTCACTGGTTTCCCTTAACATTTCAAAGGTTGCTTGCTCACTAAAAGACTACACTTAAGCATTCAATACCATTCTCTGAATGCTGTCTCTGCATCTGAGCAACTCTGTGCTCAGTTCTGCCTTACTACGATATCTTCTTCTTGCTTATTTTCCATTGCTGTTGTACAAAACGGTCTTTGGCAATTAGCGGAGCTCTTTTAAACCTAGCCTGTATATATAAAACAGCAGAAAACTGTCATCCTATTAAAAAAATAAAGCATGCACATCGTTATCACTGTGCATGGAAAACTTGTTATATGAGGCCAATACTTAATTTGAGAGAACAATTTAATTGAATTTTGATACAGTTAAATAGAACCTTTGTTAAAATCAAAATGACCTTGCGTAAATGTGTTTCAGAAAGTCAGGCAAGTAAAAGAACAGGTAGAAGAATCCAGTAAATGCAGTGCATTTTACAAGGTTGTGTTTTCATTAAATTGATCACAATTTTGCCCTCTTTTTTTTCCCATCTATGGGGAGGAAGTAGATTAACAATTTTCATTTTTTAAATGTTCTTCTTTTATAAATTAGTTCCTTTTCTTTCAGCTTTTATACTCCATGCTTCATGTAATAAATGTGCTCACAAAAGACTTGTCTGAAATAATGAAGCTGTTAAAGAACACTGTAATTTTTTACTTTAATAAAATTAATCTGGCCCTGTAAACCATTGGAAGGCAATCTCGCTCTTAGAATGCATCGCAGTACCACGTTTGTGACACTGATAGATAACTATTAACTCCTTTTAAGCTTTAAAATGCTTCAGAATGCCAGAGTAAAGAATCTAAAACTGCAGATCTTATTCAAATGAATCAGGATAGAGCAGATGGTTGAAGAAGGCACACAGGCAAGAAGTAAATCTCCTGTTCTCCCTTTCTGATTGCTTTGCCCACAGAGGAATAACGATTCAAAGAAAATCAGTAATCATGGCGGATGTCATTAGCATATTCCCAATAAGGGAGCTTACATAAAAATTCCCAGAGAAAATGAATGGCTGCTAGTATACATCAGTGTGCAAACAGTGCATTTTCAGCTGCCTCCCAAACCATAGATTTTCCAGGACTCTTAGAAATGAAGTTTGAAAAACTGAATTAAAAGAATCATACATTTGCTTAGGGAAGGGACAGATATTTTATTCGCTAGTATGGCTATATTTAACACTCTTGTCAGTCACAATGCTGAGCTGAATAGTCACCAAAATGGTTCTGTACTTAATTTTAACATATTAGCAAACCTTCAGTAGTATATAGGAAGAACCTTTTGCTGCTTGTTTTTTTCTATCGGGAGAGCAGAGTGCAAAGTGTTGTAAATCCCTTGCCCAACATGTTTTCTGATTATGTTCTTGTGAACGCATGTAGTAAATGTCTGCCTCCTTGTTAGTTCACAGAAGTTATTAAGTTGTTCACAAATCAGTGGCAAACCAAAACATTTTCTAAAAGTGTTGCAGAAAGAACACTAAGCTAGACAAATGGCTGTTTTCTGGTCTGCTCACAAGCAATGGAAAGTCCATTAGCCAGTGTAAATGAGCATAGCACTATCTCAACAGTCAAGCTGCCGTCTTTCATTTGTATGGACTTAGGATCTGGCCTCTTATTTTTACTTTTTTTTTACTTTGGATTTGTCTTTATTTTTTTTTCCCCAGGGAAAATGAGCACAAATTAAAGAACCTTGTGCAGCATTGTCGCATTCTCCTATGTAATATAGCTCAGAAAGTAATGCAGCATTGTGCTATTCCCATTCACTTTAATTCTATAGTATAAGCAAAGTCTATGAGCAAATCATCACTGCTTTGGCCTCTGGATTAGGCAGCCAGCTGCCATTGTTGCAACTGGAAAATGCATGTCTAATTTCTTGTGTGCCAGGCTGAATATTTATATCCTATTGGTTCCCAATACAACAACAGACCAACAGTCACTAAAATAAGTACCATCACCTAGACGGTTGATAAATCTCCTTAGAAAAGCAACCATGAGACATGGTATTGACAGGTTTTGTTGCTGAAATAAGAAACAAACTAGGTAAGGGTGACCATGTCCCTCCAGATGCCATCAGTGATTGTGCCAGCAGGAGGCAGATGGTTAAAGGATACAATAGGAACTGTCACAATAGTTTCAATTTTATTATTGAAACCCAAACTTTCAGTGGCAGTGGACAGATTGCTTTCATTTTTCATCCATGAAACATCTTCAACATTTCCTTAAAAAAAAATTCTTTTAAACTAGCACTGCAACCAATAATGCCTTTTATATATACTAAGATGGTAGAAACCATTAATAAAATGCCTGTCACAAGCACATCTCCCTTTTCTCTTTAGCAAAAAAGGGAAGAGATCATTAATTACAGTTTCTGTCACACACAAAAGACATGAGTTTTGTTCTGGTCTCTTTGCACTTTAACAGCGTGAATTCACCTTGTGGCCACCTATTCTGAAAAATTTGAAAAGGGATGTGTCCTTATCCATCTATGCAAAACCTTCTGAAGACATTGCATGTGTCTGCCTGGGCAACAAATGCGGTATTTTGGGTTGACACTGAAAAGGAAGATTATGAATATGGATAGGATGCAAATACTCCATCTATCTTAATCAGAATACAGGAATTCAAGCTGTTGTACAAGGAGGGGGAAGGAAGGGGGAGAAAAACCTTAGAAATCTAAGCTATAGAGGCCTGATTCTGCTCCTACTGCTATTAGCTGGAGTTTTACCATTGATGTTATTAAGTTCAGGATTGGGGATTAAATTTACAGGATCTTTTGTAATGTTAGCATTTTACACACTGCTCTGCCAGACACATTGACTTTCTTTTTACTCTACTGAACTTATATGTATTTTAAGTATATGCTGGAAAAGGAACTTAAAAATCACTACAAATCAGTCATTTATCACATCTGAATAGTATATAATCACGTCAATTTTTAAACACAAAAATTAAACCAAAAAAGTCTGAATTTGAAAAGAAATAGCAGTTTGGGACAGACAGTTTTTATTATTTCAATTTATCTAATCAGGAAAATGCCAGAAACTAAAGGTATTTGTTTCTAAACTTTTCCCAGATCAACATATCCTACCAATTTAGTGCATGCCTATGTCACATGTAAAATCAGAATTCTGAAGAAATATTTCGTCATCTTAATTTATTTCTGCAAATTCTGTGCAAACTATTTTCTTCCCCAAGTACTCTGTTTTTGTTCTACACTATCTAAATATTTAATGAAGATTCTTTTCTCTTTTGATAGAAGCCATCACTGAAATCTGGCAAATCATAAATCAAAATACGTTTCTGTTATGAGGGCATGAGACATTTTGTGTGTGTGTGTGTGTGTGTGTGTTCATATCTAATGAAACAGAAAACAATCACAGTACTGTGATTTGATCAGAAGGTAAATATATATCTATTATAGATGTCTGAAATATGCTTTGGTTTCAATATGTGTCTTATCAATTGTAAATGAAAGGTTCAAACTGGTCTTATGGGGGTCTTATCTTTTTTCCACGAAAAACTCCATCTCTAGTACTGTATACAGTTCTGGAGCCCCCAGGACAGGAAGGACATGGAAGTGTTGGAGCCAGTGCAGAGGAGGTTCACAAAGATGCCCAGAGGGCTGGAGCAGACCTCCTATGAGGATAGGCTGAGAGAATTGGGGCTCTTCAGCCTGGAGAAGAGAAGACTTTGAGGAGACCTTAGAGTGAGTAGCCTTCCAGTATCTGAAGGGGGCCTACAGGAAGGCTGGGGAGGGACTATTTACAAGGTCTTTCAATGACAGGACTAGGGACAATGGATTTAAACTGGCAGAGGTGAGATTTAGACTGGATGTTAGGAGAAAGTTCTTTGCAGTGAGGGTGGTGAGACACTGGAACAGGTTGCCCAGAGAGGTTGTGGCTGCTCCCTCCGTGGAGGTGTTCAAGGCCAGGTAGGACGAGGTCTTGATTGATCTGTACTAGTGGGAGGTGTCCCTGCCTATGGCAGGGTTTTGGAACTAGATGATCCTTGAAGTCCCTTCCAACCTTACCGTTCTATGATTCTATGAAAAAATTTGTGTTTGGAAGTAAAAGTCTTATTAGAAGAGAAATTTAAGACCAAATCCTCCAATGTAGTTTAACAGGGTTTCAGTATATGTTTTCCATTATAAATGCAGAATGTAATTCCATAAATGGGGAGTTTAGTGTATTATTGCTTCTACATTTGGTGTTATCACTTACAGTTCCTTGATTAAGAAACGTTAAATTTTACATAGCGTTTTCCTGATATTGTGTCTGTAAGTAGACCAATATTTTTTATAGTCCAATATACAAATGCAATACGTACTAGAACAAAAGCCTTTTTAGCATCTAGCAAATTTAATGCTGAAGTTAAATGGATTTCTAGTCAAAACTATACTAAACTCTCTGAGCCTTCCATTCTTGCACACTTTTTTTATGAGGAAGGATGGTGAAGGCCTTTAATTGCCCCTAGAAATCCAAACAAGTAGATTTAGATCACATGTTCCACTTTACCTGTTTCTGTGACTGTATGCCAAAACCTATAGTAAGGAGCCAGTCCTACACAGCAGAAGCCAGTGGCAATCAAGTATTTTAAAGTCATGGAAATCATAGCTCTATCTGTTTTAATGATTGTCTCACTCTGAAATGTATGGAGTTTAGTCTATTTAAAATTTACCTGAGCTCTTACATGGAAGATTGAGTTTGAAAGTAGTTTACTTTTATTATTATTATTATTTCCTTGCTAAAACAGAGCAAAATCTGCGATGCTCTTGCTCAGATGTCAATGAGAAAATTCTGTCAGACAATTCATTTATTCTGAGTTTTGATGCAGTTAAATACATAATTCACATCACTAAGACGTGTAGTATGAATGGAGGTATTTACCTGTTGGTTCTGACACGTAACAACTGACCAATCTGTAAGCGACACACACTGGTTTTTTGCCTATAGTTTCTTAAACCTGTAGTAAGCAGAATATTTAGTAGCATTGGTTAAAATGTCATGTCTGAAGAATCTGGCAAGTAGTCAGAATCATTTAATCTTTCACCAAGACTTAATCAGAATAGCCTTATACCTCTTTTGTGCATTGTTAAGTGCTCACCATAATTTGTCTTCCCCAATGTTGTACTGACAGATTGAGCCAGAGTATTTGACTATAATTGCGATGTTAACATTGTTAAACTATATTTATGAGAACAATATTAACTCTGTGAAATTAATAATTTCACCAGTTTTCTATGTCTTTGCTTCATAAATAGGCTGGCTGGTTTTTAGGAATTGCCTGTGACCAAGACTTTGGTTTTCTGGAGGAAGGCTGCAAATTCAGATTTTGGAAACCAAACAAACAAAAAGAAAACAAAGATTTTGGCCCATATTCCTGTGTTTTGGGAAGAAAAAAAAATAATCTTTTAAACATCTGGCCTGAACTAGACTCCATAAATTGTGAGTTTCTTACTGATAAGGAAAAAAACAAACAAACAAAGAAAACCCCAACAAAACAAAACAAAACTATGCAATACAATAGGCAGGGCTAGCAAGTGTAGCATTTTGTTTAGTTGTACTGTAGCTCTAAAACAGCTTTAGGCAGACACATGAAATCTTTTCTTTTTTCTTGACTTTTAAACCACTAGATGCCCACCTGTGCTTTCAGTGATTTATGACACCATAACAAATGTCCTGGCTAATAAAGACAGTTTGTTACTCTCTAATTTTGGAGGGACATAAGACATGAAACTGTGCAGCAATCTCTTACCTACATATTTCAGTCTGTAAGGGAAAACAAAAGGAGAGAACATGACAAGTATTAGAGAAGTAAATTACAATGTTATACTTCTTGGTCTAATAAACCACTGTTGGCTGTCATACCTCTGACTACTGAGGTGTTGTTTTGCACTACAGCTTAATCAGCTGGGTCTGGGCTACTCCTTAGTATTCATGTGCCTTAGGCAGTATAAATGCTGTGATTCACATGCACAAGCACATGAACCTGTGCTGTGCATTTTATACAATGTCGAATAAAATTATATGTTAGAATGATTGATCACATACTTCTTAGCTACTTAAATTATGAGAAGGTAGAGATTAAAAATATATGAAGTGATTCACACAATTTTGAAGCTACTTAGATGTGTATTTAAACTCACCTGCTTGTGGCTCTAGCACAAGTGAAACTGACTCAATAGACTTTCTGGCTATGCTGGATTAAAGTGAAGCTATGCAAGCTATAGCATTTTTGAGGTGGTAGCTAACATGTTGCAAAAATGAAATCATAATATTTTCACTGTCATTTTCATTTGAAGATAAATGTATATGTATAGATACACACCCCAAAAAAAAAAAAAATCAATACACATTTACTGTTCATCAACAAAGTTGTGAGTGTTCTGGAGTCCCTAGCAGGGAAAGACACTCATGTCACATCTGTTCTCTTTCTGTGTTCACCCTTAGTCAGTAATTTGAAATGATAAATAGAAGACAAACAGTGAAATCAAAAGAGGACTAATATCAGGCAGTCATGTGCTGTTACTGTCTTTGTCTCACCAAGATCTGGTAATTGCACCTTCTCATGAATTTTCTTATCCTAACAACAGGTAGGATAGGCAATGACTACTAAGGCAGTGTGGAGGAGACCTTTTTCCATAGGATCCAGAGTATTTCCAGCATCTACCCAGAAGTTATGAAGCTCTGATGTAGTAGTGTTCTGTGATAAACTGAGCCATCTGGACCAAGCAACCTCCTGAGGTTCCTACAGTGACCAGAGCTGATAGAGTTGGTTTATCTAATTGATCGCATACATGTAGAAGTAAAGAATTCTAGAGTTTGATCACTAAAATCAATAAAAAACTAGGGATACCTTTATTTTAATAGGATATCTAGTAACAGTGACAATAGATCTTCCAACAAATAGCTCTTAGGAATCTTATCTTCCACAACTCCAGGACTGTGGGAGCCCCTCCAGAGAGGGAGACTCCACAACCTCCCTGGGCAGCCTGCTCCAGTGTTCTGTCATCCTCACCATGAAAAAAGTCCTCCTCATGTTTAAATGAAACTTCCTATGCCTCAGCTTCCACCCATTAGCCCTTGTCCTGTCATTGGGCATCACTGAGAAGAGTCTGGCTCCATCTCCTGGCACTCACCCTTTACGTATTTATAAACATCGATAAGGTCACCTCTCAGTTTCCTCTTCTCCAAGCTAAAGAGCCCCAGCTCCCTCAGTCTCTCCTAGTAAGAGAGATGTTCCGTTCCCTTAATCATCTTTGTAGCTCTGCACTGGACTCTCTCAATCAGTTCTGTGTCCCTCTTGATCCGGGGTGCCCAGAACTGGACACAGTACTCCAGATGTGGCTCGCCAGGGCAGAGTAGAAAATTGTAATTTCTTTAGCAAACTCTTTCTAGTGAACTACTATTGTCTGTGTTTGTGGACAGGTGAAGCACAGGATGCCTCACTGATGCTGACAGGGTAAGAACAAACATATATATAAATAAATAGTGATGGGAAAAAAAATCACAAAACCATCATGAACTATTATCTGGATCACCTTGCACAATTGTCAAAGTACGCAAGCAGGCACTGAGGATGTAGTATAATTCATAGAATGGGCAAATCACAATCCACTTACTCCAGTCCCAGAATGTCTTGCTGGATAAAGCATCTGTCAGTTGCTTTTCAGGTGTCTGGAACATCACCACCTCTTAAGTGAAAACAGCTGACCTGTTTGAACTTTGACCACATCACAAAACTAGGAAAGCTTTGCAGTATTTGGTGCAATTGATGTGCTCAGGTGAAGTCAGCAGTGAGTAAACATAATGAGTCATTTATCACCAAAAAGAAATTCCAGTGGGAAAGAAGAAATTTAGTCAGTAATAGGGACTTAATATTACAGCTGTCTGCTTTGTACCTGGCCTTGAAAGCTAATTTCTGTGTGTAAGCATCACAGTTCTCAGTCTTGCTCTGTCTTTTCTAAGGAAGATATGTTAGAGGCAAATTGAGTGGAAGACTTGTTAAACTTTCACTTTTACAGGTGAGCATCTCTCCAACCAAGCAATGAGTTCACTGGTAAACCAATACAAGGAAACCCTTACTGAGATAGTCATTTCACCTAACATATAGTAAACAGGATTGCCTCATTTATTTCCTACTGCAACATAACATTTAGAAGGTAAAATATCCATGTGAAATATGAAAACAAATTAGTTTCCCATAAATTTTGGATCTTGATGTGGATAACTAGAGTCTCTTGAATATACTAACATATTATGATTGAGGTCAGAGGAATTAATCTGGATTTGTTATATATTTGATCCAGTTGGACAGGTATATATGTGCGGTGTGGTTGTATCTGTCATGTGAAGTTCTTATCCATTTAGAGTTTATGCAATAGTAGTGGTAAAAAAAACCTCTCTCTCTCTTCTCTGTTTTAGTGGAATAATTATTATCCAAACCGTATTTTGGTTATGATACTCAGTAGACCGATTCTGACATTTCCACATCTTAATTTTTCAAACTAATTAAACATTTGAGAAGTAGAAGACTGCAGATGAATTCTCAAAACCATGACTGGTGAAAACACTGCACTGAATAATTTTAACATGGGACAGAATAGCACCTTTCCTTCTACCTGGTGCCACTGCTCCATCCTCAAGCACTATGCAGCCCTCTGCACTGCTCTGTTTATGTTGTCTTCATTTTATGGAAAAAAGCTGAAATGAAAAAAATCTCATGACTGGGGGGATGGGATTGAGAAGAGTTCATATGGATAAGCAAGGATTCTGCCCTTCAGTGCATTTCTTTCTCTGTCCTGCTACCATCATGCAATTACATTGACCTCCTGCCCCATTCAGATAACTGCTTTGTAACACATACAGAGTGAATAGCTTTTTGACAGACAGTTTCATATGACTTTACTGTGTATCTCCTGTCTGCTTGCACTGTAGTAAAAACCAGGTAGCCAGCAGGACATAAGCAGTGATGTTTGGTGTTGGCTTCATTCCTTCACTTCCTCCCTCCCCCAGCTGAGCCTATTTCCACATCCTATGGAGGACCATTCAAGCAAGAAAGCTCTTTTTAACCGTCATTCATGGAAAGAGTATTAGGCTGTGTGTAGTTGGACTGGCACACTCTCTGGTTGAGCCTCACTGATCAGATGAATTGTTTGAGCCAGCTATTTCTTACATGCAAACAGGGAGAACTAGTTCAGACAGTACAGTCACCCTAGAATGGCATGCAGGGATTTAGCAAAGTGCATGCATAGGACAGCCTTTTTAATCCTTGTTAGGCTCTTTCTACAACAGAGCACATTCAAGAATGATGAGAAATGGCTCTTAGTCTTTCATAACCTGAAGAAAGAAACAGAATTTTAGAGTTTGTTGGGGTTGCTGTAAGTGTGTTTATGTTTTCTTTTGCTAATGCCTCTGTTGAAATAAAAGGTTTCTTTTAAACTTTTCCTTAAAATGAATAACAATCCCATGTAATACACTCAGATTAATGCTTCCTGCCTCCTTTAGACTGAGCATGAGGTACTGACCAATGACCTATTAGGAACATTAATTTTATGTATCTGGCAGTATTATGTTTGGAAAACTAATACTAATGTGGAATCAAAACACGCAGTGATAATTGTATTTAGAAGGACCTGTCTGTCAGTTGAAAACAGAGCAAAATATCTGCATGGGTTCTCTAAGTAAGTAAAAGGGTTATTGGGAAAGTTTCTGGAAACAGAGGGACTGACTAATGCTAAAAACACATTTATTCACTCTTCATGGTTGGGCCTTTCTCGCTAGTGCCTGTAGTATTCATTATCTCTTAAACAAGAATGACAAGAAGAGACAGTATGATACTCTGAAGAACATAAATCTGAGGTGGACATGTGTTTTTGATCCTATTGACTTACAACAAAAAACAATGACAGCATGAATACTTGTCGCTCAAATATCATGATTACTCATGTGGTTTAGTGACACTGCAAATTGAGAATTACCAGTAACCACAGCAGCCCAGACTGGAGTTTTGCTGTTCAATTCTGTTGCTGTCATGGTGCAAAAAGAATGAAAAAAAAAAACAAACCAATAACCAAAAAAAAAAAAAAAACAAAACCAAAAACATTTTCATGTATTTCCTTTTTAGTACATTAGAATGTTTTAGCTGTACAATTGTTTAGTTGTCTTCGTTCATAGCTGGTGAACTTATTCAGGACACCTTTAAAACAATTAATTGTGAGAATGAAACAATTTGTTTATTCTTTGCCAAAATAAAGCAGGAAAACAGAATATTTTCAAAATAAGTCATAGTAAAGTTTACTTTTAAATCAAATGTAAAAATATAGAATGGCAGACTTAAACCATCTGCATTACAATGCTTAGAACAAACAAATGAGCCTTTTCAAGTGAAATTCAAGAGCTACATTTTGATCTTTGATCCAAACCTCATACCTTTTATGAAAAGTGAGGCACTGTGACATATTATTAATTAATATCATGTCTACCTTAAAGTTATGTCCAATGTTTTATCTTATTGATGAACATAGCTGTTCCAGTGTTTTGAACACTAAATCAATCCATAAAACAAATTGCAGTAGCCAATCTCAACAGTGTTTTTCTGTAGGAGTGTTAATCTTCTGTTAAGTATAGGGAGATGTATTTATTTGAAGCCTGTGTGAAAGAGAAAAAATAGCAGTTGGAGACTGAAAAGTGAGAGGAAACAAGAAAAAGTGAAATACAAAGAACAGAGTGTCAGTTCACTTGTTAAAATAATAAACAAGCTTTGTTGCCTATTTCTTCATTTCATCGAAATCTTTACAAAATATCCTTTATATCAGCCTCAGTCTTGCATATTAAAAAGTTCATTGTCCAGAGAAAATAACAAGCATAATTTTTCTCTTCTTTAAAATTATTTTTTAATTTCACAATAAACTTTGGATGCTATTCTTGTTCTGTCACAGTACCTAAGAATGTCAAAATGAGTGACAAATAAAACCCAATTCAAGACACCACTACCTGGAATGTTTTTAAAGAACTATTTATTGGGAATTGTTTTTTCCTAGTAAATGGTTAGAATAAGAACTGAATCATCAGTGAGTATTAATTGCCATAAATTTATCGAATGATAGTGAATTTGATCCCAGTTCTCATAGAAGAGGTTCTAAGTGGAGATGTCAACCTCTTCTTGCACATCCTCTGGCTGAAGACACCAGCTGCATATGCAGTGACTAGCATGATGGCACTCATGTGTAGTCCTTGTTGACTGGCAACTTAAGAGTTGAATCAAAAAGATTAATTTAATTGATTCCAGTACAAAGTCAGGGTCTATAACTGTAGAAAATAACTTCTTTTATGGTCTTTTTAAAAATTCTTGTCTTTTCTTTAGATGTACCTGCTCATTCTAATACTTCTGGAAGTATCACATTACTTTGTTAGTAATCTAATATATTTTTGGACACTCACAGGAAAAAGCATAGCTTTAGTTCTGACCAGATGCCTCAAGATCCCAGATAGGTGGCCAGAGAATATGCATAGATTTATTCATAGTATCTGTACAACTGAGTCCAGAAAGTCAGACCAATGTATACAAACCTGCAAAATTCAATGGGAACACTTCATAGTTCCTTAAGTTTTAATAAGGCAAACAACAATCCAGTATCTGAAGGGGGCCTACAGGAAGGCTCTGGAGGGATTATTTACAAGGTCTTGCAATGAGAGGACAAGGGGCAATGGGTTTAAACTGGCAGAGGGGAGATTTTGACTGGATGTTAGCAGGAAGTTCTTTGCAGTGAGGGTGGTGAGGCACTAGAACAGGTTGCCCAGGGAGGTTGTGACTGCTCCCTCCCCAGAGGTGTTCAAGGCCAGGTTGGACGAGGCCTTGAGTGAGCTGTACTAGTGGGAGGTGTCCCTGCCTATGGCAGGGGGTTGGAACTAGATGATCCGTGAGGTCCCTTCCAACCTTACCATTCTATGATTCTATGAACAACCTGGGAAAACTTCCATTGTATGTACTACATCTTTCTCCATGCAGGAGAATTTGCTTTATATATGCATTTTTTTAATTAAAATGAATTGTCGCCTGCCACAGTGTGCTACTTGTTTAGTTCTCTCCTATGGTTTATAGTACAATGTTCTACATCAGTGAAGAGCAGATGAGAGAAGGGTTTAGCTGAAGAATTTCCCCTTGTAATCAACTGCAAAAAAAGACCAAGGTCATGTAACAGATTTCTTTTTCACTCTTACTTAGCAAAGAAGGCTGTGTGAATGCAAATTGCTTTATTGGTGAAGGGAATTAAAATTATAAAAAGCTAGGCTTAAAGAAGTGCAAAATCAGGACTGTGTCAGAACAGGGACAATATAATTGTGGTATGGATTCCCATATGGGACTAAATTATCTAGATTTTAGTAATGTCAGCAGTTCTATGTAACTGCTGGAATGCAGCCAATGTGACACATTTGCTTCATCTTTTAAGACGGTTCTGATTCTACACAACTTTAAATATGCAGAACGCGGTTTGCTCTAGGTGTCATAGTGGCACTTTTGTGCTGCATAATTTTGCATGTTAATTTTATTTAATAGAAACATAAAAGTGGCCTAGACTGTATACTGATCTAGAGTAAAGTTACTATAATGTTTAGTACATTTTACAATACTGTAATACTTCAGCAAAAGCCTGCTTAGCTCTGTGGACACATACCAAGGTTGAGTCCCTTTACAGTGCATTCCATTCAGTAATACTATTTTGTGGCAACTCAATAAAGCTGATAGTTTTTCTGGGTAATTACCCACGGCCCCCTGCAGGACAAATTAGCATTCATGACCTGAATAATGCTTACTAGAAAGAGTTCAATGGAATTTACTTAATCAGAATCATTACTTTCTCGTGGCTATGCTATTTTTAACCTAGTCCCTATTGTCTGGTAATAGCAAAAATCCTGTCAATGCCAGGTCCAACTTGGCACTGGGTGTGTGAGGAGAGAAAGATTATCCTCCTCAAAGGTGCACAGTGTGTTTTTAAAGCTTATGGACTGTATTCTGCAATCTTTATTCAGACCTTACTTAGGCAAAAGTGCATTGAAATCAGCAGGAGATTTGACAGATGACACAAGTGTTGAATGAGACATAACAAAAAGAGGTGTATGTATGTTTGCTAGGCAGCCCATGATTTATAATTCCTGGTAACCATGAAAGAGTACTAGAGACAACTTTCAAAGGTAGCTTTTCTTTTCTGGGATTGTAAGAGGAGGAAACGTTCCTGCCTGTTTCAAGCTGTTTTGTAGGGTGGTTGTTGTGGGTTTTTTCAATTATCTATGATGCTTTCCAAATTATATAACATAGAAAGACATATTGCTTTTATGGTTCATGTTTTACCTTCCACTTCTTTGTTTAGCTGTATTTTCCACACACATAGTGTATCAATCACAGTAATAGAAAATCAGTTGGACCCACTTTGTACAGAACTCAGGGACTTAACCAGAATTATCTCACCAGTGGCTTCAAAATATCATCCATTGACTTTCAATTCCTGGCTATGCTAAGCTAAAGAAGTCATATGCAGAATTGTAGTCCTCTGATGTCCTGTGCTCTTTAGAAGAACACAGGTCTTTTACTGTTCTTTGTGTGCATTTGGACAGTAAGATGTAGCTGAGCAAATTTTTAATGACTGATTTAATGGCCCAATAAATGGATTTTGTCAATAGGGGTACTGAAAATACAGGAAACCTTGGATGACTCTTCAGGGAAACAGTCTTAGTGAAAGGGGATATGTGAATTAGTACCAATATACAACACATAAACAGAGGGAAATTTTTACTTTGGTGACTCTCTGCAGCTCAGCCTACAGGAGTCAGAATAATCCCAGGCGAGATTAAGCAAGACATGGAACATACTGAATAAAAACAATGCGAACTGTTGAGTAAAGAGAGACTCAGCTGAGGTCAAATTTATCCTCAGCTGTATGTTAGCACAATCTGGTTCAGGATGATCCTGACTTACTTGTTCTTGTAATTGTCAGGAGGTATTAAGAAGTCCTGCACTGTAATAGTATTGCAGTCAGCAGTACATTTTATTGTTTATAGATAAAAAAAAAAAAAAAAAGGGGGGGGGGGGGGGGGGGGGTGTGGAGAGTTGTCCTTCAGGTTTGCTTTTCTCTAACAGCAGAAACTATGCCAGGACGTTGCAGGCAGAATGTTTCCTCTCTGCCACAGTTGAAGAAATACAGTCTGTTCAAGTAAAGCAGCAACAATTGTTCCCTCCAGGAGAGTGAGCATTCCAGTTTCAAATGCATAAGATGAAGTAACAGGTTAATTTATTTTAGATGAGCACCATATTGTTTATTTGAAGAGGAGATGTAATTACAATGGAAAACTTAATACTAGCAGAATTTACAAAGAAGTCTTAGTCACTAAGGTGGAGTTTGTGAGTCTGTTTGGCTTTGGTTGGACTGACTCATTTCCAAACTAGACTGTGAAGCCTTCCTCTTGGATAATATCACCCTATCCCACACCCATCAATTATTTAAAACTGCCTTTTGGGATCTTCACATCCGTCCTTGAATTAAAACCTTTCCAGAAGGCTAAATTCAGATTCTAAAATTCTAAATTGTCATGTTCAATTTTCACTTTGCCAATTCCTTTAAGAGAATCATTTAAATTTTAGATTAAATGTGTCTTTCACCAGTATTGCATTCATACACAGCGAAGTTTTGAGAGACCATCACAATTAGAGAGTTTGGTTGTGAAAGTACTCCTTAGTATGTCTGAATTTCACATTTCCTTCAAAGTGAATTCTCTCATCAGGAAGCTGGCCAGGGTAACAAGAAAAAGAAAAAAAAAAATAGTAGGGCAGCTTCATAGGAATTAATTTTGACTTTGCTTTCACTTCTGCTTTTTACAAAATGTTGTTAAATCAGTCTTTCACATTTCACTATACTGACAAAAATTGTAAATTCTAAGCATAAAGCATTCACCTTCTTTTGATTGCTAGTTCATAGTATTCTAATTCACATAGAGAATATCTGATTTTAAAGTAAATGTTAAGTAAAAGAAAATCAGCAGATGACCAAGCTCCCAGAAGCTCTTTTTTTTTTCCTCTAATGTCAATGTAAGATTAAGTTACACATGCAAAACATCAAACCAAGGCTAAAATTGATTTATTAAAATAATGAACTTGATCAACAACTCCCATCAGGAATATTTGCTGAAGACTGTATATCAGACTTGTAGTTGTTTTGGTGGGTGAACAAATAATGAAACTTCAGTCATTTCAAACACTCCATTTATTGCCTGTGGATTCAAAAAATGGGTTATTGACAGTACCTAATATAAAACAATTCTAATTCTTCCATGGATACAGGTGCGCAATGTAGAATGCTTCAAGCAGTATTCAGCATTATGTGTCTGTGTGGGATCATAGCTCTTTGCCCAAGAACTGTTTATTCATTCTGATGTAACAGCAATTAGAACTCACCCACACAGAAACTCTGAATGCCTTCCCAATAAAACTTGCAGTAGCACTGATAACCAACAGTAACTGTGAACATTTCCTTGATGAGATTCTTGGGCCCATTTTCCCCAGATGTACCAACCTCTGGAATTAAATTCTGCGAATTTCCTGCTAGTTACACTTTGTGGATTATTAGACTACCTACCCTGGGCCTGAACTAAGGTGGAAGCACTGTTATCTAGTCAATATAAAACCATAATTCTGAACTGCAGTCATGTACAAACCACGGAATTTAAAACAACAGCTCTTAACTACCTCAGAACAGTTTATAATTCCAAGGAATAAGGAGCATGAAGGTATGCAAAATATGGCATTTAAACTCATAAATTTCTGCAGTAGTTTGCAAGCACGTAAGAATTAAAGCCCTCTTCCCTGACGCATGTCAATCCTGTTTGTATTCAGTGTCCTAGGTGGGGATAAGCAACTTATTTTGCCTTGCTCATGAAAGGAATAGAAGTGTCATGCTGACTTCTCAGGCAGCCATAGTCTGGGAACTAAGAGTTGCTTGGTTAGAAGTGAGTTAACTGAGCGACTGACATAACTTCAGTATATCTCACATCATGAGATCAGGGAATCATAGAATGGTAAGGTTGGAAGAGGCCTCAAGGATCACCTAGTTCCAACCCCCTGCCATAGGCAGGGACACCTCTCACTAATACAGGTTACTCAAGGCCTTGTCCAACCTGACCTTGAACACCTCCAGGGAGGGAACAGCCACAACCTCCCTAGGCAACCTGTGCCAGTGCCTCACCACCTTCATTGTGACCATGTACACACGCATGTGTAACATGTTATGGGTAGAGTACTGCTTTTAAGACTATCCAGCACAATTTGCACTTTTCCTCCTAACATCTAGTCTAAATCTCCCCTCTGCCAGTTTAAACCCATTGCCCCTTGTCTTGTCATTACAAGACCTTGTAAATAGTCCCTTCCCAGCCTTCCTGCAGGCCCCCTTCAGATATTGTAAGGCTACTCTAAGGTCTCCTCAAAGCCTCCTCTTCTCCAGGCTGAAGAGACCCAACTCTTGTAGCCTGTCCTCAGAGCAGAGCTGCTGCAGCCCTCTGATCATCTTTGTGGCCCTCCTCTGGACCTGCTCCAACAGTTCCATGTCCTTCCTGTGCTGATGTTATAGTATCTGACAAGACTGAAGGGAAAAAAATCCCACTGGGAAGACACTGTTGTGTTTGTTGTGTATTTCAGTATAAGACAAGTTGCCAATGTTCTGCCAAGCAAAATGGCCAGGATCAAAAATAGTCCAAAAGGTGAAGCAATGTAATCCTTAATGGTGGGCAGAACCATTTATCACAAACTAGAGTTACGTTGTTCATTTATTACTGAATGTAAAGGGAGCAGGAGTTTGTACAAAATATACATCAAATGAGAATCAGGCCTTGGAGACAGGGGTTTATGCTGGTGAAAATGGCACTCAAAAAAAGAAAAAAAGTGTGTACCTCTTCAAGGGGATAGAAGCACCCACATGAATTCTTAAGAAAAAATATGAGCTATCATTACTGACATTCTTAATTTAACAATAAGTAAATATTCTACTGTAATGGAAGAAAAGTAATCTACTATTTTACCTCAATTCAGTAGGAGACTTACATATTCAGTAACTCTTTAGTGAATTTGTTAAACAGTTTCACCAACTAAAACTTCAGCAAAGTGATATTCTAACACTGATGTTCTTCATAAAATATTCTCAAAACCTTCAACAGTTCTATGCATTGCACAGTGGCAGGACATTGGTCCTAACAGATTAAATGGTTTGATTTAGACATTTATTGCTGCTGTGTGCCTCCAAGCAGTCATGACACCAGCTTCTTTATTTCCTGCCGGTTATTTCTGTAAATGGGGATTCCACACCCTTCACCATACTACTGCTCATGCTTCAGAAGGTATCTGATTAATACCCACAGAGACATTTCATTAGGCTCCATTTAACTCTCTTTTAATAGCTTTTGCTATGACACTACAAAAATCGTGCCAATGGTGAGGTCACTGGAATTTCCATGCTGTTTTTGCTAACCAGTATGATTTTGCACATCCACTGTTTGTCTTTTGTCAAGAAGACCACTGTAAAGGGGGAAGAGTGGTCAAAGTCTTTTCCAGATCCAAAGCATTCAACAGAAGGGAGAAGGCTGGGTGGAGCCCTATGTATTCACAGTGTTAGGTGATTTGTGTAACTCAACCTTTCCAAAGGGCAGATATTCTTACTGTAATATTTGAAAAGCTTGTTCTAGTCATTAAAAAAAATGTATCAATGTGTGCACTGTCAAGATTTATTTATATTGTGGTGAATGTGTAAGATATTTGAGTGGGCTTTAACGGAAACAAATGCTTTAGATTTGCAGACAGACTGACATAACATAATCCTTGAGGAAAAAAATTTACTGGTAAAGCAGTGTAGTATGTCTTCTATAATATTTGAGTGGGAGCTTTTTTTATCAGTACTGTAGTTCTGCCAAACACAGAAGTATGCTGGAGACTGTGACCTTTGGAAAATAACATCTAGTGACATTAATCTAAATCTAATAGAGGGGTTTGTATCATCACTTTGGTTTATATCTGCATTATTGTAACACATAGGCTGTCACCTGCATTTATATAACATGAGACTGATTATTCCTTATCACACACAAAATGGAGACCTCAGGGAAGAGTTTGGTTTGGACCATTTCCAGGGGTATGTGTAACGTGTTAAGGGTAGAGTACTGCTTTTAAGGCTATCCAGTGCAATTTGCACTTTTTCTCTTCAGTATGTCTCAGGCTTGACAAGATAATTGTCCCCTATAACACACACACATCCTAAAACACATTCATTACAAAGCCATTGTATTGACATATAGATACAAATACCAGTGAAGGAATGCAGCTTATATTCTTTATAAAGTATGGTATATGTGCAATATATCTTTGTGGGTAAAATAGCAGTTAGTGACTGTAATAAACTGAAGATGAAGAAACAGAATTGAGAACCTTGAATGTGTAAATCTTCCGCTTGTCAGTGGGAACAGAATACTTTATTTCACATAACTTTAAAGAGGTGGTGGCAATCAGAGTTTGTTTTTTATTCTGAAATTTTTTTGATGTTTGTGAGTATTCCAGATTTCAGACTATTGTGTGCCTATACTACCTATGCGTATAAACATGCTTTGAGTGTGCACCTTTCTGAAACATAATATATACATACTGGAATGTACTATCTGATTAGTTGTTTTATTATTTTTATTATTATTAGTTCTAGAAATCTGATATATAGAGTATTTGCAGCAAAATACAGAGTCATCTGCTTCTGAGCATTTGTAAGCTTTCATGAGTGATGTACCAGCCTCATTACACAGCCTTAGTTCAAGACACTTTAGAAAACATGCAAAAAATATTTTTAAATTATTTTTGTTAATTTGGGATTTTTTTTGATAAATTTGTAGGGACACTAAGTTTCCACTAAGATTATGGTATTGTATGATATCATTTGTCATATTCACTCCTTTGCTTTTACAGTTACTTGATTACTGTTTTGGTGCTTTGGGTGGTTTTTGTTTGGTTTTTTTTGCTCAGAGATTATAGTCCATATCTTTATAAGTCAATAGGAGAAAAACAAAAAGGGATGGATGTTGCACTTTTTCTGTCCTTTATTCTGAAATTCTACACAGATCTTAAATTTTCAAAGCACACATCAGGAGTTGCTGGCCTTTTGATATGATTGTACATAACTTAAAACATTGTGAAAATGTGATAGAAGATAAGTTGTGTTGTATTGTACTTCCTGACTATTTCATAAGCTGTAGTTTTTATGTGATATAATCAAAGAAGATCCCATTATAGCAGCATCTAGATCTCACATTCCAGCTTAGTGAGAGCAGTATATATGACAAATAACAGGGCGAAGCTGGTCATGCAGAAACCAATCATTCCCTGTAACCTCTGTGATGAATCATGTTATGTAAGCTGTGACCTGCTCTTCCTTTAGAAAGCAGTTCATATTCATTCATGACAGTAACAGTGTATCCTGTGAGAAACGTTGTTATTTCCCAAAAAATAGGTTCAAGTAATGTGAAATAAACATACATCAAACAGAATACTACACAGTATTGTTCTACCGAAAGTCCTGTCGAGCAATTCTGAATGTGGATAGAAAGAATCCTCTCTTCAAAAAGGGCTGTGTCTGCCTGTGAGATGCAGTATTCCTCTGGCACTTACAGGAAATATACCTTTGCTCAGTGGCAAAGTGCCTTTGATTTGTAGCCGCAGCTAAAAGCACTTCTGTTCAGTGAAGGTCATTTTTGTTCTCTCCTAAACCTAACACAACATGTATGAAATCAATGACCCAACATACTTGACAAAATTTGCTTTATATTAAGGAGTTCCTAGGCAAGCAACCTTTATTCAGGCCTTGCATTTGCAACACCAGCCGTGTAACTATGAGCAAGTGTGTACAGACAACATTCTGCTCACTTAGTGCTACTGAGTGACAAGACCGTGGTGAACTGAATGTTTTGAGGTTGCATTACATCAGTTGAGTTGAAAAAGTCTGGCTAATCACAATGAAAAACTGACATTCTGGGGCAGTGACTTGGTGCTCTGTTCTGTTCATTTAACCCCATACATAAAATGCAGAGAAATGGGAACTCGCAGGCGGGAAGAACATGTTTCTTAGGGTAGCAGTGAAGTCTATGTTTGAAGTGGTATCTTTACAAAGACAAACAATATTAAAACATTTTTGTTTTTAACACTACCATCTTTATACACTTGTTCATTTTAAGAGATACTCTAAAACTAGATGCATTTTCTAACTGTTTAAGTTGTTGAAGTTACTGCTCTGTTTCCTATATACGCAATCAGGGAAATATTGCAATGCACTCTCTTTATGCTGAGCCTTCATTTGGTTTTCAGAGTGGCTTAGTTTTTATCTCCAATTTGAAATTTACTAATTCTAGCTGTAAGTACTTTTGAGTCTATCACTACTCTTTCTTTCCTATCCAGGAAAGCCACTTTCGATGTCTCGAAATGTGATTTAAATCATATTATTTACAGAAATGCAAATCTGTAATAACTCCAGTACAGAATATAATTGAGAGATCACACTCAAATAAACGACGTGTGGAGTTTTACATCCACAGCTATTGATATGTACTGTCTGCTTGTTATTGATATGTACTGTCTGTTTATGTGTACTTAAATTGTTAAATCCAAATTAGCTTAGCCTGGGAAGGATAAACTCCCAGAGTACTCTCTTAGTGAAATTTTGTGTGTGTGAGGAACATTGACTAAGTTTTAATTTTGTTAGATTGTTTCTCCATTGTAATACAAAATATATTGTGGATCTATCTCTGAAACAAAGATCTGTAAATACACAAAGCTTTCGGTACTGTGCATAGCAGTTTTCTGTGGGACCAGCTAGATGGAAAAGTGCACAGTAACATTGCAGAGGTGGCTGAATTGCATGTGCAAATTGCAGCCATTATAAAGGAAAATAAAGACTATGCTACAAATTTGTTTTTTCTACGTGTACATACATGTGCAAAGTTTAGAAAATCAGTACAGAAAACTTAAAGGAGAAATGAACCACATGGATCAGAAAGCTAACAGCCTGAAAACTCTGCTGTATATTATGTCATCCCTTTGCTGTAGGTCAGAAATAGCTTCATGCTGCTAATTATAGGTATTTATCATAGTTCATATGATTTTGTGGGGCCTTGTCAGTGATCAAAGATGGTTCTTTGGATGCCTGTCATCGAGTGAGTTAGTAATTGTAGAATAGCTTATTTACTGAATCTAATATGCCATTAAATAGACTTATTTTCCCCTTTTCGGTTGTTAATGATGTTGATAAAAGGACTGTTCACTTTTAGTAAAGTTGATTTGTTGCAGTCAGGTACAGTAATTATGTACTCTTATGTATACTATACATTTGCATATTAACTCATGAAAGTTGTATTACAGCAACATTAAAAGTCTATACTACAATGATAATAGCAGGGAGATGAGAATTAAAGTGAGATGGTCTGTGGAAGCTTTGTTTTAGAATGAATGAGAAACACAACAAAAATACCCCCAACAACAACAAGATGGTGAAATCACTATCATACATCTTTATAGTATCCCCAGACTGATTCTTGAAATTATAATAAAAACATAAGATGGGAATTTAGGCCTCAGACAAAAGTGCTGCATTTGAGAAATGAGGACTGCTTTTATAAATCGTAAAGAACATACAGAACATTTAAAAAAAAAAAAAAAAAAAAAAAAGAGAGAGAAGACTTTGAATTGGAATTGAAGTAAATAATGCTACTCTTAGACTGTTTTACAGGTGGGAACTTTTTATCTCCTGCTTCTCTGAGCATGAAAATACCTTTGTTCTAACCTTGCACCTGGATTCAACCTACTTTCTTTGAATCCACTTGCATGCTGCCTGGGAAAACCGTTTATGTAAAGAATGACCTCTCCCTGCGTTTTGCAGCTTGTTTGTGGTGTATATGAGTGTGCCAGTTCAGAGCCCTCTGCTCAGTGTTGACTAAGACCTTGAAGAGTTCTTCAGCCCCACTAGGCCGCAGAAGAGCCTATTGAGTCTGTCAGCCTTTTTTTCCTGACAGTTACTTTTTTTTATTAGGCTGATAAACTCCTGTATTGTTGAAAAGCAGCTGCTCTGAGGAGGATTTAGCTAATTCTTAGGGTGCTTCTGAGTGTGTGGGAGATATATTTACGTCTGAACTATGAAGGTCCCTTGCATTGTAAGACCTAGGTGACCTCTTTCCAGATCAAAAAGGAGTTGCTGGAATGTAATTAGAATGCAGTGTTACTTTCTTGTAAAGCCCTGGTAACCCAATAAACACTTCTCTTTTCCTCCATCTTTTTATGAGTGCATCTGCACTTTCAGATTTTATTCCCAATCCAAGTTTTGTCTGTGCCAGAATTCAGTTTTGCCTTACCCAAAAATACCTTAGATAGTGTTGTTAAAATTCTAATTCTCCTTTTAAAAAGAAAAGAAAAGGAAAGGGAAAAAAAAAAGGGGGGGGTGTTAAGAGAGGGCAGGAAAGGTGTTCTCTCTTAGGCAGTTCTGCAGAGGTTCAAGCTATTAATTTTCACATATTGCTCAAGTAAGCAGAACTATGTGCATTTGATTTTTTTCCCTAATAATCTCAGATGTAGTTTTGTTGTAATGTAGTACACCATTCATATTGATTAACATGTCTGTAAGTGAGATATGCATTATATAGACACATTCCAAAGTCAAGCATGAAATCAAATTGTAAGTAGTGACATTTTCAACAGGGGTGGGATGTTTTTCAGTTCTGTGGCAAAATTTGTACTTACTGAAATAAAGGTTTGATTAAAACTAAAACCAAATTTACATTTGTAGGAGTTTCAGCACTGTTGTTTGCAATTTGTTATATGCCTTTACCTGGCATGCTATTTCACCCTTCATGACACACATCAATACCTTCTTTATGTCTGGCTATTACTACTCATTTAAAAATCTATTTTACATGATTCTTTCAGCCAAAAAATGGACCATAATCACATAGAATAGAGACTGTGCCTCATAAATTCTCGAGGAATCAATACTTTGGCTGGGAATTTGTCAGTCTTACAAAGCTATGCATCATTAAGCTTTACTATTATTACAGTGGACTCTGCTTCAGAGTTCACTACCTAGCTGATATTGGATGAACCCATTTAAACCAAGGAAAAGTTATGAGACACAAATGTTTCTGCACTGACATGTATTTATCCAGAGAATGTTTAATTTATGAAATATAAGTAGCTCTTAAAATGCTTATTGGTGTGTGGGCAAAGTTCAGCAATATCATTTTTAAAGATTATATGTTGATTATAAGTTATTGGCAAATTATTGTAAACTGAATCTATCCAGATTATTTCAAATATGTCTTATTTTGCTCATAGGATCTTATACATTAATCACACAACAAGGAATTTGTAAGAACAAATTCAGAAAACATATCCAGCCAAACCACCACATTAGCAGGAGTTTTGTTATTAGATGTAAAAAAGATTTTGTCACTGTACCTGTTTGTAATATGGGTTTTCTTAGTAAAATACATGTATTTGTGCAAATACAAATATTTGACACACACTACAGTTCCTGCGATGTGCATCAGCATTTTGTGTCAAATATTTTAGCTCTCCTGCTGAATAGTGAGGATTTTTACATGGCTCAGGCAGAATAATGAATAAACAGTGAAAAGAGGAATTTATGGGTGATACTCAGGAGGAGAACTGTTTATTTCCACTACTCAAAATTAATTCTGAATACTAAAAACACACCCCACAAATCAGGATTATCTTATAGAAAGGTTACTAGCAGAATAGAAGCTAATTTCAAAAGAAGATTATTTGTATGCAAAAAATGAAGTGGATTGTATATATTGCCTTCTTGGACACTTGCTAGATTGACCAGCTCCTGGATTTGAGAGTTATTAGACCCCTTTGGATAGCTTTCATCTGGTCTTCCACAGTGGTTCTGACTATGGGCCAAATAACAGTCTATTCAGCTGAGAGTACTTGTGCTGACACCCATGGATACAGTGTGGTACCCATCGTATGTGAGTGCTTGAGAAAATGCTTAGAATCAGGATTAATTAAATATTTTCTTAAGAGCAAAGATCACAAATATCCAAATTTGTTCAAGGGGCTCTTCCTGCCTCAAAGAAATGTGAACACAAAGACTCCAGTGGAATCAGAAGTTTCTAAAAC
Organism: Eubucco bourcierii; assembly: GCA_013396675.1. Classification (NCBI taxonomy): domain Eukaryota; kingdom Metazoa; phylum Chordata; class Aves; order Piciformes; family Ramphastidae; genus Eubucco; species Eubucco bourcierii. The sequence goes on from VWZE01003713.1 coordinate 284,150, forward strand.
TGGAAGTATTTTCACTAGTCCCATGAGAAGTCACCTGCAAAAAAGATAAAGGAGAAAATCAATGGTTTGTTGGAAGGCATGCACACAGGCATATGCCCTCTCTATTGTCTCCTTGAGGTTGCCACACCTGCCTGTCTGCTGTCTCAGCATCATCCTTCATACTCAGGAGATCAAAAAAGGAGAAAACAAAAAGGGTCATTAGTTAAGAGGCGCAGGTGTGAAGAGACTTTCTAAACCATGGACTTTGTGCACCTGCTCTGGGGAGCTTTGCTAGGAAATTGAAACAGGTGTACTAACCTCCAAGCATTGCCAGGTTTGTGGGGATTTCTGGCTATGGACACTAAATGTTGTGTGTATGCAGGAGAAAATTCAGGTTTCACTGCACCTTTGTATTGCGATTTAACGCATTCATGATCCAGGGCAAATTATGGTGCTATGATCTCTTTCAGAGCTGTAAAGGAGCAGCAAAATGAGCTCTCATTTAAAGATAGAACAAACTCTCAGATTAACTGTAAATCTCAAATTTAATTCCTGCTTTGATTACCTTGTCCATCTATCTTCTTCTATGTGTTAGATACTGAAAAAAATGGAAATACACATGTGTAGGTTGGAATATCTCACTCAAGTTTAGCAGGCTTCTCTCGAACATGTTCATTTCAGTTGTGTTGTAACAAGTGTTGGGTTTCTCTTACGTATTTTTTCCAGAGTAGATTACTTTACTGGGTTTCTTGCTCTTGTTTTGATAGTATCTTAAAGGTATCCACAAGATCATGTTTGTCATTCTAGGCCCAAGCTTATATGAGGATTTGGTTAAGTGCCAAAGTAACAGTACTTGAATCAATGTTCCAATCGCACAGTGCTAAGAACGCTGTTTGGCAATCATTAATGCCCTACCAAAACCCACAGTTCATTTGAAGCATTCCCCACAGCTAAAAGCCAGATTGATCCCTCAATATACACACTATCTTTACATATAGCTATATACACAAAATACCTGTTATAAAGGTTTCTCATCACAGGGGAGAATACCTGATCCAAATGTAATTAATATGGTGGAAACTGAAAGTAAAACAGAGTAGGGAATAATATAAAAAGAGCATGACTTTATGAAACAGGGGTGCATGTGGCATGACTGATAGGAGATCTAAGCTTAAGGCTTTAGAGAAACTATTCAGCTTTTCATTAGTACTGGGCAATTCCTCAGGGACACCGGTTACGTGGAACTGAAAAGATAAACTTACCCTTTCACATGCAGTCACATTCAAAACCTTTCACACCATTTCCAAGTTGGAGCACATGATAAAGATACAACTGATGCTTTCATTATTGCCTTAGTATTATTTCATTTATTGCACATACTCACATGCCTGACATTTCACAGACAAAAGGCTATCCAAAGACTCCACCCTTGGCCTTCTTCAATCTAATCCAATCGGCACAAATTGCATTTGAAACTATAAACATGTGTATATGTCTGTTGGAAAGAAAGAAAAAAAAAGTTTGAAAATTAAAGAAAGGTTTTCAAGAAGAGTAACCTTTTTGTTTGATTTCTGTTAGCCTTACTGCTTTAGTAATATTGGCCTGTTAAGAAGAGTGCTAGCAAACTGTTCCTTAGTAATGACAAGAGGCAAAATGGGCAGAGAAAGAAAACCAAAGGAAGAAAAATTATAGAATCATAGAATGGTAAGCTTGGAAGGGACCTCAAGGATCATCTACTTCCAACGCCCTGCCATAGGCAGGGACACCTCCCACTAGTACAGGTCAATCAAGGCCTCATCCAACCTGGCCTCCAACACCTCCAGGGAGGGAGCAGCCTCAACCTCCCTGGGCAACCTGTGCCAATGTCTCACAACCCTCACTGGAAAGAACTTCCTCCTAACATCTAGTCTATCTCCTCTCTGCCAGTTTAAACCCATTGCTCCTTGTCTTGTCATTGCAAGACCTTGTAAATAGACCCTCTCAGCCTTCCTGTAGGCCCCTTCAGATACTGGAAGGCTACTCTAAGGTCTCCTGAAAGCCTTCTCTTCTCCAGGCTGAAGAGCCCCAACTCTTGTAGCCTGTCCTCATAGCAGAGCTGCTCCAGTCCTCTGATCATCTTTGTGGCCCTCCTCTGGACCCACTCCAACACTTCCATGTCCTTCTTGTACTGGGGTTTCCCCTCTACACAGTACTCCAGAAGGTGAAGTTGAAAGAAGGGGAATGAGGTAGTTGAAGACAACAGCCTGAAAGAGATTAAGAAGTTGCAAAGAGACGAAAGGAGCACAGCACAAAGTCCGAGTCATCGATGTGTGTCTCGTGATGCAATAGGAAACCAGAAAGGCAATGGACAGATATTAGAGTTATGACAGGGATCCCTAAATGTGAAGAATAAAAAATCACTGATTCTTCTAAAGAAACAGAAATATGTTTTGTAAGCTAAATGCTAATGTTTTCAGCTGGGCAAGTAAAACTACGCTAGCTTGAGATATATGGAAGTTTTGTAGGAGAGATTCTTGCTCAAAGCACCTGTGTAAATGGAGTACAACTCTTGCTGCAGGCTTTATATGTGTCTTTTCATCAGCCTTTTGAGTCTAAAACACTTTGTGACACATGCTGAATCTACACTGGGGCAAGCGAACAAAAAACATCCCCGCTGTCCCTCCCATAGCCTACTCACCCGTTTGGTCCCTAGCTGCCTAAGACATGCCACCTTTCAACCCTACTCTGAAGGTCGTCTTTGTATGCATAAAGTACAGTGCTGACCCATTTGAACGTTAATACTTTCACAGATGTGGTGAAACAAGAGTTTCATTTAGACTGTTAGTGGCTACCAGCGAGCCCAGTGGTTTTTCTTTAATGCTACCACACAGTGGATGCTGATGTACTTCTTACTATTCAGACCAAGACACTGACTCCAACCTGTCTAGTTTCAGCTTTCTGCATCTATTGAAGCAGGCAGTCCTACCAACGTTGCTTCAGCCTTCAGAGTTAGTCTGCCTAACAACCTATTCTGTTGACATTTAGGAAACATAGAACGTATTTTGAGCAAATATATTCTGATAGGAAATTCCTGTTAGACTGTATGAAGCACAGTTTTTTAATAGATTCTGTTCTTTATGAAATGCTCTACTCTTTTTAAACTTCCATAATAATTCTGTATTTTTCTTTATAGCTTTTTAGAACAATTTGTTCTCAGTTATATTTACTGTCTCCACAACCTAGTTTTGTTCTGCAAGACATTTGTCTTTTAGGATTTAGACACCTGTTTTTTTAAGATAAACCAAATATGCTTTGCTTTTTATTTTGTGTTCTATGCACTGGCAGAACTTTCAGAGTGAGTTATAGATACTGCATTCTTTATGCAAACAGCTCAGAATTTATAAACCCTCTTTGAAGTGTCATTCAGTAAGTAAGTAATATTTTTCTTTAAAATTCATTAAGAGTAAATGGTTAGTGGGAACAGTTTCTTTTCTCAATCCACAGTGCTGAGAGTCCTTTCTATGGAGCCTTTATCATCCTTGCAGAATTCAGTGATTACATATTTGACTACAATTTACAAAAGCTTACCACTGAGGTAAAGGTAATATATTTGGTGTTTTGATATAATCTATTTCATGAGCACTGCTGTCAATATCTATGAACTTTTCTCAATACACTACATGAATGTTAACATTTTCATTTTGACTATTATTACTTCTAAAGCAGCAAGGATGTTCAGGAGGAAAGAAAGACAAGGATGTTTTGGATGATTTGCCACTTACAACCCAGGGGACTACAGATGTGACTAATCTTATTTTTATATTTATTGTAAAATTAAATGTTTACATAAAGTCTGAGGGATTTGCATGGCTGCAACAACATTATTATTAAACAGCTGTGATCCTTGAATTTTTCAAAACTAACTCCATAGGGGAAAAAAAAAATTAAAAAAAAAAAAAGAGAGAGAGAGAGCAGAGCTCATGTGATAAAGTGTAATAAATAGTACCTCTTGTTTTGTCACAAAATTATTCTGTACTCTTGAAAAATTATCAGCAGTGGTAATTTCAGTGCTTCTCTCATTTAATACCTTTTGCATTATTCACATGAACTCTGTAAAGCCACGTAACATGCACATTTATATCCTTTTTGCTGTACCAGGTGCCAATTTTATTGCAAAATATAAATGTGTGCTATACAGAGGCACATTTTTCTTCTCAGACAAAATGAGATATGTTTGTCTTGTTTTAAATAACATCGGTTGTATTAAAACATCTGGTTACAGAAAGTGGTTCTATTAAGCAAAGGGTTATGCCCATCTATCCTGGCATATTTGGGACACAAGGCCAAATTTAGCATTAAGTGGCTGAATGAAAGGTGAGATGTCAAAAACAGGTGTTCCTGGCTGCGCTGTCAAGTATTTAAAACTTAACATCTGCTGGCAAACTCCAGCCAAACCCAGTAATAGATCAACTTGTGTAGTTAGCGTATGTGCTAATTCCTTCCCGACGTATCTGGTGTGCCTTTTATACACTAGTCCATAACTGCCATCCTTTGGAGGAACCACTGGGCCTTGGGGAGCTGCAATGCCTTTGCATTGCAAAGCTTTTGCTCTCCATGAAGGTGGAGCCTACTGGTTTAAGTACAACCACATCGGCCAGCTGCTTTGTGGTCCATATATTCACCACAATAAGCAACTGTGCATGAGCAAGCATGTGTATGTTAAAAGAACATACACTCATTGATGGAAATTCAGAAAGTGTAGTAAACATCCTGTCATCTAGGCAGAAGATAATATATAGTTATCCTCTTTATGCCACTACGTGCCACCCAAACCGAGGTTGCATCAGTGTAGGTAGTTTCATTAACTTCTGAACAAGTCGTGTTGTATCCCTTCCCTTTTCATAAAGCGTGCCACCCAAGGGTCAGTATAAGTGAGAAGGCCAAGACAGGTGCTGCTAATTGTAGAGCCAACTATGGGAAATAGAAACTCCTCTGTCCTTCTTGGAGCAGAAGTAGATTGATGTTCACAGCTGTTTGTAATGCTACCAGACACTCTTACCACTAGCACAAGCCTTATTCACCAAGTGCTGCATGTAAAATATGGATAATGAATGGTTATGCTTATCAGGGAGGCATCTTTAGCTAATATTAGTAGCCAGATTTCCAAATTTCTATAATGAAAGATTCGTCAAAGATTCAGACAATTTTGCTTCAAACCTTTTCTCTGTTTTCAAACCTACATTTGTCTCAGTTTAATAAGATGGCAAAGGATGCCAAATTGCTATTCCAAAATCCTCAACGACTGACAAGAAGAAGTTGTTCTGTTGTTTGGGTTTTTTTTTCTGTTGTCAGTCTTTCTTTCAAGAATGGAATTTTAGTGTCAACATTTGGAAAGCAGAGTCTCTTCATCACAGCTTGGTGGATCCCAGTGAAGACTTTGCAACTTGTCAATAAATCTTGCAAATTGTTGGAGGTAAGAGAGGACAACGTTTCGAATCATTTCCAAATTTTATTCACTCCCATCTTTGCAGGTCCTCGGAAAATGGAAATTATGTCCAAATTCTCATCACATCTTTTTACTCCAATTCTGTATGTCTTGTATTCTTGCTTATTCAGCCAAGAGAGGGAACAAAAATTAATGTTGCTCAGACACTTCTGCGTTCCAGCTGTCCAAACTAAAGGTTGTACACTGAGACAGGCTATTTCCTCACATCCGTTTCTTCTTCATGTGTGACTGGGTAGCAAGACAGAAGGACAAGCCTGGCCTTTGTATCAGCACTCTTCTCCCTCCATCAGATTTTTCTATTTTTCTATCGCTGATTAGGACAGCTAGCAAGCCAGATGAGGGGGGGAAGCTGGCTTTCACAACTACAAGAATGTATCTTTTGTGAAGTAAAGGGAAGGAAAGTAAAGAATGATTTGTTTCTTAGTAATGGAAGACTTTCATTGCTATGTCAATTATAGAACTAGAAGAGACCATTGTAATACCCTATGTAAAACAGACTACACACTGTCCCTGAACTGATCCCTCCTTAATAGTAACAAATCTTTCAGAAACCCATGGTCTTTTATTTTTAAAATTCCAGTCTTGGAAAATACACCTATTATTACATATTATGCCTTATTCATGACTACACAGAAAAATTAAGTTTTTAGGGTCTAGAACACACATTTATCCTCCTTAGTAGTACAGAAAGACTTTAGTAAAGCAAATGCTTTTCTTCCACTGTGCAGAAGGAAAAAGGACTGACTGGAAAAGGCCTTAGTGAATCGAGGCATGGTTCTAGGAAGGTCTCCAAGCTTCAGTAAGCAGAGCTGAGGAAAGCTGGAATGAGGTTGATCTAATGAGTGTATCATGACCCAATGAATCAATTGGTTGTTCCAGCTGTGCTTTGCCTCTGCAGCTTATTTGAACTGATTTGTTCTGCCACTTTATTGGTGCAACTGAGTGATTTTCAGAACTTATCCTTGTTCTTTAGGCTCTCCACAATTTCTTCCTAATTACGTGATCTCTACAGTCATCTTTATAGTTTTAGACCCAGCATGACTGTGTTCATCCCCTTTCTCATTGTGCATAGTGGTTAGATCCCCATTCATAGCAGTTTGCATCACTGATTGTAAAACTGACGTGCTATGTTAAAGACCAAACTGTATTTGACTGAAGATAGTATTCAGTCACTTTTTGAGTGCTAATAGTCTGCCTCTGTTCAGCAAATATTCTGGACAAGATATTCACAGCAAAAATTAACTTTCTTAATGGGAAAGAATTTTAGAACATCACATCATAAACAACATTTCAGTGTGGCTTTGAGATACATGGAAATAGCAAGGATATATAACACAGAAAGTCTTTGCTGTGGGAATCCTTAAACTTAAGCTGAGCTAACCTGTGAGCTCACATGTAGATGCCAATCATTTGAGCTAGTTGTGCAGTATAAACATCCTGGGAATGAAAATACAAGTGCTAAGGCACATACCAGTCTTTTTCTGCAGGTTTTAATTTCCACAGAATTCCAGTAAAACTAAGATTTTGTTATGGCCACATGCTTTTTGAAAGCTAAGTGAACTAATCTATAGGAAAAAAAGGTCAGACCGATAACAATGTGTCATAAATGACATAAAAACAACTAAACTCTAGCTCAAGATGAAAAAAATTTTCATAGTTGTCTCTCTGAAAACAGATTTTGAAAGGAGGATATTTCATACTCAGGCATCTTCTGGAAATTCTTTGTGAATTTTCTTAAAGAATTGTGCAAGACTCAATACCAGAGAAGTAAAACACTGTGCCATATAATTCAGGATTGTTTTAAAACCTTGTAAAGTACTTCTGAACCTTTTCAAGGGCCACTTACATCATCATTTCTTATGTGTGTATCAATGTGAACTGTGACTGTCCCCATGAAATTAATTTCACTTATTGTATGAGTAGAGAATATTGAAGTAGAGATAGGGGGATGTGTGTGTGGTGTGTGTGTTATTCTTAATAAGTACCAGTACAGTTCTAAAGATAATAGGATTATTCAAAATGTTAATTACTCTAGTTTGCTCCAGTCTGATAAGAACTAAAGTTAGGTATTGCTTCTCTCTCTTCCCTGGAAATGGCATCATTAAGTGTCTCTCTGAACTTTTAAATATAAATGTTTTTGGGGGTGGTGGGGAGGGTTGGTTTGTAAAAGCACTGGTTTTTACAAGGTAAATGGTGCCACTGAAAAGAGGGTGTCTTGTCTGAGTTCACACTGAGTGAAAAAGGGAAGAGAAAGGAAGGTTAACTGATGATTTTTAAATCCTCCAACACTGTGCAAAACTCACACTGACAACTAGTGACATTATTTCCTTTTTTTGTACTCAAAATGTTTAAACTTCAGTTTTTGGAACCCTATGCTTGAGGATCTGGGGGAAAAAAAAAAGAGAGAGAGAGAGAGAGAGAGAGAGAGACCAAAATTTTCATTTTCTTTTATTTTGAAATTAACACGCTAAGAAGTCTAAAAAGGGTTTGTTTCACTGCTAAGATGTAGACTACATTTACATTTGACCTTTGAGTTTGGACTTGGCTCCTACAACATACTCTTATTGTTTGATCTACTCACAGCTTCATAATATTAAGATAAAAGGAGTGGATGAGATAAAAACAATTCCAGACAATTTTTCTAATTATCAGTGTTATTTGTAGTATTAATAGTTTTGTGTTTGATCACTCACTAAAAATATTTTTGTACAATCCCAACCAATTGGAAGATGTTGGTGTTTACTGAAATGCCTCCAAAACTTTCAGCAGCTTGCTCTATTTATTTTTAAGAACTAATGTATTAATTTTTAAGAAATTAAAACCTTTACTGTTTGCATCTTGCATATATACAAATTTTCTCTCCCCACCCCCTGATTAAGGTGGATCATACTTCCATATCTGTTCCTCCCCTACAAAAACTATTTAGCAAACGTACCAGCAACATAAGCTTCTTCGTGTTTCTCTCTTTACGCTTACATACATAGACTGGTCATTTAATCTTTATTAAAAACATTGCTAAAGATGCAACGTAATTAATTTTTGACCTTTCAGAAGACTGCAAATAATTCTAATTGTGTGATGGTTGTCTTTGTGGTGGGAACGCTTATTTCCTGATGTTGGCTTTTGATTGACAGACTCCATTTCATGTTAAAATATCACATAGCCATCAGGTGGTTAAAAGCTTTCAGCTGTTTCTAGCTTTGCCTGGATTTGAACCAGTGACCTAAAGGCAAAAAGCTTTGTATCTCATTAGCAAAACCCTCAGCTATGCTGTACACCCATTCAATTGAGTTCAATTTAAATGAAAAAGTTTAGCTGTGATACGCGACATAAGAGAAGGCTTTTACATTTAATTTTCCGCATGTGTGTTTTTTTTTTAAACATTGGTAGATGAAGAGAATTTCAAAAGGGAGATGATTTTTTAAAAATTAGCATGTAGAGACTGCCATGACTGTTTAAACATCAGAAAACTCTAATCTAAGCAGTGATATTTCCTGCTGTGACTAAAGAAAAGGCACAGAAAAAGCAATTTTGCTTTTCTGTTCTAACATATTTCTAATAATAATGATCATTGTCTTCAAACTCCCCTAGCCTTACTCTTCTCTCCTTTGCTAAAGCCATTAAAATGATTGGAACTTCAAGCAGGGTTGCAGTTTTTGATATTCTTGACTTTTCCTTTTCTCCAAACAGAACGGGTTGGTGTTTGAAATATGGCACACATCATAGTAATCCAGTCTAACTCTTCTATCAGTCTGGCTAAATTTCTTCAACAGGTTTGCCCAAAACTATGTTAAAAAACATAAATCACTGGATTAAACTTGTAGAGAATGATGAAAGCTGAATTCATGTATATACATGTGGTGGTACAAATGGACTCTTTTATTATTTAGCCTGAATGAAAGCAATAAATTCGAAACAGGTTTAACTGATGATATTCGTAATCCACAACAGATTTCATTAATGTTGTTGAATGAAGATTGGTTTTGTTGAGTAATCTCTCAGATTAAAGAAAGGACAGATAACTCAAACAGTCTGTTGAAATTCATATTGTTTTCCTGTTCTAATGTTGCTCTGAATGAAAGCTTTAGTGGTCATTGCATTTTTTAGTTATTAATAAATAGAATACTTGCTTTGCATGCTATTGAAAATCTAGTTCTCCAGACCAGACATGCTCAAGAGAAGTCAGCCATGCTCAAGAGAAGTCAGCCTTTTCATTGAAGTTAGTTTAGCCCAATTTAAATGTGGAATTTGAATTCAGATTGGTAATTTTTAGGAGACTTTACAGACTGTGTTAATTCCCCCTTTGGATTGTAGAGAACGTGATTCTCCTATAATTTATTCTGTCCTATAATTTAGGAAGCCCTTTCCTGGCAATTATGTGAAAGCAATATTTAGCTGCAGGGAACCTTTATGATGATTTGAATTTTCTAGATGAGAAGGATTTGAACATAAGCAACTGTGGGTGTGGGCTGACACAGGCATCATTGCTACATTTCATCTCCATTTGATAATGATGGAACATGTAATACAAATGTATGACAACAAATATGCTAATCAAGAATATTTTACCAATGAGAGAAAAAGAAATATACTGAAGACTGAATTATTACATTAGCAGATTATTGAGACAACCAAGCTGAACATTGAAAAATTATGGTTAAGATTCGCTTTAGTTTAAACTATTGAAAGAAAAAGTCAGAAACTATATTTGCACTGACTGCAGTAGAGCCAGGAGTCTTCTGAGTCTTGCACATGGGTGTAATTTGGATGGGATGAAAGAGTTAGAATCAGCCCTATGGAAATTGATTTTGTTAGAGAGAGCTGTTTTGACATTCTTATCCTTCTTTGTCATGTTTGGGTTTTTTAATGAGATACGCAATGCCATGCTTCTGTTCTTATATCTTAAGCAACTCACTTGGCTCTCACATCTAAAAAGATAGGTTGGTATGTAATCTGTGAAAAGAGCAAGGCAGACTGATTACCAGTACAGTGCACATGGGTATGTATACTGCAGGGAAATCTGAAAAAGGAACTGCAAATATTGTTGAATCGTTGAGCATCACATATTTTATGTGTTACTTTAGAATAATGTTCTGCATATAGTCATTCCTATACTTCTCATCAAATGTCATTGACATGTATATTTAACATACTTGGTTATTTAGATGTATGCATATTTGACAGCAAAGAAAATCACTCAAATGCATTTACTCCAATGCCGACTTAGCAAGAGAGTTAATCATCTCCTTAAAGTAAAACATCCACACTATCTCAACTAGAACAATGAGAATCCTCAGATGGTTTAAGTTAGGCAGGTGCTTAAATGTCTTCATGAGCTTAGTAATAACTTTGTAACTATGGCACAGTATTTCCAATGTCATAGACGTTCCTTAAATTTTACTTGCCTGTCATCAGGGGTAGAATTTGCCCCATGCTGATTTTTCTCCAACTGTGTATGTTTTAATTCCTGAACCACACTTCTCCACATTAAATATTTCTCTATGACAATTCCAGTAACATTTTCTAATCACAAAAAAATATTTACCATCTTCCCCCATGTGGTTTTCAGAACAGAGGGAGCTGCTGCAGTTCTGTAGAGGTCATGAACCTGCTTGATGAAGCACAGATGAATATAAAGTATTCTACTGAGCTTAACAGGCTTTATTAATGTGCAGCTCTAATACACATTTTTATTTAAATTTATCCAAAGGTTAAAGGACACTTTTTTTTTCAATTGTTATTTTGCATTTAGTTTTCTGAGATTAGATTTGCATGTTTTTGAGAAAGAAGTGTGATTAGATATCTACAAATTGCTTTCCATTAATTATAGTCACTGCAACCTCATAGTGCTTTTGAACTTTTAAGGGAAGAATCAAGCAGCGATTTAATGTGAAATAGACTTGCACAAAATTCTCTCTTTCTTGTCCATAAACCATGCATTCAATCTGTTTTGACTAAGACCCAAACACAGGAAGTATATGGAAGGGTTGGAGCGGGTCCAGAGGAGGGCCATGAAGATGATCAGAGGGCTGGAGCAACTCTCCTATGAGGACAGGCTGAGAGTTGGGGCTCCTCAGTCTGGAGAAAAGAAGGCTTCCAGGACACCTCAGAGTAGCCTTCCAGTATCTGAAGGGGGCCTACAGGAAATCTGGGGAGGGATTGTTTACAAGGGCAATGACAAGACAAGGGGCAATGGGTTTAAACTGGCAGAGGGGAGATTTAGACTGGATGTTAGGAGGAAGTTCTTTCCAGTGAGGGTGGTGAGACACTGGAACAGTTTGCCCAGGGAGGTTGTGGCTGCTCCCTCCCTGGAGGTGTTGGAGGCCAGGTTGGATGAGGCCTGTACTAGTGCGANTGGATGAGGCCTGTACTGGTGCGAGATGTCCCTGCCTATGGCAGGGGGTTGGAACTGGATGATTCTTGAGGTCTCTTCCAAACTTACCATTCTTTGAATCTATGATTACACTTCCTTTTCTTTGAAAAGTAAAAAATAATTCTCTTAATATAGTATTTTCCCTAATTTTCTGCTTCTCCTCCTTTTAACAGTGTTCCACCCATAAACAGAAATATTTTCCCTTATTGCCCTTGGGAAAACATTTTCAAAGGGCCTAAGTCATTTTTATACTTGATGATTGACTTTTTTTTTTTTTTTTTAAGGTACTTAAGTAACAAACTGAAATAAAGAAAGTTTCACCTCAACATGAGGAGGAACTTCTTTAAAGCGAAGGCAATGGAGCACTGGCACAGGCTGCCCAGAAAGGTTGTGGACTCTCCTTCTCTGGAGACTTTCACAACCTGCCTGGATGTGTTCCTGTGCAGTGATCCTGCCTTGGCAGCAAGGTTGAACTTGATGATCTTTTGAGGTCACTTCCAACCTCTGTGGCTCTGTGAAAGATTCAGAGAAATCACAGAATGACAGAATGTTAGGGTTTGGAAGGGACCTCAAATGATCTCGTACACCCCACTCCAGGATCACCTAGAGCAGATCACACAGGAATGCAACCAGGCAGGTTTTTAATATCTCCAGAGAGGGAGACTCCATAACCTCCCTGGGTAGCCTGTTCCAGTGTTCCATCAACCTCACAGTAAAAAAAAAAAATTGCCTCATGTTTGCATGAAACTTCCTATGCCTCAATGTCCACCCATTGTCCCTTGTCCTGTCGCTGGGCGTCATCAAAAAGAGCCTGGCTCCATCCTCTTAGCACTCACATTTTACCTATTTATAAACATTCATCAGGTCACCCCTCAACCTCCTCCTCTCCAAACTATAAAGGCCCAACTCCCTCAGTCTCTCCTCATAAAGAAGATGTTCCATTCCCTTAACCATTTTTGTGACTCCGTGCTGAACTCTTTCAAGCAACTCCCTGTCCTTCTTAAACTGAGGGACCCAGAACTGCACATAGTTGAGATGTGATCTCACCAGGGCAGAGTAGAGGGGGAGGAGAACCTCTCTCGACCTAGTAACCAGGCCGCTTCTGATCAGCAGGGTTTTTTTTCATAAATATATGTTCATTTTGGTGAAAGACAAGTGCCTTAATTCAAGTGTATACTTCTGTAAATTCTTGTGTCTTTAAACACCTAAGCCTTCGGCACTGAAATCTTTGGCACACACTTCCTTTGCAGTACAAGTGCTGTGTGAGATGTAATCATCTTCCACTCTTTCCCCAAGCTGGAGAAGTGCTTCTCTCACTGGGGATCAGGCAGGTTGGGACACACACCCACATCTCAGTCATGTCAGTAAGGACTCTGAGGGTTTTACTGTAACTGCTGACCAAGGTATCTTTAATCTCAGCTCTGAAACTATGCATTTAAGCAGCTGAGAAGTACGTATGCATTCCATTCCTCCATACTCAGTAGAGGGGTAAAGCAGATAGTGGGAGAAGGTATTTAGCAATTTACTGCAATTACATTTGCTGCAGCCTATTGTTAAATGCCCTCATTCCATGAATTTTCAAAAATACCCAAGGCATCCCTAAGGGATTTCCCTTACTAATACATACAATCATAGAATGGTAAGGTTGGAAGGGACCTCAAGGATCATCTAGTTCCAACCCCCTGCCATAGGCAGGGACACCTCCCACTAGTAGAGGTTACTCAAGGGCTCGTCCAACCTGGCCTTGATCGCCATTTAGGTGTTTAACATTTAGGAGCTTAAATTATAGCAAGTTACTGCCAAGGTGTGGCATGTTACGGATAATGCCAGTAAAAACACAGCTGAATAAGCTTTAGCTACAATCTATTTCCTAGTGTTCAGTCTTAGAAAGAAATGGAGCATTACTTCCTGAAAAGTAGTAGTGAGATGCCCACTGAGCAACTCCGCAGATGCCAACCCTGCCATCTGGCACAACCTCACACACTGTACGCCAGCAATATATCCCAGACACAAGTTAAAATGAATTTCATACAGCATTTCAGTGCTCATTTCATTTCTCATTGGAGAAAAGATATGCATGCCAATTAGGATTAAGTGCTTGTTTCTATAACATAAAGTAGTCAGCTAAACCAGAAGGACTTCTGCTCTATAACTAGAACCATTTTGTGAGACTGAAGCTTCAGTTGCTCACCAGATCCATCATTCCATTTTTCTGATGAGCTGATAGGGACAAACTGGCATTCATTTAACTTCTCCTCATAGCTTTCTCATTTATGCTCAATCTATTGCTAGTAAAGATGTGTATTTCAGTATATGAATGTATCATTTAGGTGAAGTTTTAGCTGCTTACACTCTAAGTCTGCATTTGTGAACTCTTAGCAATGACATCTGGAAACTTGGCTTATAGGACTAGATCTTCAGCTACAGGAGTTGGCACTGCTTGGGGATTTTAAGCCATCTTTATACTTTTTGATCCTGCAATATTCTAATTATGAACTTGTTAGACCTGTTCTTAGGCTCTTCTGTGGCACCAAAGAGTCGTTGCGTCAGCCTGGAGCCTGCATATAGATGCAAAGTCATCCTTCCCTCTAGCTGTGTCATCTTCGATAGTTGCACAGTTTCATAGTGAAGTAAAGGGTGTTGGTGTCAAAGGTGCCTTCCATCAGTGCAGAAAAAATACTCCCCCCATATTATCAGAACATCCAATATTCATAATTAATCTTTGTTGCGGTGCTATAAATGCTTCAAGAAAGAAGTAGAAGGCAACCGTTCTTGTTGTATACAGTCATTGCAAACAAAAACTATTGCAATAAACTTGTCAATCTCATGAGGAAACTTTTAAACTATGTGAGCTAGGATTTGGGGAAACAACCTTGTAGTTAAGTGGTGGAATAGAAGTTAGGGTGGTTGGTATATAGGGTAGGTTGATACAAGGAAGAGAATAATCCACAAAGCCAGCTCCCCACGAAGCTATCTCCCACCCTGAGGGCCAAACTAAAGTGCTTGTGCACAAAAGCACACATCCTGGAAAATAAATGGAAGGATCTGGAGATCAACATGCAGTTGCAGAACCATGACATCCTTGTGATGATGGATGCAATGGAATGGCTTATAGAACTAGAGGGCAGCTGCAGTGAATATAGTACAGGCTTTTAAAAGGCAGGCATGGAGGAAGAGTGCCATTTACATGAAGGAACATTGCAAGTCACTGCTTTTCTAAGGAAGAAGTAGCAGGCTGGTTGAAGGATAACTTTTTCTGGGGAACTAGTAGGTGGAGCCAATGTTGAGAGACAAAGGAGTTTAGGAAAGCTGGCAGAACTCCTAGGACAGCTTTATCAAAGCACAACATCACTCATGAAAACAGAACATTTTGGTTAAACAAGGATGACTGAAACTCCAGTCATGAGTTCTAGTGCAAATGGGATGTAGATAGAAAGTGCACACATGCAAAAGAAAGGACAGGATGCTAAAGAGAAATGTAGAAGCCTTGCCTAGGCAAGCAAGAAAGCTATTAGGAAATGCAAGCCTCAGCTAGAGCGGAAACTGACAAGCGAAGCTAAACTTGGACCTAGCAAGAGATATCAAAGTCAACAGGAAGAGCTTCTACAGCTGTATTAGCGGTAAACAGGAATAACATGGACTTGCTGCTAAATGAGCGCTGCTAAATAGTAACAGCGGATGCAGATAAGGCTGTAACTCATTGCCCCACTCTTCAATGACAGCATCTCTCATGCCTCTGACTAGACACACAGGATTGAAAGACAGAAATTGCCAGCAGTGGGATAGAATCAAGTTAGAGTTATCTTGAGAAACTTTGACTCATAGCAGTCCACAGCACCAGATGGGAGGCGTCCAGGTGTGCTGAGATAACTCATTGATAAACCAGCCTCATTGTGACTGGTGAACAGGCCTTTCTCTGACATCTTCAAAAGGTCATAGAGATCAAAGAAGGCAGCCAAAGACTGGAGGGAGACAGAAGTCATATGTGTCTTCAACCATATAAAGAAAAACATCCCAAGGTTGGTCATCCTTACTTCAGTCCCTGGGAACATAATTGAGCAATCTTGGAAGCAATTTTTGGGCACGTGAAGGAGAAGGTGATTGGGTATAACCAACAGGAATTTACAAAAGTGAATCATGCTTTACCAAGCTGATTACCCTCTATGATGAAATGAGTAGATCTGTAGGTGGCAGGGGATGTAGAGAGCATCATCTACAATGATCTTAGCAGGGGTTTCAAAATAACATCCCTTGAGATTGGGACATCACAGCTTAAATGAGTGAAATACTAAGGAGAAAAACTGGTTGGATCATCCAGGTTGAAAGGAAATGGCCCATGGTTGATACTCTGCTTGTAAAGTCATCTGTGATCTATACTGGCACTGGTTTGTACCTTGACTTGCCAATAACCTGGAGGAGGAGATAGTCATCAATTTTGCTGGTCTAGGAACCTGAAAAGACTAGGAACTGTTCTTTACAGTGAGGGTGGTGAGACAGTGGAACAGGTTGCCCAGGGAGATTGTGGCTGCTCCCTCCCTGGAGTTGTTCAAGGCCAGGTTGGACGAGGCATTGAGTGACCTGTACTAGTGGGAGGTGTCCCTGCCTATGGCAGGGGGTTGGAACTAGATGATCCTTGAGGTCCCTTCCAGCCTTACCATTCTATGATTCTATGAACCGAGACAATGGGACCTATTTACTTTCAGCAAGAACAAATCTAGACCCCCAAACCCAGGAAAAAAATTGTGCTCCTGAATCAATATAGGATGTGGACTGCTACACAGCAGCTCTAGAAAGGAGCTGGGGATTTTATTGCACAGTAGGCTATATCAGAGTTATCAGTGTGTCCTGGTACTAATGAAGACCAACAACATAAAGGGGTTATACAGCCAAGAGAATAGCCAGGAGATCAAAGGAAGTAATTATTTCTCTCTGATTAGGATTTGCTAGATGAGTTTTGGGGAAACAGCACAAAACAGACATTGAAAAATGGAATCAAATTCAGTGGAGGGCAACCAAGATGACCAGAGGCTGGAGCACTCGACCTGTGAGGAGAGGTGAGGGTTTGAGGCTTGCTCACCCTGGAAGAAGGGATGGCTCCAAGAGGACATAACAGCAGCCCCCCAATATCTACAGTGAGGTTACAGAAAAGATTTTTTCCCAGGCTCTTTACAGAGATGTACAATAGGATCATGAGAGTTATCAGAGGTTTTTACTAGATGCAAGATTTTTTTTTTCTTCCTTTATGGTGTGAAAATTAGATTTTGGAGCAGGTTGCCCAAAGAGGTTGTCATATCCTAACACTGCGTTTCTTCACATCAAATAAGACTTGACAGCTTTTGTTGACTGCTGAGGTGCTTTCAGTTCTTGCAGCGGCTCAGAAAGGAGAACCTGTTTAGCACAGGTGGTTCTGTAATTGCAATGTGTTGGGAGAATTCAGTGTTAAATGATCCTCTGCCTATCACTTGCTCATACATACACTATGATGAGGGGTAGGATTCAAATTAGTACATTGCTCTGAAATGTAAATTATGGAAGAGCAGAGGCTGGCTCAGGTGCCACATGGGTCAGATAGATTACACTTGATTAGCTACCTCTGTCAAGTATTCTAGGACAGATCCATTCTTAACTGTTAACACATATGAGCAAAAGCTGAATTTGCAGTGGAGTGGGGATCTTAAGTTGTAGTGTCCTTGTCACTGTCAGTTTAATTCAAAACTGCAGCATTATTTTTTTGTGATTTACTGTATTTATGCTGGAGAACACAGGTAGGTGATTTAGCTTGCTGTTTGTGAAAGTCATCTCTTAGGCAAAACCACAGCCATGTGGCTTGGAGCAATGTGATGTTCAGTAGCCCTTGCTACTCAGACCTTGAGACAACTGCATTTAGGAGGCAGGTAAAAATGGCAATAAAATGGTTACCTCATCCAAAATCATGAGCAAAAAAGGCCAGCTTGGAGATGTCAGCTGCTTTGAGGTGTCTGTGTTGCACCTCTCTGCAATTTGAGTCACGTGGGCATAAATCCATAAAATGTTCAGGTGCTATAGAAGTGTTTTATGTCCAAACAGCAGTTTCAGCTCCTACTTTTCTATATTGTGGCAGAACTAGTCAACGTGGAGTTGACGCATGCATGCAAGTATCCAAGAATTATATTTTTAGAGGGAAATTCTGCCCTGTTTTTTTGGTGTATATTAGAAGTAATAGAGACTGTAGGGCAGCAAAAAGCAAAACTGCTGTTCAATAATGCAAATCCAGGTGGCTCTTCTCAAGCCAGTTTGGCACTTCAGAACAGCAGCAACTTTTACTCCTTTGGCATTACTTTTTTTTTTTTTTTTTTTTTTTTTTTTCCTTCTTTGGACACTTGCATCTGTCACGCTGAAGAAGTTCCTGAGTTCTCAGGCTCATGAAGCTTTTAGAGATTTTGCCATCCATTAAAACTCTACATAATAAGTGAGATGTAAGTGCTAAGTTTGGATCATGGTACCAAACATAACTGATAGTAGCCCTGCGGCTATCTGCTGAATAGCTAAATTTAAAACTTCTGTTCATAAATACAGATTAAGAGGGCATGCAGACAGTTACTGCTCTGCTACACTTGTGGCACACGAATGAATTTGTGTGCATGCACCCAGACACAACGAAAAGGTAACCTCTGTCTAACTCAGGCAAGTTCTATACTGAGAAGGCTACAAAGACTCACTGGCACAGTCCCTATGATTGTAGAGTTGAGTATTTTCCATGGTGTTTTACCCATCCATTCCAGGGGAATCTTACATGCATGCAGCAAATATCTTCCTACACCTAAAATTCTGATGGCATCCGCTAAATGAAAATGGGGATATTCTGTCTTAAACAAAGATGCCTTTTTTTTTTTTCTTCTTTTTTTCCTCCATAAAGGAATTGAAACCAGTTGCAATTAAATGGCAAACAAAGGAAGAACTGTAATCCATAAAACATCAGGGGCAATATTTAAAGCAACCAAACTAAAATCAGTTCCGTATTTCTCCGCTGTATTTATATACAAGCGCACTTATTTTTAAAGTACTCTAACACTTAATTTTCCTTTCAGTTGTATTTTTTTTTTATTTGGATTACATATGGCATTGTGATAGGATGTTTCAGAAAGCTATAAAGTGTTCTTGCCTGTAAAAGCAATGTCCTTTCTTATTAATGCCAAGAATGCTTTTCCCAAAACACTCATTCTCTGCTCAAGACACTGTAGCTGCTAATGAGGAAAACACTGCAAGCACCTCATTCAAATGTTTTCTTTTGTTTATCTACAGGGAGTTTACTCTGTAATAGTGAAGAATCCCTAAGTATCAATGAGTCTGAAAGTACTCGCATTCTGCCAAGAATGAAGTTGTAAAGCTTTGTGTGCCAACACTTTAAATTAATCTAAAATAATGCAAAGGGGACTTTGTCATCTTGGAAGGCTTTTTAAAGCCCCATTGCTATTGTCTCAATTAATAAGAATGTTCCATATCATTCATATGGCTGGCTGACTTCTATTGCCTATTATAGTTTCAATAGATGATGTCCCTCTGAGGACGCGTGTCAGAACTGATAGAAAGGATGATATTGGCATGTGACAAAATATACCTTCACACCAGCAGCTTTGCAGCACGTTGCTAGTTTCCTAGGCAGCTCTGCTTACTCACAACCTTCTTTCCTAAGCATCGTTTAGTGCCCAATGCTAATCAGTCCCTTTAGATGGCATTTATGAAGTAGATAGCACATTAATTCGGCATACAAATTGAGAGACTATCTTTGATGATGAAACAAGATTAAAATACCCATGCTCACATTTCAGTTTCATACATAAAACATAAATAATGCAGTAACCCTCCCAAACATTACAGACAGCTTCACATTTTCTCTGTTGAATAGCGTTTAAAATCTGCATCTATCAGAAACTTTTTAAAAATAAACAAACACATAAAACCCCCAACAACCAAGGGGAAAAAAAGACCATAAACAAAATATCTTGCCTGCCAAAAGACTTTCTTTGTGTTCCCACCCACAGGACCCTTAGTCACAGTCCTGGCTCAGTATTTCCTCATGAGATGCTGTTTAAGAGATTTTAAAAAAAAAAACAAAAAACCCAACACAATGCCATTCCCATGATATATGCAGGTTTTAAATTTGTATTTCTGTATGGCCAAGACTGCTGTGTTTTATTATATATATATATATATATATACGTGAAATCAATAGATTGCTCAGGTCTCCATTTTTACAGGGAATACTGCATCATTAAGTACTGGAAGAATATAAAGTAACTATTCAAACTGATTAAAATATTTCTTAACCATAAATTATTATCCAAAAATATTTTTCAAGTAGATAAAAAGAGTTGTCAATTTTGCATAGTGAATGCCTCATAAGGGGCTCATTTATGGTTGAAAACTGAATAAAAGCAGTAAATTAAGAACAGACGTAACCATAGAGAAGCTGTAATCCACAGCAGATTTCCTTGGTGAATGAAGTATTGTTGTGTGGATTTATCCTCCTTGCTTGTAGAGTTAACCAGTCACATCTGTGGCCAGAGTGCTGTCTGTGCACACAGACAAGTTGGGTTTCAGTAACCCCATGGAGGTAAGCACATGCTGGTTTACACTGTATTGATAAAGTGCAAAATAAACTTCACTGGCTGTTTCATTGAGGCATGCTATGCTGAAGGGCAGATAAAATATTGAAACTGAATTCCTGTGACTTGGAGACATAAAAATGCTAGGATGTTTAAAAAACTGGAAGCATGCTTCTCCTACATTTTATATTAGTATTGCAGGTCTTGTTTTCTGCCAAGTTACAACGGGCTGTGTCACTGACTCACAGAATTAGTGTTTGTACTTCCTAAATGCAATAATGAATGGGAGCTGCTCGAGCTATAGTGTTTGTGAAGGGAAAGCCACTTGTTATAAATATTCATTTGACAAAATGTAAATAGTTTTATAGGAGTGTAAACTGTTGCAAGTTATTTGATTCAGTACAGTTGTCCCTTCCATATTGTTTGTCACAAATGCACATAATGAACCAGCCCGGATGGCATGTAGACTTGACATTGAATTAGTTTAGCCTTACTGTTGTTTGTTTAACGTTGTGATTACAAACCAATCAGATAACTCATGTCCTTTGTCTAGAGAAAGACACAGCAGCTTCCATGTTTCTTCTGCTCTCCATTTCTCTGCTTGTTCTAGTACTTCAGCATGTCATTGGACACTAATTTTGATTTTACAGCAGGAGGTTGGCTCTATGGCAAGATCATTAACTAACATTCAGAAACAAAGACAATGAAAGATGCTTTTGTAGTTCTGTTATTGAGGGCTTTTTTAAATTTTAATGCACTCTTCCCTGACCAAAAAAAAAAAAAGAAAAAAAATTCAAATATGCTTCTTTCTAGCCACATATGAACTAGATTTTAAAAAATAAATAAATATATATATATATATATGATAAAGACAGCAATAAATTTTATACTCGAAATTTCATCACACTAGTCACTGTCTTCACAAAGACTTTATCTTTGTTATCCCAGTACAACAACACATCAAGATTTATGTTTCCTCTTCAATTCCTACTGTAGAGAACATAGTAAATAATTATGATCATTGTGGCATCAAAAATGAACTGTAGTACCTGTGCCTTACAGAAGGTAAGCAAAGATTTGTAGTCTTTATAGATTTCAACCTGCCTGTGAACTGAATCTGTCTCTTGCCTGTTTGAAGTGCATGCTCATATTAATGTGTACATGCACATGTGTAACCGTTATTACGTGTGTAGAGTTCTCACTGAATTTCTTTTTACAATCAGAAAAATTAACTGCCTTTAGAAGTCTGATCCTTAACTTGAACTGAGTGAAAAAAGAATTTGCAAACTCTTACGTCCCTTTAAATTAACCAGAGACTTTGAAGGTGGTACGTATTATGTCTGATTTTGCTCCTAATATAATTCAAAGTTTAAAATCATTGTTGTGATTTTGTACTGAACAAAGAGGTCACAACTCTATGCCAACTATAATCATTTATACAACAATAGTGAGTTTGGCTTAGGGGCAGTCTTGCTATTTGTTTCAGTGGTCAGAGTCCTTTTATAGCTATTGTTTTGGTCTAGATAGTGTTTTCTCAGAAAGTTTGGTGCTTTTAGAAGGTAAATTGAATAAAGTAGTATGTCTCTAAGTTTTGTTGTGCAATCTTTTCTGTGAATAAAAGAACTGGAAAGTTTACAATCTGGAGGACTTAATTAGGTTACTGGTTTTAGGCTTATTTCAAGACTTCTTCCAACAGGCTCTTAGAAAGTGCTTGGGAAAGAAAGAATTGCGATTTGCACAAGAATATTTTTTAATATTTATTGAAAAATCTTCTTCTGAAAAATCTACGGCAGCAAACTTACTCAGTTCTGTGAAAGATAATTTTCTGAAATAGTTGGAGATTCACTTAGATCTATATCAAATGTGGAAGGATTTGCAATATATTTTTTTCATTTAGTAAGATTTCTTTCCGAAGAGGTCAGCAGGACTCTTCTGAAGGGATCTAATTAAAGTTAGCAAGTAATTTTGTGTTCTGCAACATGTTACATATTGTGAAAAGGTTATGGATTCACCCAATGCAGCACATCAACAGTGTAAAGGTGATAGGTGAAATTCTTTTTGTTGCAAGTGCTGAGATATAATCATTTAAAAGGTCACTTGCACTCAAGAAGAGCATTTATGTAAGAAGTAACTTGTTTTGGGATATGCTGCATTTTTAAAGGTTAAAACAGTGTCTTGCTGACCAATGTGATCAGTGGGAACTTATTTTTCTTGTTTCTTTTTTTAAATTTCTATGTGTTACATCAATATTTGGAGCATTTATTAACATCCAATGCAACACATTGACTTGAAAGCTCAAAATACTACGATTTTTCACAAAATTGCTAAAACTCAAAGCATCGAATCTTTGAGATGTACAATTAGTGTGTTCATATACACATTGCAGCGGTAGTAAAGCTGTAACAATACTAAGCGTGAAAATATAGGGGACAAGATTTATCACAGTGCAGTGTTACTTTGTATATAACTGCTTGTTCTGATATGAAATGCCATTCATCTAAAGTGAGGGGGGAAAATTGATTATTTCTGTTTTTATAGAGTATTTTGGACTTGAAATAGATTCCTTACGTATCATAGACAGGCAATAGATAATGTGAAAGACTGCAAAATCAGAAAGGATTTTTAGGGACCTGTAAAAGATTTTAAGACATTTCATCCTTTGTACATTTACACAGAGAAATGTATATGCAATGAAAATCATGTTTGTGTATTTAGAGGAGTTTTCCCCTTTTCTTTAGAAAGATGTTGAATTGCCATTACATTTCTGTAAGTCACAGTGTTCTTTCCACTCATAGTGCTCAATAATCTGCAGACATCAAGGGGGAAAGAGACCTTTTGTAACTGCGCTTTGCTGAATAAGATGTTATGGCCACTCTTTCCCTTGATCATAAAGATTGCCAGTAGAGAACACCATTTTGTTCATATTTTTTTTTTTTAATGCTTTTGTTAAACTGTTGTCTCATAGGAATTATACTAACCATGAAAACAAAGCTTTTTTTAATGAAATGGCATTGATCACTTACACCAAACACTGGATATTTCAGAGTAAATTACGTGAGCAGGAAAAAAAAGGGATGGAGGGCGGGAGGTGGGGGTGTACATAAGGAATTAACAGTTAAAAATTAATTGCTTACATTTGTTTTGGGATAATTTTTACTCAAATAAAGTCATCCTCCTTAATTTGCCTTGCTTTCCATTTGAAAAAGGGCAAAATCTATTTCCTGGGCAATTTCGAGCAGCACAGATATTAATACTTTGGGGTTTAATTGTATCCTGTGTTTAAATACACTCTGGGTGAAACCCTAGACCTCTGCTTAATTGCTGTGAGAAAATAGCCTGATTTCTCTGAGATTAGGCACACGCTTATGTATACTTTGACCCACGAGTGCCTCCTTCAGAATTAATCTTCTAAGGTAGTGGGATTTGCTTTTGTATGTGCAGTAGACCCATTCATGACAAACAGTGCCTAATAAACCAGCTTCACCCTCCAGACCTCTCTTTTGCTGCCAGACTTTTTCTTCAACTATTCATTTCACACATCCCTTGTCCAGTTGCTTATTAGCAAATAAACTTTAAAGCAGCAATAGGAATAAATTTAATGATACCTCTTAATTAGCGAGGCTTAAGGTTTAAATAATGTGCTACAGACATGGAAACATAAAGAAATTCCTTTTAATTGTTAGGCAAAAATATCCTAAACCAGATCCAAATATGCTGGCTGTTAGAAGATAGATTTCCTCATATTTATTTTTTAAATTTCCTGGGTCCAATTCTCTGCTTGAACCATCTATTCTATAAAAGCACTTTTCCCTCTGTCATCTGCGTTATGATTGTTTCTATAACATGCAACACAAAGTTCTGGTTTTCAAATATTTATATTAGTCAAAGTTAGTCCTGTTTATACTCTTTGGCAATATAACTTTTTTCCTTAAAAATGAAGTACTTCAGTTTAACTAAACAAAATGTGTTGGAATGGATGGTCTTATAAACTTAAGTATGCTTGGCAACAGAAAGGACTAAGGCTCCAACCAGAAAACACTAACTCAAGTGAGTAGCCCCTACTCATACAAATATCTCATTAACTTCAAAGGAACAATCTGTGTGAATTGCAGTTTTCAAAGTCTGGCACTAAAGCATGAATCCTGACTGCAAACACTGAGACAGATGTAGAAGTTTACTTCATTTTATTAATGCTATTAAAATCAGGACCTGGGATCATTAGCAAAGTATTCCTTTATGTGTTTTGGGTTGTGGGTTTTTTTCCTACAAATAATATTAATGCCTGCAAGAGTAGGTCCTAACATTAGAAGATAAAGACGTTTGTTTCAGTTTTCAGTTAGTGTTAGACAAAATCATCTTATACTTCCATCATCCTGCAAAGTGGTTCTCTGTATTTGCATTAGAAATATTGAATCAGTATCCACATATTACATTGGTGAGAGTTTAGTTGCAAGAACTTTGACTTCACTTTTTAAAATCAGTAACATTACAGTAGAAGAAATAATGATGTAGCATAGGAAAAAAAATCCAGATTAACTGATTCTTTTAATTATATAACTGCATTAAAAATTATATCAATAAAAGACTGTTTAATTTATATAAGTTTATGTATATTCCAGCAGACTTTTGGCTAATTATCAGTTTGATTTTTTTGTGTGTGTGACATTTTCTAAAGAAATTATCAGAAATGGACTGAAATTTTAAAAAGGTTTTTCTGGGTGTTTAGGGGTTTTTTTTGTTAGTTGGTTAGTTCAGTTTTGGGAGCTGGGGTTTTTGGGAGGATTTTTAGTGATGTCTTATTTTGGTTTGGGTTTTTTTTTTTTTCTTTTTTGGTACTAAACCCTCTAGCTATTGTTACAGCAATAAGCCTTGATTGGCTGATACTGAAATACGTGGTTGGGACTCTCAAACGGGAAATGCAGTCTTCATTAAACAAGCCTTTTAACAGCAAGCCAAGCTTGATTAAAATCATATACAGATGAAATCATTTCTTTACAATGCCTTTGTAGTTTTGTGCATTCCCAATAACTCTTTAGGCTTAATGATACTGAGGAGACAGCTGGGTTACTGCTTAAGATTCTGTTGTTACTTCCAATTAATGCTCAGAAGGCAAAATACATAATATAATTTCAAATAACTGCAAGTGTATTAGTGTGATATACAAATGTGAAATGGGTTGGGCAAAAGTAAACATTACAGAAGGCAAGGAATTATGGGCTGGTGTCTTATATGAAATCCCTTTGCTAAAATCTTAAGGGACAAAAATTTTAAAAACAAACAGGAAACATTCTCTGAGCTTTGTTTTCGGCACTCTAATGAAGCTGTGATAGCACGAGGCAATCCTAAATTACATCGTATTGTAAAATGCAGCTACCACTTTGTCTGCTTAATTTATATTTGAACAGTCATAAAGAGTTTATGCTTCCTAAATTTAGGCACAATGTAGAAAGAAGCATACTTCAGTAAAAGCTTAGGAAACCAGTAATTCTTTTTCCTGGCATGAAGTCAGAGTGAAAATATTGTTGGTAATACTAAGCAAAAGAAAACAAAACACTCTCTTAAATCTATTAGTTAATTTTATTAACCAGAGTCCAGTTAAGTAACTATAATCCTGTTGATCTTTATTACTGATGTGCATTCCTTCCATAGCATAAATCTCTATAGGAGAGAGCTTAAGACTTCATGGATGGCAGAGGCCCGTTGCAAATGACAATTCAGTACTAAACAAAGCAAGAAAACAACTCAATCTAAAGGTCAAATTCCTTTCTATTGGTGATGACAGAAGGATGATAAGCCTTTTTCTTTCCTTCCTTCTTTAAATGCATCCCTTCCTTAGTAAAGGAAAGTCTTTAAACTCCCCCTAATCAACAGGACCTCAAAAGTGGGTCCACTTTTCCCTGCCATCTAACAAGGAAACATGAAATGTAAGCAACTAGTTGTCAGAACTGGTGGGATCAGTTTATGTAAAGCTCTTTTTCAAGTAGTTGTAATATTAACCTGTTTTATCATTCCCAGCCCATGCACACACATTTCCCTTCAACTTATCAGCTGATAGCTTCTGTATACTGTTCCAGTGGAACAGCCTTAGTGCTTAGGGATGAAAAGTATCAATCTATGTCATCTTCCCAGAAGAAGGATTCTTGTAACTTATCCTTAAGACACAAGGTTTTCTCCATAGGTGCTACCAGGCAGCTTGTTTGAGCATGAAGATTGCCTCTGGATTTGCAAGACTATTCCTTGTATTTTCTCTTTGGCAATGCAGACACAGAACTCTTTCTACCATGTGTCTGATCTCCATGATCACTTCCACAGTCTGACTATCTCCTTCTGAAGCAGAGTAGGGTTTGCACCTATACTCATTTGATTGAAGGAGTTAGTATGCAGTTTAACTGGTCACAGATGCATTTTTTTTACTGTGTGGAAAGAACCAAAGACTTGAAACATGTATGTTTCTGTGCAGTTTTCAGTGGGACCAGAAATCATGTCGTGCTAATACATAAACTCTTGTGAATCGCAAAACTGTGGTGAAGTTGTGAACAGATGACAAGTCACAGCAGTGCAAAGAGCTAGTTATGAATCACTTCAGTCCTGCCATTCAGTATTTAATTTATTCTTTCATCCTCCTTAAATAATACACACATGGGTTTGTATCTACTCAGCCTATCTATACTATACACTGCCAGAGTATATGAATGCTATTTTACAGGAATTGCTGTTCGTATTTACAGCCAAAGCAATCTTCTGCTGCAACATTCAATAAAAAGAAACAAGTAAAATATCAAGAGTGAAAACAAAATACTGTGTCAGATTCTTAGCTACCAAAAATTCAGGTAACACCACTAAAGCCAATGGAGCTGCACCAATTTGTATTGATTCTAAGTCTTGGCTTAAAGTTTCAGGGAATAATACTTTCTCTTGCCTTCTCTGAAAAATATTTTTTTTTACATTCCATGTTGCGCATATATATGCACGTCTAACAAAACTGTCTGAATCTGGAAAAATTGAAAAAAGGGAAAATAGGCCAAGATGGATATCAGTAGATGGCAACATGCCAGTAGATAAAAGTAGTATGATCTTTTCAAATAATTAATATGCCCTCTGTGACCCTAATTGAAAACCAAAGGAAGAGGTACAGATCATTCAAATACAACCCCTTTTTAGATGGACATTCAATTTGCCAATAAATATTAATAGCTGCTGTTTAAAGTCATAACCTAAGATTTATAGCATTAAAATTTAAACTACCATTACCCCAGAAAACAAAGAGAGGTTAAAGCATCTGCAAGTAGGGAGCAGAGAAAGATCATATAGAAATAGTGATCAGTATATAGAAATAGATCAGTATTCAGGGAGTTTACATGTTCTGCTAACTTTCTTAAACTCATTTATTTTACTTTCTTCTAAATTTTTGTGCCTTCCCTCTATATCCAACCTATTAGGTCTAAAATCACCACTAGTACTTATTTTGTATGAAGGAATAGCTATACTGAAGAAACAATTTTCTTTCAACCTGCCTATATTATCTAACAGCAGGTTATTGTTTATACACCTAAACCTTTTCTTTCCTTGCCACTTATTTATTAATGCATGCATAAATATTAATGATCTAAGACATAATTGTTTCATAACACTTCTGTAGATAGGTGGTTTAAGTGAAGAATGTACCTGTGTTGTAGCCCAGCATACTTTTTCATTCATTGTCTTTTTAGGTTCTTAGTTTCACACTTCAAGGGTATCATAATCACAATAGTGAGCTTTTTCACCAACAACAATCTCTGAAAAGAAGGTAGATAGTAAACTGTCAGGCTCTTTCAAACAAAGAATGCATTGGAGAATGAGTACTGAATAGGATTGTACTCTCACGGTCTTCCAATAACAAAATTTAAGTTTGCTACAAAATTCCAATCAATTAAGCTTATCAGATCTAATTGAAAAAACTTCATACAGTTCAGCTTGCCTTTAATCACACTTCAACCTGTAATCAACTGGGCTTGTCAAAACTTACAGATGTGACATTTACCAAAAAAAATCATTATTTTTCTCTGTACAGCATGTCAAATTCTAATATTATTTCATCACACAGCTAAAGTGTTAATTGAACTGGCATCTGTTTGCTCACTTGTGAGACGTTTCCATCTCTCAGTAACATTGATGCAATTTCTCTTTGTGTATTGATAGAAAAATAATACTGATTTTTATTTGCCATGTTTTTTATGGTAGATCAGTTCAGCAGTTTTTTGGTAGTTAAAACAAGATAGCCCAAAGAATGTTGACATTTGAGAGCAAAACCATTAACAATATTGTTTTGTAGCACAATGTTTTAGTGCAGAAAAAAACCCCAACATTGGAAACTGTGCTTGAAATTCCTCCAAATATTCCTTCTTCCATTATGTATGACTGTTTACAGTTTAACTTACATAGACACCACAATGCTATTGATACTTGCCTGTATTATACAATAATTACAGTCTACTTGTCGTTCTTGCTATATAAGTTTACAGGTTCCAGCAATAATATGTTGAAGCAAAACCATTATTAGTTTAGTTACCTTTACAGGACACTTTCTTTGATTATAGTAAGATTGAGCTTTTAATCTGACATTTGAAAGTTTCTGTTACTACTCAAGTTTGAGTCTGTCCTTTTCTTTGCTCTTTATCAACTGAACAAAATTTTTCCAAGTCTCCTTTTTCTTTTCTCCATTTTTCACTCTTTAATGTTACTTCATTCTAAATTCAGGTTGGAGAGACCATACTATGATTTAAACCTCCTTTAGTTATCTATCCATGGCACACACATCTCAAACTACCTGTGATATAATATTTTCTGCTGAAGAGTGGCAAAGTTGTCCTTCATGTGTATAGGTCTCACTACATTAAAACTTGAACAGGGCTAACAAACCAGCTCCAATGTCCAGACAGCATGTAGTCTAATACTTTGGAAAAAAAACACAAATTAGTCAAACCTGAATATCCTTACACTTATGTAGACATTTATGTAGGTTTTGATAGATATTAATCTTAACATCTATTTGCTTTAACTGCTCTATTATCTCCAATTTAATTTCCATTACAGAAGCTTATATAACATTTTAAAAGTTCATGTTTATAATTATTTTTTCATATATATATATATAGATAGATAGATAGATAGATAGATAGATAGATAGATAGATACACACACATAAGATCCAAATAAAAATCATAGAAAGATTTCAGGTGTTTTTGAGAAGGAAACTTGAAGTGCTGTGATTATTTATCTGCGACATCTTAATTTTTGAAAAACAGGAGTATCAAATTACTTGTTGAAAATAAATGCATTGAAACAACTTGTAATTACATGCCTATTTTGTCTGCATTTGGATAAAACATTAGCTTGTGCTGGCTTTCCTCTAGGACCGACAAATTAAAATCAAATGCCATCCTGACCAAACACCAATCAAATGTTTGTAAAAGAAGCAAAACAAGATGCAGTCTGGCCATGCTTATTTTGCCATTTGTTTCATGTTGTTTGCTTACAATTATCATAATAATTAAAAGGTTACCAGAAAGAATGTGGAAGCCAGTGGCTGCTGCAAAAGTTATCCACGTCAGAGCAATGTTAATAATAATGCTCCTCCTGCCTAGGTGATCGGGAAAGATCAGTTTCCCTGAAATACTGCAAGGTGTAGCATAGTGATTTGTGAACTCCACACATTAATTTAAAAGAAAAGACATTGATTAAACAGAACAGCTCATGATAGTCCTTGGTCCCTTTCTTATATCTCTTTCACAGGTAAAAATGTGTATTGTTTCTATTAATATACTGATAACCCTGCTATTACAATTTGAGACTACTTGTTTATAATGTAGCTCACCATTTGTATGCAGTGTCTGTAAGTATTGTTTCTCATTTGGATGAAAGTGGGATTTGCTTCTTTGAGTTCCCCAAACAAAATTTCCAGTGAAGCTGGTGCAGGAGTTTCCTTTTTTGCATTGCTCGTGTGTCTGTGTGGGCTCCAAGAGTTTGATGCTTACATTCGAATCCACCTTTAACATCTGGTAGAGCTAGACAGCCAAAATATTTTTCACAGTATCTCACAGTATCACCAAGGTTAGTAGAGACCTCAAAGATCATAAAGTCCAACCCGATACCACAGACCTCAAGACTAGACCATAGCACCAAGTGCTACGTCCAAACCCGCCTTAAACACCTCCAGGGATGGTGACTCCACCACCTCCCTGGGTAACCCATTCCAGTAGTGAATGATCCACTTACCAGCCTATTGAATTTTAATTATGCAATAAACCAATTCAGAAAGAGTCTTACAGAGAAGAAGGTCTTGCACTGAGAAGAGTAGCTAGATTTCCACTGAGATTTTTTGGGGGGTTATTTTTCTGAATGGGATTGCTAAAACGGTCTTTAAGTTTTTAGGATAGAGAATGTTCTACAAACCTCTGTCTTTACTCTTATGAAGAGTAAAGCTTCTTAATAACTACTTCATGGTAAGATGTTCCCAGTAATTTCTCCTTAAACACACCTGGAGGATTGTCTGTTATGGTCAGATTTTATAATCCTAGAGGAAGCAGTGCACATTATCAGTTAAATGTTTATGTTTAAGAACAAGAAGTAAATCCTTTCTCAGCCAGTGTTCTGAGGTGTATACTTAGACTTCTAGTTACTTTTAACCACTTTCCTTTAAGAACTTTAGCAAGTGGCATCTCCTGTCCGAGCCTCTTTATTAATGGCCAGTTGTAAATGACTTTAGCAAATGGAGCACCATTTGTCACACGGTAACAAGTGACACACTGTACTGTATTTCTAGCCCTACCACTTAATTTAAGCATTGAGATTTATAGCTTGTCATCATTCTCTCTATCTTTCTGTTCCTCCTTTGTGCCTTCCCACGTGCTAAAACAGGTTGTTGGGAAAGGGGTTTATATGCAAAAACAAAGACATTTCTACCTCGGTTCAGACACTGAAACACTCATTCAACTCTTTCACCTGCATAGTGAATTCTCCTGGTGGCTTTTCTTCTTCTGTTTGATTTCTTCTCCACATTTGCCTGGTATTTGATTAAAATATCCCCATATTTTACAATTTCTCTCAAAATAATCCCACTGTAACTCCACTGCAGTCACCTGTGTATACACTATGTTTGTTTATTACTTTGAAAGACACATATGGTACAGACAGCAGCCAACTCATACTGCAAATTAAAAACTTTTATTTGAACTTGAAATTAGTTCTTCCTTCAGTGTGCTACTATGCTCCATACTATCAGCAAATTTCCCTGGGCTACAAATTTGTAGCCCTGTCCTCTGTCTAGGCTATATAGATTTTTATATAGATTACAGACTGTGTGTGTGATTTATATACTGCCACATGGAAAGTGGCAGACATTCAAGGAGTGACCCCACCAGTTTAAAACTCTTATGAATCAAACATCTGTTCTGCATTCATGTGCATTTGTTTGTTTGTTTACTTAAGAGCATGCAGCACTGGCCTTGCACATGCTTACCCTGTCTCCTCTGACAGATCAGAGAGGTTGTTGGGGTTTACTTTTAATTATAGTAGATAGCAGACTTTTTTCCTTATCATCCTTGCCCTGCTCATTTCTCACCAAACTGGTGAGACCACTGGTCAGTGCTGTGAGTGCCTAGCTTGACAAGAGGGTTTTGAAGCAAACAATCATGTCTGTAGGAGGGTGTAGAATGCAAACATTTTTCCTGTTTCTCTGCTGCCCGATATCTTGCAGTTTCACTGCTGTGAAGTGAGTGCACAGCACAAATTCAATGATACACGCGCAGAAGGAAATTTCTAAGTACACTTGTGCTGATACTTTGCACACCTGTAGCTTAACAGAAAAGACACAGGTTAGCAAAGGATCTGGACCAGTAACGTATGTCACGCATGCTCTCTGACAGGCCAAAGACAGTGAAGTTAACAACCCACGTCTCAGTCTTTTGTAGCAGTTGTGCCACACAATGTGACCAGCTGTTTTCTGGACTGAAAGAATGCTGAAACCATTCCAACGCTTCTTTCCTGAATCCTTAGGCAGCTACAAGCCTAAGCAGGGGTTTGTCATGTGAAAATGGTATAAGAAGCTTTCAGAAATTCCATATAAAAAATGTCATATGACTGTAACTTTTCAGAACAAAAGAGCTAAAGTTCAAGCAAAGTGTTTTAGCTAGAATTCTACTTGTACATGTCTACTTTTCAGCAGTCAGAAGGGCAGACAGGATATACCTGCTTTGTGTGCCTGCTGCAGGCTTCCAATGAGCTCTTCCATGTTTACCTGTAAGACTACACAAATCTGGGAGTTGCCTGCAGTCTTTGGGCTAGCTAACAGTTGGGCCTGAAACATATTCAGTTTCCCATGGGTACTTAAAAAAACATAGCTCATAAACTGGGAAACAGAAAAACTGAGAACATAAAAACTGCAAAACAATCCACTGAGCGCTGTTTACCAGTGCTAGTCTACTTCAAAACTTCAGGATCAATTCCAAAGAGTCTGCTGTCTTTATGGGAGTTAAGAAGTCACAGAATTACTGAACTAAGTGAATCATATCCAATTCTAGAAAAAGGAGGTACATCATTATTAAATTTTATGAAGCTGCACCTGTTCACATCACTTTGAATTTTAACCTTGTATACCTTACATTAATCCATTATTTTCTATGGCATTTTCTGAAATGCTTTGTCTCCTCTGATGCAATTCCACTGCTTCACTTTGACTGTGATCCCTTTGTACGCGCTGGCCAAAATCACATTTGTTTGTTTTCCCAGTGCAGTATCATGTTGCAAGCCCTAATTTAATTTACTGTTCACTACTAGTCCTAAGTATTTCTTTTCTTTTTCAGTGCTTTCCAAGCACTATCTTCCTTCTATAGTATACTTGTGTTTCAGATTATTTCCCTTAAGTATTTTATTTTTTAGCTTTCATTACTGAATCTTATTTTTTCAGATTTTCTCCCAAGGTCTTGTAAGCTCTCTAGTTCTCACTGTCATAGTCATTTAAATGAAGCGTCATAGGTAAATAATCATAGAATCATAGAATGGTAAGGTTGGAAGGGACCTCAAGGATCACCTAGTTCCAACCCCCTGCCATAGGCAGGGACACCTCCCACTAGTACAGGTTACTCAAGACCTCATGCAATCTGGCCTTGAACACCTCCAGGGAGGGAGCAGCCACGACCTCCCTGGGCAACCTGTTCCAGTTGCATTCCTCTCCTCCACCTTTTTCAATTAACTTATAAGTAAAAAGACAAAAACATTAGATGACAATGGGAAAAGAGAGAAAAAGAAAGTTACAAATGGAATTAACATCAATGTCCACAGTATTTCACTCAGTGTCTCTAATTCCCCATGTATATATAAATATTAAAAGTTAGTATGATACCTTCATATATCCTCTGACATATCTTAATATGTTGAAATCAACATCTGTTTTCGAATATACCACAATAATATGGAACATTTTCTGGTTTGAACCTCTTTTTTTTTTTTTTTTTAATATATATATAAGAATGCATTCAAAACTACTGTAGAGAGCAATATTGTTCCTGTTACACAAAACAAAAATGCCAGCATTTTAGCTCTTTTCAGGACAGACCTGCGCATTTCAGTTAGTGACCACATTAATTGTGTACCAAAATAGAATGTAGCTTCAGTGTCATCATGATGGCTCTTTAAGCAGTGTTTTTCCAATTTCGGACACAATCCTAAGAGTATAATCTAAGTCATTCCCTCTGGAGCTGCTTCCATACACAAACACACTTTAATAAGTGAGACCTCTGCTGGGGTCATCAAGACCAAAATGAATCGAAAAAGAAAAAAAAAAAAAGTCTTCAGCACTACAGTTATTTAGTTAGTGACCCAGCCTCACCCTTTAAATACAGCAGGATCAACATACTGGGGTATGACCTCAAAGAGCTGTCATGTCACTTTTACTCTGCTTTTCTTTTAAAATGTTATGTAAGTTAGGGAACTCACTGCAGTGTGTGCTGTATCATATATCTAGATTTATTTCTCGGGATTATGGGAAATACCTCTGGAGTTGGTGTGTTTAATTATTTGCAGATTTATATTGGTATTTTAAGATTGAAATAGCAACACTGAAAAATAAAAATGTCACCAGTAAATTTTTAGCAACCAAAAGTGCTCACCTTATTAGTATTCAGTAGTTCTGCCCAAATCCTCAGCCATTCTTTATTACTGCTCTCACTCCACTCCAGTTTAGTTCAGACTTGGACAAGTCTTTGGCTAAACAAGAATTATTGTTACAGGATTGCCAAAACCTTTTTTCCCCCATGTAAAATCACGTGTCTTCAGTACCTCCACCTCCACCCACCTTTTTTTTATTATTTTGAGACTCAATCTTCTGCAGTATTAATGGCAGGAAAATAACTATACTTTTTGTGACAGAGGTTTATTTTGTGTGTTGTGGGGATTTATTTCATGCTAGTCTGAGGTTGGAACACAAAGACAAAATGCTCCTTTTTGCACCTGTAATAGCCCCCAAATCCTGTATTTCTGCTCACTGGCAAATAACCTCAGCGCATCCAGACATAATTATTGCATGAATAAAATATTCCGTCATTGTTTGATTTTACTTGTAGCTCATGATGAAAATAACTCTGTCTTTACTAAATGTGAAAATACAATTTCTGAGCTAATAAATCACACATCACAATCATCCTGTCATGTTTCAGAACAATTAAATATTCATTTTATTTTCACTGATATACAGTCCTTACTGTGACAGTAGACAGGAAGGACATGGAAGTGTTGGAGTGGGTCCAGAGGAGGGCCACAAAGATGATCAGAGGGCTGAAGCAGCTCTGCTATGAGGACAGGCTACAAGAGTTGGGGCTCTTCAGCCTGGAGAAGAGAAGGCTTTGAGGGGACCTGATAGTAGCCTTCCAGTATCTGAAGGGGGCCTACAGGAAGGCTGGGGAGGAATTATTTACAAGGTCCTGCAACAACAGGACTAGGGACAATGGGTTTAAACTGGCAGAGGGGAGATTTCGACTGGATGTTAGGAGGAAGTTCTCTGCAGTGAGGGTGTTGAGACACTGGCACAGGTTGCCCAGGGAGGTTGTGGCTGCTCCCTCCCTGGAGGTGTTCAAGGCCAGGTTGGATGAGGCCTTGAGTAACCTGTACTAGTGGAAGGTGTCCCTGCGTATGGCAGGGGGTTGGAACTAGATGATCCTTGAGGTCCCTTCCAACCTTACCATTCTATTCTATGATTCTATGATTGTTAGTATGGATGATATTTCAGTTGTTTTATAGTTAACTATCATTTCAAGGATAAAGGAAGAATTCCATATGTGGAATAATATAGTTTAATTTATTGTCTTTTTTTTTTTTTTTAAGTGACACTTCTATACCACTTTATTCATTTATTCTTTTATTGTATTAACAAATAAATTTTAAAACACTGGTCTCTAACCAAAGCCAACCTCCTGTAAGGAACCAGAAAGTATGAAATACACTTTTGCTAATGTGCTTAATGGTTGTTAATAATAGTAATAATAAAAAGGTGAAGAAGAAGTACCAAGACCACATTAAAGCTGCTATTCTGATGCTATGTCCATTGTCACAGGCCTAGTACACATCAAAAAACCACAAAAGATATGCGAAGGAATGGCAAGGATGAGTGGGAGGTGTCCCAGCCTGTGGCTGGGTTGGAACTAGATAATACTTGAGGTCCCTTCCAATCTTACCATTCTATGATTCTATGACACACTCTAAACTTATAACAAGAGTACAGCAACATCTACGCTTCCTTTTCCAGGAAAAGCAAGAGGATCTAACATAAAAACATTTTAGTTCAGACTTTTCCCTGAATGTCTTTCTCAATCAAAGCCCAGCTGCAAGATAAGGCAGCAATTAACTCTGTTATACTACGTAAGAGTCTGAAGGAAATACTTTCTGTGCTAAGAAGGAAAAGCAACAGACCAGAAAGAGAGCCAGAGTACTCTCTGGCATGATTTGTAGTACTGCATAGGGAGTAGTGATCCTTGCTGTTTTCGGTGGTGTATATGAAAGGCAAGTCATATTTCCTCCTCACAGGAGGCACCACATCAGGCACAAGTGTAGTTTTGTAAGTTCTCGGTTTGGTTTTGTAACAGTATGGTATTTCTGCAGTTTTTGCATCAGAGGACTTTTATCTTTAAACTACAGATTGTCATCTCAAACCCCAGAGAATGACTGTAGGGTTTTTTTTTAGGAAGTCTGGGATAACCTGGAACCCCTCAAAACACGACAAAAAGTGCAATTCAAAGTTCAGGACATAGCATGTTTACAACACATCTTTTCTTCCTCATTTATTTTCCCTTATAGCTAAGTTTTTGCATCAAGCTTGGAGTCATTTCTGTTTTGAAGTTTGTCCACTTCTGCTTTTGAAGTTATTTTTTTTCCCAGAGATACCTTTACAAATCTTTTTTTTTAATGTCATAGAATATTGCATAAAATATAATAAGAATGGATAGCTATTTTATTGGATACAAAATTCTATTCTGCCTTTGTCAGGGAGATGAACTAGTTTTGTGTTTCTCAGGCTTTTGTAGTCAAAGGATTATCCATAGAATCATAGAATGGTAAGGTTGGAAGGGACCTCAAAGATCATCTAGTTCCAACCCCCTGCCATACGCAGGGACACCTTCCACTAGTACAGGTTACTCAAGGCCTCGTCCAACCTGGTCTTGAACACCTCCAGGGAGGGAGCAGCCTCAACCTCCCTGGGCAACCTGTGCCAGTGTCTCACCACCCTCACTGGAAAGAACTTCCTCCTAACATCCAGTCTAAATCTTCCCTCTGCCAGTTTAAACCCATTGCCCTTTGTCCTGTCATTGCAAGACCTTCTAAATAGTCCCTCCCCAGCCTTCCTGTAGGCTCCCTTCAGATACTGGAAGGCTACTCTAAGGTGTCCTCGAAGCCTTCTCTTGTGCAGGCTGCAGAACCCCAACTCTCTCAGTCTGTCCTCATAGCAGAGCTGCTCCAGCCCTCTGATCATCTTTGTGGCCCTCCTCTGGACCCACTCCAACACTTCCATGTCCTTGCTGTGCTGAGGGCTCCAGAACTGTACACAGTACTCCAGGTGGAGTTAAAATAAACCTCCAACTCTGTTCAAAAAAGTCTGTAGCCTACCATGTCTCCAGATCTCATTCAACACCTAGGGAAGAGGGGTAATAAGAAAATGTTTAACATTTAAATTAAACTGCTCTATGATTTTTTTAAAAAGATATCTTAATACAATTGCAATTACATATATAGGATCCTGACTGTGTCAGCCTGCAGCTACAAACTGCAGCGGGGAGCCAGTTCCCAGTTCTGACTGCCTGGGGGTATTGACAACAGATAGGAGCCAGGTTTTACCTCAGCCTGCCAGGAGGTATTTGATGACAATTGGGAGGCAGCTCTTGACAGTGTCTGCTAGCTGGCACAACCAGTGGTCCTTCTGCAGCTCACCAGTGGGCTACAGACTGTTGAGTTATACTGGATCAAATTAAGCTCCAGAGGTCCTTTTCAACTGTTTTCTAAAATAGTGTGATATGACTTGCAATAAATTTCAGGGATGTCAAAAGATTTTAGTAGAGGCTTTGTTTTAGAAGATGCTAATGAGCTCTGCTGATGGATTATCCCACTAGAGAGGAGAAAATGAATTTATTATGTCAACTGGAGACTTTCTACAAAAGTTGCATAAATTTAGGAGCTCTGCAAATTATCCTCTACTAATACCCTGAGAGAGAATGTTAACTGAATAAGGTGTATAGGAGCCTCTTATAACAACTACAGAAATGTCTATCCATGCACACCTCCATCATAAAAAAAAAAAAACAAAAAGCTGCACCAGGTCAATGATGATGTGATGGTCCACAAAGGCCTATTAAGCAATTCAGTGACTAGAATTAGCTCACAAAGTCAACCAGAGCTGAAGTGTTAGAGAGTGGCACCAGGAATACAGGTGCTCCAACTCCTCTCACACTTCCATCTGCCGTAGGTTTTGTCCTGTAGCCTTTAACCCAACGGGTGGCAAAAGAACAGCTAGAACTGAGTTTTATTGACTCCAAGGTGGAGATAATAAAAGGTATCTTTGCACTCAGTGTCTTGAAGCCAATACACATTAAGATAGAAAGTTTTTTATTTCTGCTTACTGTATATTGGACTCTACAGAACAAATGTTCTTGGAGGAGAATATAGCATTGGGTTTTGCTTTTCTGGATGGTAATCGCTGGTCCTCCGGTCCACAGTTTCAAGACAGATAATAAGCTTGATTCCTCAGAACATGATCAGAGAATAACAACCAAAGTTTGCATCCAGCATTTTAAGTTCAACAGTAGTACCTCCATCTTAATAATCTTGGAAGGGTCTGGATTTATTCCACAGAACGTGTGGCTGTCATCAGTTGCTCCCAGGTGCTTGTTCAGCTACGAGCCTGAAATCTCACTGGGAAGTCTTCTAATAGTGGCAAGTAACAGATAGAAGCTTTTATGTAATCGGATCCAGAAGGAGAGAATAAAATACAGCAGTATTGTAAAGTAGGAGCTGCAAGACAAGATGGACTACTGCCTTTTTTTTCAAAGAAGTTGCCAAAATGGCCTCTAATTAAGGCATTAGTGAGAAATCACAAGATTTCTGACTAGGCCAGACAGTGTCACCTTAGTACAAGGTGAAAACCAGAAAAGGCAGCAAGGTTTCCATTTTTATAATAATTCTGTACCTCAAACAAAACCAAAAATTTAAAACAGAGACTCTAATATTGCAATAATGCTTTAGTTTTCTGCCAGCTAGGGCTAAACAATGCTGTTACAGAATATAAAATTACACCTACAGCTCACATAAAAGTAGTCAGCTACTCATCAACCTAATGAAGTTGTGCAATTTGAAGACACAAACCACAAAACTAGAACTAGTCGAACAGTCTTGTAAACAAGAGACTTACCGAATTTTTGGATCTCTGAACTTGTATTTCAACCTAAAAAGAACTGATTTGAAGAAAGGAGAGAGTTCTTTACAGTGAGAGTGGTGAGGCACTGGCACAGGTTGCCCAGGGGGCTTGTAGATGCTCCCTCCCTGGAGGTGTTCAAGGCCAGGTTGGATGAGGCCTTGAGTGACCTGTTCTAATGGGAGGTGTCCCTGTCTGTGGCAGGGAGTTGGAACTAGATGATCTTTGAGGTCCCTTCCAACCTTACCATTCTATGATTCTAACTAAGGGTCCCAGAATATAGCACATCAGAGGGAAGTAGAAAAATTGCAGCCTTCAATCCAGAGCAGTTCCTTGATGTCTAGATTCTTGTGACAGTAATGAGGACCATGAATTCTGTGGTTCTATGAAAAAGGTCTTATTAAAAACTGAAGCTGTTAAGATTAATTTAGAATATCAACTATAAATGCATAGTTTTCATATTTTCAAATCAAATTCGTTGTTCTTGAGTTATACTTCACTTTCAAAATAAAGTGGCAAAAGTTTTTGTTTCAAGACTGTTACATTTTAGGTCTTTAAAAAAGAATTGCTAGGTATTTATGTAATATACTTATTTTATATGCTTAAACTTTTAAAATTCCAATTTTCAAGATTTCTTACAAGAATGAATTTTGTTTCATTTGAAATTTTTACAAGTTAATTACTGGAAAGTACTTTACAGTACACAGATGAAACAAAAAACAGTAGTCTTTAATACGAACCAGATTCGGTAGCTGAATGTACATCTGTAGCTTAGAAAAAGAGCAAGATTGTGAGACTGATGAAGTCATTAATTACTGAATTGAAGTCCAGTGGTGTCTGAGCCTCTCTAAATATTAAGAAGGCTCTTCTTACTATTTATTTGCATATTGACACCTTCTGAGAATGAAAGCATTACATTGTATGTGGATTTAGAGTAAAAGAAATAATTGGTTGCATTAACTGTGATCAGGTTATAGATGAATACAAGTTATAGATTAAATTAACTTCCTTTTTTTTGGAGTTAATATATATATTATTCCAGAGCTATGATTTCTGCCAAACTCTTTTGTGCATGCTTTAAAGAATCTGGTAGAAGGAA
The DNA here is from genome assembly GCA_013396675.1 of Eubucco bourcierii. Lineage (NCBI taxonomy): Eukaryota > Metazoa > Chordata > Aves > Piciformes > Ramphastidae > Eubucco > Eubucco bourcierii. The sequence continues at coordinate 324,599 of VWZE01003713.1, forward strand.
TAAAACTGCAAATCTGTCATGTTTTAGTTTTTAGAATCATAGAATGGTAAGGTTGGAAGGGTTCATCTAGTTCCAACCCCCTGCCATAGGCAGGGACACCTCCCACTAGTACAGGTTACTCAAGGCCTCATCCAACCTGGTCTTGAACACCTCCAGGGAGGGAGCAGCCACAACCTCCCTGGGCAACCTGTTCCAGTGCCTCACCACCCTCACTGGAAAGAACTTCCTGCTAACATCCAGTCGAAATCTCCCCTCTGCCAGCTTAAACCCATTGCCCCTTGTCCTGTCATTGCAAGACCTTGTAAACAATCCCTTCCCAGCCTTCCTGTAGGCCCCCTTCAGATACTGGAAGGCTACTATAAGGTCTCCTCAAAGTGAGGCTTATTTTATTGTTTAGAAAAAGTCCAGTCTTATGTTGTCTTACTCCTTCACACAGGCATTCCCAAAGTGCTTCAATTAAATATTAAAATTACATCTTTCCTTATTTGCAAGTTTTCTTATTTTACTAGCAGCTGAAAACACATCAGATAAAATTAAACTAATATACTCCTATTGGCTGTAATTGTCTTGGGACACTTACAATGCTTGATAATAATGACATGAATTACAAAAGATTTGTAGTAACTGAGTTAAAAGTCAGTTATTCAAAAGCTGTCAAGAAGTTTCCAGTAGAATTTGGTATCTTTCCTTTTTATCCATTGTGGTTGAGTTCAAGACAATCCTTGAGGGCATTTACTTTCACATGCATAAAAAAATCATTAAGTATTTTGAAAGCAATAGAAATCAAAGGCTGTTAAGTTCCACAAATATAACAAGTATTTATCTTGCTGAGTTCAGAAAAGAAGCAGATGGACTGTATTTCCAGTATTATTAAGCATTACAACTTGTTTAAAAGCTCACGAATTTGCAGTGTAGTGTACCTGAATCATGGATTGTATATTATTCCCCAGTCTCATTAGAGCTTTCAAGGAGAAAGCCATCCTTACTTCTACAAGCTACTAGTGTGTCTGCCAATGCAATTTATGGAGCAGGAGTGACCATTAACTCCTACTCCTTTAAAGCATATTTTCTCTTAGAGACCTTGACAAGTTAGACGTAGGACAAAAGTGTAGTTTATTGACTTCTGATTGAAGAAGATGGAAAAGTAGACTACTAAAAAAGAAAGTAACAAAAATAAAGCTTGAATTATGTATACTGTAAGGTAATAAACAAGATGTCCTAACTACTAAATCCTCCCATGAGCATATATTGTTATTTATTACTTGTATTACACTGGAGAAGTTAAAGAAGGAATAGGGCCCTGTTGTACTTCATGCTGTATGGACAGAACAGAAGTGTATTTGTCTGGGGAGAATATACAAAACACATTGTCATTAAAACATATACTCATAATCCTAACTCTGTCATATATTTTAAATGGTAGTCACAGCAGTCATCGCCAACTACGTATCAATTAATGTCAAAGTGATATTTACATTCCATTCATACCCTAACCAAGATTGGGGCAGCATTGTGCCAGAGCATTAGCACATCAGAAATCAAGAGAAGCAAAATGAACTTGGGTTCGCTGAATGAAGCATGGGTTTAAACTTGCAGAGGGATTTAGACTAGATGTTAGGAGGGAAGAATTAGACTAGATGTTAGGAGGAAGTTCTCTACAGTGAGGGTGGAGATACAGTAGTACAGGTTGCCCAGGGAGGTTGTGGCTGCTCCCTCCCTGGAGGTGTTCAAGGCCAGGTTGGACGAGCCCTTGAGTAACCTGTACTAGTGGGAGGTATCCCTGCCTATGGCAGGGAGTTGGAACTAGATGATCCTTGAGGTCCCTTCCAACCTTACCATTCTATGATTCTAACTAAGGGTCCCAGAGTATAGCACATCAGAGGGAAGTAGAAAAAGTGCAGCCTTCAATCCAGAGCAGTTCCTTGATGTCTAGATTCGTGTGACAGTAATGAAGATTTTCTTGGTCCAAGCTTCTTTGTGGAGCACTGACTCACGGCAGAGGTCCTACTCATTCTAGATCGACAAACAGCTGCCAGTACACCATTTAGTTATCAATATTTGCATTATATGGCTCCATTATGACTAAAAAATTTTGATTATGAATAAAATTTAAGCGATACTTAAAGAGACACTAATTGTAACAAGACTTTTTCTACTGTATTTCTACTACTATCAGTGGGAATAAGATTAGATCTTTTTTCAGCTCCAGTCCAGAGAACATGACTTCATTGCTGAGTTACAGCCATTAATATGTGACTGTGGGAATATTTACAGCATGTAATGGTATTTCTAAAGACAAACACAGGAAAAAAATAGCAATAGATAAAGAAAAGAATGCAGAGAACACAGTCTGACAAAGATGTGAAGCCTGAAACACTTAAGTATCTGAACCACTTTGACTTGAAAGGTCTTCATTGTGCTTTCAGTCACATTGCAGAGCCTGCCAGCAGAACTGTCCAGACTTCTTTATAGAGAAGTCAATTAAAAAAAAAAAAAATCATTGTCTTGCAAGCATTCTGATTTTGACACTGGATGAGCCCATCTAGTATGTGTATTATGACTTTGCTCTTTCTTCAAATTCATTACGTTGTGAATTTCTGGTGAAATGTTGATGCAGATTCCAAGGAGATGTTGTTCAAAAACCTGGGATCTATGGATAGGAAATGACATCTTACTCTCTTTTCTCATTTAAAACAGTCAGAAATTTGGCAACCTTAGTAAAAATGTCAAAGAAAGAAAAATGAAACTATTTCAAATGGAAGGTTTAATCAAAGCTTTGAAATTAGCCAATAGGAAAGTCAGAACTTGTATGCTCTACGACTGTTACGTTGCATCTCAAAAGCATAAATTAAATGTCAGAAAAGAATTGATTTTCCCATCTTGGGACTGACAGCTACTTCATTTCTTTGTTATTAAATATAGTATTAAAGTCATGGGAAACCCACAAAAGCTCCTTAACTTTCACAGAGATTTCTTTTACTCTCTATTTGTTTTGCTCTCCTCAATTCTTTCTAAGTGGTAAATGGGAAACCACAAATCCCACAAATCTTGAAAGATACATATAGATCTTGAATATTGAAGGTCTCCTTCCTGTGTCCCAGCCCAAGGGCACACAGGAGAACCAATCCTCACTATACTTGGAGAATGATTGAGTGGTTACTGCCAAGAAAATTTTTTTTAAAACAAAACAAAACAAAATCAATCAAACCAAAACAAAACCAAACAACCATAGCTTAGTGCTCAGCAGTGAGGAAAAAAGAAAACCAACCAAACAAACAAAACACCCACAAATAAAAACCAAAACCAAACAACCACAAATAAAACCACTCCAGGTTGGATGAGGCCTTGAGTAACCTGTACTAGTGGGAGGTGTCCCCTTTACTCTGCTCTTGTCAGACCCCACCTGGAGTACTGTGTGCAGTTCTGGAGCCCTCAGCACAGCAAGGACATGGAAGTGTTGGAGTGGGTCCAGAGGAGGGCCACAAAGATGATCAGAGGGCTGGAGCAGCTCTCCTATGGGGACAGACTGAGAGAGTTGGGGCTCTTCAGCATGGAGAAGGGAAGGTTTTGAGGTGACCTTAGAGCAGCCTTCCAGTATCTGAAGGGGGCCTGCAGGAAGGCTGGGGAGGGTCTATTTACAAGGTCCTGCAATGACAGGACAAGGGGCAATAGGTTTAAACTGGCAGAGGGAAGATTTAGACTGGATGTTAGGAGGAAGTTCTTTCCAGTGAGGGTGGAGAGACACTGGCACAGGTTGCCCAGGGAGGTTGAGGCTGCTCCCTCCCTGGAGGTGTTCAAGACCAGGTTGGACGAGGCCTTGAGTAACCTGTACTAGTGGGAGGTGTCCCTGCCTATGGCAGGGGATTGGAACTAGACGATCCTCGAGGTCCCTTCCAACCTTACCATTCTATGATTCTATAAAACTGAAAAACAGTAGTTATTGAAGCTGCTAAAATACTGATGTCCATGTGGTTACTACTGCATTACTTATCCTTCATGTTGGTTTTGCCCATGATCTGCCACATCGTGTATACGCACAGACATCACTCCTCTAAACCAAATGCCTTTCAACAGCAAATGAGTCTACAGAACTGGAGAAAATGCCCATTTCCAACGTTATCTCTCTCCTTGCTGTAATCTGTCCTCATTTCTCACTTTTTCCACCTCCCTTCCACTTTGGATTGCATTTTTAAGCTGTGATTTGGTAGCAAAGAGGGAAAATACTGGGAGCACGTAATTTAGAGGGTGTGCTGTGACATGCTTTCATTAGAACTACAGAGGGAAAAAAAAATATAGAGTCCCAAATCCTATCATTACAACTTACCATCATTTTTCCTCTTGTGCAATAAAGTAGAATTGATAAAATAGAGTTGAAGATGTCCGTAGCAAAAAGAAAAACACAAACAAACAAGGTTCTTTTCCCATTCCAGCATTTTGCTCAGCTTTTTATAACACTCCATCTGTATTCTGTGTTCTGATGATACAATGTAATAAGGTTCCCTTGGTTTTCCACTTCCTTTTACAATGCTTCTCCAAATAGCAATGGGGATTTGCTTACTACCGTGATGGTTTGGGAGTTACCCTTCCCACACACACAACGGAATCACCCAGACTAGACTCATCCAGCTGGAAGTTAAGGAATGAAGCTATATTTACAGCTTAGCACAATTTACAAGCATATACATATGCACAACATACAGTTATATACAAGCTAAAAGCAGCACAGAAACACAAAAATCCCTCCAAAACAATCAAATTGCCAGGAGGTTCCCAACTCTGGTCTCTTTGGAGACCAGAAAAGACTGAAGTTTGTAAGCCTTTTGCCTCATTGATGAATAGTAATAAATAAACCAAATAAAACACACCATGGGAGCCCACTCCATCATTTCTAAATCCACTTTTTCTGCAAATAGGCAGGTGTTTGCTCCACATACTCTACCAGGTTAAATATACTGTACTCTAAAGTCCAAGGCAGTGTTCATAGCCCAAATATGCTGTAATTCCTGAAATGCAAACTAAGAGAGAAAACATAATCCAAATTTTGTTTATTTTGGGGTTATATTTAGTTATATATTCTGTGATGTGCACACCACCACACTTTCACTGATGTTTTCAATATCTGTATGAGAAAGATTAAGGACCACAAGCCCTCTTCCATTTGGTGTCACAGTGGTAGCATCACAGTCCCCATAATGCATCCCTCCTCCTGACACGTAGCAAAGGAATCAAAACCTCTGTATGTCTTACAGATTGCCTGCTACCGGTTCAATTGCTTGTCACCTTCATGAGCTATTATTCAAAGTTGTAAGCCAAACATGGAACACCTCAGAAACAAAGAAATAGAATTTTTTTCCCTTGTGTTGCCCCTCACACTATGTGGTGTGCTGCATAGATGCTGTTAATTATTTGGATTCATACCTTTGTATCTTTTTCACTCGCTTCCTTATGCACATTTCTTAAACTCTGGCCAACTTTGCTGCAGCTTTTATGTCTCATCATGTTTTCTTGCAGTTCATCACTCCAGCTTCCAGCAGCCTCATCAGATGCCATGTAACTGAATTTAACACAACAGAATGTATAAAAAAATATTTTTTTTCTAAATGTTTTAATGTGCCAGCACGTTAGGTACTGAGCCATGAATCTGTGCATAATGGGGAAATAGAAGCTGTATGCCCAATGAAGTACATCTGCTGTTTGTGAATTAATAAGCAGATCTCTCCAAAGTAAAACAGTATTTCAATTTACAAACATTTGCTGTAGCTATTGGCATGCCATTGCTTCATATTCCTGACATTCACAGATCTTCAAACCAGTGTCTCACTCTCTCCTTGCTCAGGACCAAAGTCATCTCTCAAACACCTCTTTTCTAAAGGGCAGTCATTCTAGTAGACCGTAGTTTCTATTTCTCTTTATTTCTGTGAACTTTCTTTTTTTCCTTTTTTTTTTCCTCTTTTTTTTCTTTTTTTTTTTTTCCTGATACCACTTCACTAATATTACAAGGTCATTCCAGTTCCAAAGGAAAATATTAGGTGCAGAATGAAAATCATCTATATTTCATTTTTTTTTAACTAAACACCCCAAGGCTTGGACAATTTGATAGTTGTCCACTTCAATTTGTGTTAGATTTTTCTTAAAGAAATGTCTGGTGCAAGTACTACTCTTCACATTTTAGGAAAAGAGACAAAGGTAGAGAAAGGCTAAGTGAATAAAGATTATACATAAATTGCATGTCACAATGTAGAATTCACTTCTGAATAGTATTTAAACACTTTATTTAAAAACTCTGGGAATATCTTTTCATCCTGTCTTAACTCTAAATTTCTGGTAGACCCTTAAGTGATCTTTTGAATCTCTTAAAATGTTTGTAGCATCAGAAGGATAAATACAGAGCAGTTTTCTGGTCAAGAGAGGATGACAAATTTAGACTAGGAAGGAGAAAACCAAAAATTTAATTAAAATATGAGAAGTCTACAAAAACAAGGACAGGTACAACCATTGGAAAAAGACAGCACATTTAAAATTTATAGAAAATTGAATTTGATGGAATAAGATAGGGAAGCAAGAGGAAAATATCAGAGATTATCAGATCAAGGCAGCAAGTTGGTTTCCAGAGTTTGTGGGGAAAGGGATTAAAAAAATCTGTGATAGGGAAAAATGGACAGAGAAAATCAGATTTCTCTAGAAAGAATGAGAGAAGGCCATAGATGTGTTTCAGCTGGAATGAGCAAGAGTGGATTGCTCTTTTGGATCTACTATGTTTCAAAAAATAATAACATTTAAAATCATAAGAACCTGGAGGGTTTGAAAAAAAATGAACTGTTGAGAACAATTTCAAATCTAAGTGGTGCTAACAACATTTCCTATAAAAGTGAAGTGTGAGAGTATTCTTGGCAACTATCAAGCTAATATTTACACCTTTCAAATGCTACATACTTGAGTACCTTAGAATTATCCCACATTTCCTGCTTTTACCTATATTTCCCTCTGAACACAAACATACAAACAGTAGAGTGACTGTGTATGTATGCAGCTATAAATAGTAACTCCTAGACCTGTATCATCTTATATATAGCTTTTAAATTACAGTCTTTTTAGCACAAACAGCAATGCTCTCCCCATTGTGCCTGCTAAAACAGATTTATATCCAGCAACAAACAACAGGAAAACTTAATGTGGCACTTCAATTACACAAGGAAACCAAATCACTAAAGAGATGCAACATCACAAATAAGAATTTGTAAAGGTTTGTCAGCTCCAATGAAGTTGTACTTCTCTAGCCTCTGTTTTTTTCCTATGCACCTCTGCAATTATTCACTTCACAGAAAAAGGATGATGCTGCTAAAATGATGGAACCTTAATATAACCTTTTCAGCAAGAGATAAAATATATTGATTGGTGACTGCTGAAGGACATCATTAAGCAGTTCAATGTTCGATTTTACTCTTTTTTCTTTCTATTTTTCTTTTTCATTCTCCTCCTTTCTTTCTTTCTTTCTTTCTTTCTTTCTTTCTTTCTTTCTTTCTTTCTTTCTTTCTTTCTTTCTTTCTTTCTTTCTTTCTTTCTTTCTTTCTTTCTTTCTTTCTTTCTTTCTTTCTTTCTTTCTTTCTTTCTTTCTTTCTTTTTTTCTTTCTNTCTTTCTTTCTTTCTTTCTTTCTTTCTTTCTTTCTTTCTCTCTCTCTCTCTCTCTCTCTCTCTCTCTCTCTCCATCTCATCTCCTTCTCTCTCCATGTCCTTCTCTCTCCATGTCCTTCTCTCTCCATGTCCTTCTCTCTCCATCTCCTTCTCTCTCCATCTCCTTCTCTCTCCATCTCCTTCTCTCTCTCTCCTCCTTTTTCTCTTTCTCTCTTTCTTTCCTTGTTTCATGTTTATTATTTGGTTACTCAGCAGGCATCTCTGTACTGACTGACCCTGCCAGTTCAACTATTAAAGAATTTATCTCTCTGTGGAGGCCTGATGTAAACATGATAATCTGTTTGGCGGCCCTTATGATGGCCTATGAATAAAACATATGACAACACAGTTTGAACTGAAGAGCTTACTATCTGTTCCCAAAGGGAATGTTTAGAAGCTCCCTGATGACTCCACCATTCTGAATCCCAAAGGTTGTCTACTTTATACTCCAGATAACCCATTCAGACTACTTACTAAAGATGTAGTTAGCATTTTCTCTGACAACACCTGTTTTTATAATGGGTTATTAAAAATGAACTAATGCAATAGATTAAGGATTTTGGTTGCATATCTCCCCATGATGAGAAATAAAGGATTTTCTTCAACCCAACATAGTGCTTCTTAGGGGAAAATAGAGAGGAAGGGAGAAAAAGGAGGGAGGGAGGGAAGGAAGGAAGGAAGGAAGGAAATGAGGGAGGGCGTACACCATTTTTCTTTAGGGAAGATCCTAAATTCTTTATATTAGAGTGTTAAAACAGTCACTTGAACTTACATGTAGAATACGAGTGAAAGTATCATATTTGACCTCAGAAAATGTGTTGTGTTGCATTTTATATGTGAACCACTCTAAATAAGTGAACCTTTTCCTTAGACTACCTGTTGAAACCAAGAGACTCTAATTCATGGTTCTGCCCACAAGGCTGAGAATCATATCTTGGCAAATTAAGCAGGCAAAAACTGTTCCTAGTTCTTAAGAGGGATAAAACCACTATGGAATTATTTAATGTGACCTTTCCAGCACAAGAGAACTGTTGTTTTTCTATTTTCGAGTTTGTTTATAAAGCCTAGCCATTAAAAAAATGCTTATAACACACTTCCCCCCCACCCTGGAAATCTCTACATCTATGTAGAAGCTTTGACCATTAATCCTTTAATTGTGTTCCTGAATATAGGTTTGTTTTTTTTTTTTAATTTCTGTACTAGGAACCATAAAATGGACATTTTATATAAAGGCTCTTTTATACTACTGCCTAACAGCTGCTGTTGGACAAACAACTTACCAGGGACTCAGGGACTGTCTCTTGTCCATCAGCAGTTCTGTCTTCAGCAGCAAACAGTACAACGTGCAGAGCACTTTTTATCCTGTAGCTTATTTCTTGCTAGTTGTTATTAGACACCCCTTGCTCCTTCACGGTAGTAAATGCCCACACGAACCTGAAGTAAGAATAAATTAAACAAATGAGGTTTGAGGGGTTTTTAACAAATTTAGGCCAAAGCTATGCAAGTGAAAAGTTATTTGAATAATCATTGCAACACAGTAAGCGAATGTCAAGGAAATGTCTAGTTTAAAATAAGCAAAATCAGAGATCAGAGAGATCATAGAACTTTAGAGACTGGAAGGGACCTCCAGAGATCATTGAGTCCAATCCCCTTAAAATAGGTGCCTTGACTACATTTGGGGCTGATCACCTTGATGATGAGCCCAGTTTATTATATGATATATTTCTGATATTAAAACTCTCAAATTAGTATTATGGATGTAAAACCTTTTATTCTAGATTTTGATTTTCCAAATGCGTATTGATATAAAAAAGCTCCAACTCCAAAGCTTGCAGATGTAATTAGTATTAATTAAAATAGAAATGAAAATGACATGCAAAGAATTGATTCACCTTTATTTTTGGGTTGTTGGGTTTTTTTATTCCATCTTCATTTGGATCATGGATGGTTAGAATGTTCATTGCATATTTATTATATATATTTCTAGTATCTTGCAGGGTCAGTTTTTGTGGTTGTTGTTAATACTTGAACATATGACTGGTTATCTTCATCAGGAATTTTGAATCAATGAGAAATATGCTTCAATTATTAATAAGTATGTAATATTTCCCTTCATATCAGAATCTGCCTTTGATTGCAGCAGTATCAGGATTTGTTCTTTAGGGCAATTCACAGATAATTTATACTGACATTAGAGGAACTATAAGGATGTAAACCAAAAGAGAATCAAGACTTGTAAAGTGTTTGAGAACTACTGGATTTTACCTGTGTAGGTTATCCATAGCTCTTACCAGTACTTTGTTTTCTTCTATCAGGTGCATTTCCTTGTTCAGAAAATATAGGTTGCCTTAATTATACTTTGGAGTCTTGGAGAGAATAGAAAACAAGTTTCTGAATCTCGTTTGAGTGTCTCCAGTGATCAGGGATTTATTTAGGCTTTTGGAGTCTTTTTTCATGATTAGTCTCGTCTCCTTCAGCTCAGGAAAATCATTGTTTGTCATCTCTGTAACAAAAGTCCCCCTGCTTCTCAGTTTCAACCAAAATCTTTATTTTGACCCACACACCATGAGAAGGACAATAGCTATTTCAGTGCTGTCCTGCCTGGAGATTTGCTTGAAAAAAATTGTCTTAATCTTTGTTTCCTTCAGAATGTTCCCACATAATTTTTTTTCAATTATTTTATTATAAAAGTATACTAGAATGGTTAAGTATCACAACCGTACTCCCAGTTTATCTTCTTCATTATGTGCTTGGAAATTTGTTGCTTAAATACTGCCCCAAGATGTCAAAAAATGATGTGTTATTGCAGTTAAGTAATCCATATGCTAAGTACTTTACCTGTGAGAAGAAATGATGTAATAGGATGTGTGGTCAAAACTATATTAATTTTGTTCTGTCTCATTTGAGAAAGCAGTAGATTTTCAGCCTTTGAAAATCAGTTCTATATGTGCTGTGCTCAGATACAAAAATCAGAGGGGAAGACATGACAAAGAGCATGAAACATGAAAAGGAAATCTTTTATGTGTTTCCAAGCATTTGTAATGCATTTTGTGAAGGAAGGGTCAGGTTAGGTATTGGCAAAAAACTTGCCTAAGCAAGATCTATAGAAGTGCTGCATTATATGACCTGTAGAATCCCCGTTATAGGATCTGTTGAGAATTACAGAAAGCAGAGTGGGTCCCACCTTATGCAGAGGATTGGACCAGATGAGTTGTAAAGAGCCCTCTTAATCCTATTTTTAAATCATACATTTCTAACATCAGTGCAAGTGACATAGAGATATGTGGAAATAGTTACTTTTATTTTCATAGAATGGTAAGGTTGGAAGGGAACTCAAAGATCATCTAGTTCCAACCCTCTGCCATAGCCAGGGACACCTCCCACTAGTACAGGTTACTCAAGGCCTCATCCAACCTGGCCTTGAACACCTCCAGGGAGGGAGCAGCCTCAATCTCCCTGGGCAACCTGTGCCAGTGTCTCTCCACCCTCACTGGAAAGAACTTCCTCCTAACATCCAGTCTAAATCTTCCCTCTGCCAGTTTAAACCCATTGCCCCTTGTCCTGTCATTGCAAGACCTTGTAAATAGACCCTCCCCAGCCTTCCTGTAGGCCCCCTTCAGATACTGGAAGGCTGCTCTAAGGTCTCCTCAAAGCCTTCCCTTCTCCATGCTGAAGAGTCCCAACTCTCCCAGTCTGTCCTCATAGCAGAGCTGCTCCAACCCTCTGATCATCTTTGTGGCCCTCCTCTGGACCTGCTCCAACACTTCCATGTCCTTCCTGTGCTGAGGGCTCCAGAACTGCACACAGTACTCCAGGTGGGGTCTGACGAGAGCAGAGTAAAGGGGCAGAATCCCCTCCCTTGCCCTGCTGGCCACGCTGCTCTTGATGCAGCCCAGGACTCGGTTGGCTGTCTGGGCTGCATGTGCACACTGCAGGCTCATGTTGAGCTTTTCATCACCCCAGACCCCCAGGTCCTTTTCCTCAGGGCTGCTCTCCAGCTATTCACCACCCAGCCTGTATTTGTGCTTGGGATTGTGAGACAGAACTCAGGCTCAAAGGTAGGAGACCCTAGGTGCACCACCAGTGAAAGCTACTTTTATAAGCCAACAGAAAATACCATTTTGTATGCTGTCAGCAGCAGTAAGGAAAAAAAAATAAAGAAAATGAAAGGGAGAGAAATTGTTTCCATTAATCTAACCCAATGCAAATAACACTGTACACTGGATTAAGAATGATACTTCACAGGAATCACATGACACCTGCAGGTGGATTTGAATGGAATTTTCATGTTCATGGACAATTAGTGGCCTTCAGGTTATTTTCTTGTGTGTGAAGTTTTTTAACATTATGGTAGTAAGGCAGAAAAATAAAATTCACTTAAAGCTTTTCAAAACTTGAAGTGAAGAGCAAAAAAAAAGTAGATTTTATGCTTATCATAACTTACCTTAGAAGAAATCATTCAGCTCACTTGGAGTTTACAGTGTCTGACAACTGTCTTCTGTGTCTTTCTCTTCTACATATTAATATAGCATCTGTGATATATATTTTTGTGAAGACTCTCAAGAGGTGCTTCAGCAATATTTTGAGATACAGCAGATTTCTAGAGTATATATTAGAGTCAAGCTAGAAGTAAAAATTTCATGGAACAAAAGAGCAGTGGGGTTTTATTATGAGATATGAACAGCTGTCACCTTTGAAATTTCCCTCTCCAAATCACTTTCAGCTTGGAATATGCTTTACACAGGCTGAAGGATGCAGATGCCGCACATTTAACTACCAATTTTGGGCATAAAACGCTGTAGGGAACCGATATTTAACAAAATTATTTAATTTAAATTTAATTTAATTGTGGGCTTTATTTTTTACAGCAGGAAAATTAGGTGTTGACATTTGAAGAGAATCCAGTTGAAAACTAAGAAAACAATATTGAATGAAAATATTAGATATAAATCATATTCATATAGGACTAGAGTCTTCTCCTTCAGATAGACTCTATAGTGTCAGATTCAAAGTGCCACAAGAATTTTACTGGTGGCATATGGCAAAGGCAAGAACAGTTCCTCGGAGAAGATGTTGATCAGGGAAGCCTCTTTACAAGACATTGCTTGAGCAGTCAGGCCAGCTCCACTGTCTAAGGCAAAACCAGGGAAGGTCTCTGTGCTTATTGTGTATTCAGGAGAAGGTTTTGTGTGAAGTCACACCTCACCTCTTTCCAACTCTTTCCAATTTTGTGTGTTCCCGTCTAGTACAATTTTCAGAGTTACACAGTTTACAAGACATTAAAATTTATGTCTGTGTATCATATCAAGTATTAAATACCAGTAGAGACTTTACTGGAAACTTTATAATAAATCCTAGCCTACATGGTTATGATGCATAAAAGGCAAGAAGAGTTACTAGCACATCAAAAGCCTCTGATCAAGATTATTTGGGCTCTACCTGCACCCATGCAGAGGCTAAAACTCCAAGGTGATTTATTAAGTTACATACTTTTTAACAAACACACAACTTTGAGGGTGACAGAACATTGGAACAGGATGCCCAGGAAGGTTGTGTAATCTCCTTCTTTGAAGACATCCAGAACCTGCCTGGACGTGTTCTTGTGAAAGCTCATCTAGGTAAACCTGCTTTAGCAGGGGAGTTGGATTAGATAATCTCCAGAGATCCCTTCCAACCATACCATTCTGTCATTTTGTGACTGCATGGACAATTAATAGGATATTTACTTCAGAGAAACCAGGATAATTTGTTCATACAAACCTTCATGTAAGATTGCTGCTACCTTATTGTGCTGGGTTGAGGCTAATTGGAATATTTTAATAGAGAAAATTACACTATAAGCTGTGAAAGGAAAACATGGTGATGTCTACTTCACTCATAGGCTTCCTGACATGTTTGGGAAAAAGAACTCAAAACATTAGATAAGGCAGTCTCAGTCAGTCTCTCTCTCTGGGGGCACAGCATCTCGGGTGGTCTAGCTTCTGGCTCCTCTTTGCCGATTAATCTCACTAACCACTTTTCTTCTAACCCCCTTGGCCGATCCTCCAAGCTCATCTTGCACATAAGGCAAACCTAGGGCTAAGGTGTAGGGGTGGGGAGAATGTGGAAGGGTGGTTGGGAGCCCCTCTTGGGGTCTCTGACTTCTGGGAGGGGTGTTGTGTTTCTGTATTCCCTTTAACTTGTATATTTCTGTAACTATTCCTGTCTATAGTGTATATATCTGCTTGTACATTGTGCTGAGCTGTAAATAGAGCTTCAGTCCTTAACTTCCAGCCAGCTGAGTCTGGGTCATTTTACAAAGTGTGGGGGTACGGGGAACTCCCAAACCATCACACTTATCTAAACCATTCATGTTACGTGATCCATACAATGAGATTTTTGACTCTCTTCCCCAACGTTAACAAGTGCTATGCAGTTTTTCATAGTTACTCTGAGGAAAACAGTATCCAGTCTCTAGACCTGACTGGAAGGGAAAATAACACCTGCAACGTATCAATCTGAGACCACAACCAGAGTGAATACTATGAACATCTGAGAGTGGTTTATTTTTAAAGTATAGTAGTTTTCTTTTCTGTGGTCCTAAAACTTAAAGTAATTCTTTCACAGATTATTTTGTTCTTTTCATGAGGAAGGCATTGCTTGTTTTGCCTGTTCATCTTGAATAGATTTAACGTCAATATGGTTGCTTTGTCGAACTTCAGCTTCTTGAACTGAACACCTTATCATGCCAGAAAGCCATTTTTCGTTCGTGCACCTGCACAATGATTAATAGAGGTACAACCCTGGAAACAGCATTTGGCAGTTAACAGCTGCTACTAGCACTCTGGAGAGTGCACAGAACCTTGCAAAATTAAAGCCGCAGATTTATTCTCTAAAAAACCAAACAGAACTCCTGAGTCACGTGTGAGGTGTAGCCTCTGCATCACAATTTCAGGTATGCTCTTACCTCTTTGTCTAAGAGGGGCAAGTTCAAAGACAGCTGATATATTACTACAAAAGACCTCTCGGAAAGTGTCAGCACTCACTTGGAGAATATTGCCAACACAAGCAAAGAATTATGCAGCAGGCAAATTAAAACAAGATAAAAAACTCACAGTATGAAACATAACCAACTGGCACACCTCAGCCAATACGAAAGCATCAGTTAGTCTCAAAAGAAAACACATAAAAGGTAATGAAATAAACAATAACTAGGACAGCAGCACCAAAATATCCCTTCTTGTCAGTTATTGGCCAATGCCAGTTCAGTGTTGAAGCCACAGCTATACTTCTAAGGAGCAAACGACTGTTGATCTACACCTGTGGCAGAACAGTTGGTAGCAACTGATTGCATGAAACATGTATGACCACACCTTGGATTTACTGTGTATTCAGTAGCAAATGTTCAAGGGGAGCTTCAAAAGAAAACTAGAACTATTCTTCTAGACTCTGAAGTGACCCGTAATACAATTTACTACAGTAGCTCACTAGATGACATACCAAGAAAATTCATACATAAACTGTCATAACTAAAGATGAAAAGCTCAACATGAGCCAGCAGTGTGCATGTGCAGCCTAGAGAGCAACCTTGTCCTGGGCTGCAGCAAGAGAAGCGTGGCCAACAGGGCAAGGGAGAGGATTCACCCCCTTCACTCTGCTCTCATGAGAGCCCAACTAGAGTACTGTGTACAGTTCTGGATCTCCCAACACAAGGACATCAAACTGTTGAGCGAGTCCAGAGCAGGGCCACAAAGATGATCAGAGGACTGGAGCAGCTCTGCTGTGAGGACAGCCTACAAGAGTTGGGGCTCTTCAGCATGGAGAAGAGAGGGCTTTGAGGAGACCTGATAGTAGCCTTCCAGTGTCTGAAGGGGACCTACAGGAAGGTTGGGGAGGAATAATTTACAAGGTCTTCTAATGACAGGATGAGGAGCAATGGGTTTAAACTGGCAGAGGGGAAATTTAAACTAAATGTTAGGACGAAGTTCTTTACAGTGAGGGTAGAGAGACACTGGCACAGGTTGCCCAGGGAGGTTGTGGCTGCTCCCTCCCTGGAGGTGTTCAAGGCCAGGTTGGACAAGGCCTTGAGTGACCTGTACTAGTGGGAGGTGTCCCTGCCTTCGGCATGGGGTTGGAACTAGATGATCTTTGAGGTCCTTTCCAAGCTAAACCATTAAAAAAAAAAGAACAAAAAATATTTTCAGGCCATGAATTCAGCACTGGAAAGTTCTCTGTAACGTTAGAAAGTTTGGATTTGGCACAAATGTCATTCTCATCAATTCACAAAAGGCTTATCTACCTAGATCTTCAAGTGAGATCTTCCAATGCCCACTTAGCCTCAAGAAATTTGTAATTACCAAGGGACTGAAGGGAATATGAATGCTGACATAAGTGCCAGAGGTGACTATCTCAAGAGAAAAGATAAACTAGTTTTGATCTAGCACAGCTACATTGTCAGAGTTCTGTGGTGGGTTAGAACTTCTCCCCTACTACCTGAAATTTACCAGACCAGTTCAGACAGCTCAGAAGTAAGATAAAGCTGTGTTTACATCAAAGCAAAATTTACAAGCATATATATACAGTTTATTTACAAGTATTTACAATTATATACAAATTATAAATAATATATAAACCAAATTTCCTCCCCGGATGAAGAAACTACCCAAAAGTAGCTCAAAGGCTCTCTGCTCTCTCTCCCAGACAGACAAAACAATCAGCAAAGCTTACTTGTTATCTGTAAATGGAAGATATTAGAGCACAGCAAAGGAAACACCGTCCCAGAGCAAAGAGGGAGAAATTATTTACATTTTGGCTTTTTATCCCTTTCAGCAAACCAATGAATGATATAGACTTCATCATTATTTTCTTTTTATAACCAATGATTTAATTTCTCTCATTAAAATACCCCAATTACCCTTAAACCAGCACGCGTGCCAAGCCTGCTTACGACTGTTGCTACAGAGGATGTTACATACATGTTAGATACTGATGTCAGGCTTGTGTTGAACTCCCTGGAAGTCTGCTCATTGATGTTTTAAGAAAATCTAGCTCTTCATATTAAACCTGGGCCTTCTCATGTTGCTATACAGATTGCTATAAATAAGCACTCTTGTTTATTCAGGTCAAAGTGTGGTCATTCTCAAACAGCTTATGTTTCCCAGCTCTTACTGATGTCTTAACAGTGGTACTGAAAGGCTGGAGAGAAAGCTGGCTCTATGCACTTGTAGACATCTCACTCGTGCTCTGAAGCTTTTTATGGATTATTAAATAAATGGATTTAATGGATGTGCTGGCCCTCTATTCCTTCTTCTTTATCAAATACCTTTGAAGTACTTTCAGTGCTAACTGTCAACTAAGAAAAAAATATCAGTCAGACTAATGAATAGGCCCAAAGTTTCCCTCCCTATTCTTCTCCCCTGAGAAAAGGTTATGACATATTGTTGAGGCAGTACAATCCAGATTTACTATTCTCCTCGTCCACTCTAAGATAAAAAACAAAAACAAACTTGCACCAAATTGCAGATTAGTAGAGTATCTGAGAACAACTACTTGTCAAGACAAAGTCGAAGTGAAGATTAGGCCACTGAATCTTTTTGGAAGGAAAGGAAGAAACAGCTTGAGAGATCAAATTCAGAAAGTGTCTCTGCTAAGGAATTTGTGCCAAAGGGGCAGTGATAAGACACTGACTTACAAAAGGGAACCGAGGGCTAGAGACACTGAAAGGAGAGGCGTCCCACTGTGGAATGACTGGAATGCTTCAAAAGGGAAGAGTCTGTATTGACCGTCTTGCTTGATCTGCATGTTAAAAGCAGCTACTGCCGTAGAGAAACATACTGCTGCTCTTCGATAAACACAGCACTCCAGGCCATGCCATTGTTCTCTTCCTCACTGTTTGCAGGACAGGTATATGACATGAAATAGCAGATCTTTCAGAAAATCCCATGTACAAAAGGGATGATGAAAATAAACAGTAATAGTCACTTTTTGCTGATTGATTCTACCAGAAGTGGGAGTAAAGCTCAGTAGTATACCAGCACATTTTTAACTGCTAACTCACATAAAACTAGATAGGATTTTTCAAGTTGTCTTACAGTTTCACAGAATTCTCCAGGTAACAATTGTTTGAGGCCAAGATCAAGACCACCTTCCCTAAAGAACAGCATACATAACAGGTTTTTCTTTTGGTTTTGTTTTTTTTTTTTTTAATAACAAGTGTGAAAGACAGTGGATAACAGAAAACCATGGAGAAATGTTCTGTTGCCTGAATTGTCCAAACATTTACTACACATGATGAGTGCTTTTTGAGCAGTTCCTGACATAGAGGAAACAACATAGCTTTTGGAGACACTCTCATCCATTAAATAAATACAGATCCCAGTTGTTATGATGACAGGATCCATTCCACAGAAAATTTAGAAACATACTGGTTTTTGTCATTCTGCCTTCCAGTAATATCCACTCATACTAATGAATGCTTTTCCATCTCATGCTATGTCATACAGATCAAAATTTGTGAGAGAATAATGAATAATTCTAAAGCAAGTACTCATAGGTAATCTATCTGGGACAAAACCTCTTAATTTTTCAAGTATCAGTTCTGGTTCTCTTTCTGCTTTTTAGGGTCTTGAACTGACCCCGTTAGATAGGATTATTGTCACTGGCTTTAACAAGAAAGTTATCATCAAAAAACAATGGCTTTTCAGTCTGTCTGCTAAGGAGCTTTCTAGGTTTCAGTATAAGTGAGTTAATGCTGTTAATCACAGAACCGATAGCGAAATGATCAATGAACCATCAACGCAAACATAACTTTGCACCTGTTTCATACATATTCCTGTCTAAAGGATAAATCTGTCCTAGGCATCTCTTAATTTCTACTCAAGGTTTCTCATACCAAGTAAATTGGTACAGATACAGATATAGTTATGGATACATATTGGTTTTCACTAAGCAAATTAAAGTGTCTTGAAACTAATAATTCATTTGCTACAGCTAAAGGGTAAATATATTTGTCAAGATTTTTAACTAGAACAGAAGTAAAACGTTGTCAACAAAGATGAATGTTTTAAACTTGACTTAGTGGAAAACCAGTAAGGCAATTTACCATTGTTTCAGCGTGGTTCAAATGTCATAACCAATGTTACCAAGAAGAAAAATGCTTTGTACTTGAGTAGATTAACATAATGTAAATTCTCTGAAACATCTTCTTTCCCTCCTCAAAATAAAATAAATACTAAACAAATAGAAACCACGAATTCAGAAACAGGGATTGAGAAAGCAAAGTTTTCAGAACACAGTCCCACAGTGGTCAAACAGCTAGTACTTGGCATGTTTGGTGGGCATTATAGATGTCTCTCATATGGTATCATTTGGGAACTGTAATTAACCAGCAACCAGGCATCAAGGATGCTAGAAGAGTCAACAAGATAGTACTAGGTAAGGTGGTATCTCCAAGACTGTTAATTTTAAAGGCTGATTTTAGATAGTCAGGCATGAACTCAGGACACTGAATCTTGGTGTGAATCTGGAAATTTCCAGGCTTTTACATTTTTCCAGAAAAAAATCCTTACCACAGATTATATTTATTTTGTGTGAGACCCAGTTTGCTAGTCATGTAAATTCTGATTTGGGTAGAACCCATCTTTGCCAGCACCCTGTAAAGGTGGCTTGAATGATCAAACCAACAGTTATCCTTGAACTACTGTGTTCTCCCAGTTCTAGACGTCCCTGGAGGTGTTCAAGGCACGTTTGGACGTGGCACTTGGTGCCATGGTCTCGTCTTGAGGTCTGTGGTAACAGGTTGGACTTGATGATCTTTGAGGTCTCTTCCAACCCTGGTGATACTGTGAAATGAATTTTCAAACTCACAGAGACAGCTGAGGCTGGATTTAAACAATGAGAAGGGTCAGTCTGAAACCTCTCCTTGGATTAGTGACCCTCAATGTATCTTAGTTGGATGCACAGAATGTTAGGCACCAACACAGTAGTATAATAGTATAAGCCTTATACATCCGTGTATGTGAAGTGCCTGGGCTGGTATTTGTGAATTCACCTCCTCTTGCCTTCAGTACAGTCACATCCAGACAGGCAGGTGGGAATTTGCCCCAGGGCATTAAAACTTTCCAGAGAGTAAGACAAATCTTTAAAAAGAGGCAGTTTATTAATGACAAGATAGCAAAGCAAAGGTATCCAAGCAAAGGATATTTTGTGTTGGGTACATTATTAGCTGAACAGAAATAAACTTAACAAGTTAAAGGAGAAGGTGGGAATGGTTGTTTGCTTGTGGTGGGTTTTGTTTGTTTGCTTTTAAGTCATTAAACAGAGAAAAAAACTCGCAGCTGGAGACTTGTAAAATGGTTCTTGTCATCCTCAAGGACATTTCTTTCAGTCTTTCAACAACAGCACTGGTCTATATCATAAGTCTTATTTATAAAGAGCCTTTCAGGCAATTTCACACTGCTTTTCCCTGATGCCGCCCAAAAAAACATGTAAACCCAAGGGATTAGTAGTGACTTAGAGGGAAAATAGTGTTAAGTTACAGGATGAACTGAGCCAGTGCAGCTGGCTTGATGCACTGTTCCCTTGGGCTACTGCAATGAATGAAACTAGATAAGTGCCCCAGTCCACTCCCACACTGCCAGTGCACTGATTCTTTTGTTGCATTGTGCACTAGAAACACTTGGTCTCTGGGGGCCTTCAAGGCTTTAACGGCCTGTAGTGTGGAAAGAGAGAGGAGTTCACTATCTAGGAGCTGAAAGTTAAATCTCCTTTTATGTTTCTTTTTGACAGTAACAGTTTGGAAGCATGGTAAACAAAATGTTTACTCATCACTGCAGTTGGTAACCTATTTTGATTAAATTATTTTTATGTTATAATATCTTGGCATGCAAAATAATTTTGACATTATTTATCCATTGTAGGTCTGTTGAGAATTCCAGGTATCAACTGGACTGTGTTGCAACTGGTTAATGACACTTTACATCACAGAACCTTATTTTGAGAATATGTATTTCTCATTTGTGACATTTTAGCTGCAGAGCAGCTATCAAATGCATAACAAGACTGTGCCTGTTTTCTTCTTTTGTTTACTATATTAACTGACTTACATCTAGTTAATCCACTTTACATTTAAATTGCTAATAAAAGTCTCATATAAGCAATTGTCCTTCTGTAAACACAGCAAATGTAAACCAATGCAAATTTCACTTCACTCTTTAATATTCTATTTTTTAAATGAAGGTCTTAAAAACCTATAATCTCTGGAAAAACAAAGTCTCTCTAGCTCACCCTGTTTGCTAAATGAAATGCTGATTTGTTTTAGGTTTCTTGTGTTTACAGTTGTGCAGACACTTTCAACAATTCCATACGTTGGAATATTTAGCATTCACTTGTCACAATGAAATATTGTGCAAAAGGTTAGGAACATATATTTAGGTTTTTCTGCTATTGTGGTCGATAGCAGTATTGTCTGCCACTTTAAGGATGGAATTGGAATATTTTTTAATGGCTGTGTAGTCCTTGTGATCTGTTTCAGTGTTCCTACTCTGTGTGTAAAGGGCTGTTGAGGGTGGATAAGAGTTGAGTTTTGCTCAGTAAATAGTGCATGATCAGACTTATTCCTTTCTCACTGAAGTACTATGAGGATTAATTCGTTAATGTCAGTGCAGCACTTTGAAGACATAATAAAGAAAATAAAGTTACTCTGGTGATGAGTGCCACAGAAGTGTCTATAAATGAATAAAGTGCTGTCTAAGTGCTAAGTATTATGATTGCTGCCTGCATTTGCAAAGAAGTGGTTAAATACAGTGGGGTGTGGGTGTAAAATTACATTTTAAATGGATCTATTTTTGAGATTACTTATCAGCATGATTAGTGTGATAATAATTACATTTATCATTAATAATACATTTTTTAAAAGTTAGGAAAAAAAAAAAAAAAAAAAAAANTTTGATTTTGCCAGAAATGCGCAGGGCTTTCCAAAAGCAATCTGTGGAACTTGTCTCTGGAATGCAGCTGTGTAAGATTTCACTAACGTCTTGCAGGTGGAGCCTAATTTTAGTTCAGTTTTGAGAAGGGGGAATTGTTTTCTCTGATATGCATAGCACCATAACAGCAGCAAAGCAGGTGGAGCTTTAGACAAGTACTTGTTTACTTTCCGCTTTAAAAAAAAAGAAAAAAAGAAAAAAAAAAAGGCAAAAACCAACCACAAAAACTAAGCAAAAAAAACCCCACTGATGATTCATATCGTTAATCATACAGTTTTGATTTGATTTTCACAAGTCTAACAAAGTAGTCTGCAGCGCATTTGACCTACTGATTCTCAAATGTGGAGCAAACCTAACAGAATGGAAAATGCTCAGAAAACGAGCATTCATTCCTAAATATAGTGGAGAAGGAGCTGGTAAATGGTGGGAAGGAAAATTTAGAAATACATCTGCTCAGTCACAAAGAGTGAGCTGAGAATCAGTCTCAACAATTTCTCTGTCGGCTTCAGCAGTCTCTTATTAAGGCTCTGAAGCTAACTTTTTGTACAGCATTTGGATTCTTGCACTTCAAAATGTGGAAAGGAACCAGAAGAGAAAAGCTAAGCAACAACTCACTGCTTTTAGTCAAACTAATGAAATTAACTCAGTATTATTGTGATGGTTTGGGAGTTCCCACACACACACACACTTTGTAAAACCACCCAGACTAAACTCAGCTGGCTGGAAGTTAAGGACTGAAGCTCTATTTACAGCTTAGCACAATGTACAAGCAGATATATACACAATATACAGGAATATTTACAGAAATATACAAGTTAAAGGGAATACAGAAACACAACACCCCTCCTAGAAATCAGACTCCCCAGGAGGGGCTCCCAACCACACTTCCACCTTCTTTCCACCCCTCTACCTTACCCCAGGGTCTCCCTTACATGCTAGGTGAGTTTGGAGGATCAGCAAGGTGTGTTTAGAAGCAGAGTGATTAGTTGGGTTACACAGCAGAAGACAGAAGACACAGCAGCTCCCAGAGAGGCAAAGACTCTCTTATCTATATTTGTGTTCTTGTTCTTAAACATCTCAGCAAGCCTATGAGTGAAGCAGACATCACCATTGTTTTCTTTTCACAGCCTATAATCTACTTCTTTTCATTAAAATATTCCAATTAGCCTGAAACCAGCACAATAATAAATCTTATTAATTTATTTTTTATCAGTTTAAGCTAACCAAAAATCCTTATTAACTATGATTGATAATTGGTGACTTTTTAGCATTTCTTAGTTTATGCATGTGGCATGATAGAGCAATCCCCATAGTATCCACAGGGTAAACAATATATTATTTGGCTAGAAGGGCTGCTTTGCTATACATCTTTTCTAGGCCTCCACATTTTGACTTGATGTAAAAGATATGCTGAGGTTTTCAATTCACTGACTTGAAAACCAAAGAGTTGATTCCATGCCTGTGTTCCACATGTTTTTAATGGGGCAGACCATGGAGTAGTTGGTCACACACATCAGATTATAGAATCATAGAATTATAGAATGGTAAGGTTGGAAGGAACCTCAAGGATCATTTAGTTCCAACCCCCTGCCATAGGCAGGGACACCTCCTACTAGTACAGGTCACTCAAGGCCTCATCCAACCTGGCCTTGAACACCTCCAGGGAGGGAGCAGCCACAACCTCCCTGGGCAACCTGTTCCAGTGCCTCTCCACCCTCACTGCAAAGAACTTCCTCCTGACATCCATTCTAAATCTTCCTTCTGCCAGTTTACACCTATTGCCCATTGCTCCTTGTCCTGTCATTACAAGACCTGTGAATAGTCCCTCCCCAGCCTTCCTGTAGGCTCCCTTCAGACACTGGAAGGCTACTATCAGGTCTCCTTGAAGCCTTCTTTTCTCCAGGCTGAAGAGCCCCAACTCTCTCAGTCTGTCCTCATAGGAGAGCTGCTCCAGCCCTCTGATCATCTTTGTGGCCCTCCTCTGGACCCGCTCCAACACTTCCATGTCCTTCTTGTGCTGAGGACTCCAGAACTGCACAGAGTAGTCCAGGTGAGGTCTGACAAGAGCAGAGTAAAGTGGTAGAATCCCCTCTCTTGCCCTGCTGACCACGCTTCTCTTGATGCAGCCCAGGACTCTGTTGGCTGTCTGGGCTGGGATTGTTCTGCTGTATCTGATTGTTCTTGGTTGTTCTTTTTTGATGGCAGTAAATGTGGGATTTACACCTCAGGTTAACTTTATACATCTCACTGACTCAAACTTATTCACTGTTAGGTTAGTCCAATGTAAGATTTTTCTAGTCTACTACAGAAAACACAGTTGTTGTGCTCTGGGTCAAGTATAATTTCTAAGGAAATCATGGCTACTGGATTAGAAAACCTGCATCTCTCTGACTCTTGATTTCTAACGGTAGCTTCAAAATTAGCTGAGTGGACAGAAACTAGATCCAGCAAAGAACTATTGTTTCATGTGTTGTCATATTCAAGTATTGTTTTGAGGAGTTCATACCCTTGGCTATATAGACCTTGCCTTCCAAACACCTATTTTAATGAACAAGAAGAGATGAAAAATTGTCTCCAAAGTGTTTGGTCATTTCTTAAGGGTAAGATGCTTCTGTGTTAACGATTATGTGGACTCATCAGAGTTCTTTCCTTTCCTTCAGACAAAAGGGTAAAATGAGCAAGGGAAGAATTCCCAAGAGGGGAAGTAGTTAATCAATTCTGTGATCATCTACTTACGTTATGATACAGGAGCACAGGAATTTCCACCTCAACACAGGAGAAACTTCTTTCCTGTGAGGGTTTTGGAGCACTGGAACAGGCTACCCAGAGAGGTCATGCAGTCTCCTTCTCCCTTCCTGGATGCATTCCCATGTGACTACTCTAGGTGATCCTGCTTTGACAGGGGGGTGGACTAGATGATCTCTAGTGGCCCCTTCCAACCCCTAGCATTCTATGATTCTATGATTTATTTATTCATAACAGTGATAATAACATAATAGTTTCTATCCAATGGTCCCACAGTGCTGGGTTTGTTGTTTTTTTTTTCCAAACTGCTCAGCCACCTCAGAAATGCAGCATAATGGGAGAGACTTTTGACTTCTCAAGAAGTAATTCTAGTAGAAAATAGATTGGTAGTGACATGCCTATGAAGCTCAGAGACAGTGAAAAGAGCTCATCTTATTTCATATCTCACCTTATTTTAACACTTCTGAGAACTCTTCCAGATGTCAAAATAGTAAAGCACCTTATACTGAAGGTGTGTTTTGTTGAGTTGCATCTGTCATCTCCTTCTTCTGTATATACAGAACCTGTGTGATGAGTCAGCAAAGAGGTCTGGGCATCAGTGACTGAAATATAGTCTCATTCCTGTCTATTCCAACTCATGCAAATGCACCTTGCTAACAAGATGTGTGCTAATCTGAGGATCTGCCTTGAAGTGATCCTTTTTATGGAAGTTTGTGAAGGAACACCTGGCAAGAGTTATCAGGCTAGGGACATGAGTTCACTGTCATTTCTGCAAAAAGAATAATAACCCTGGAAGCACTTTCTGTTCAAAATTTTATTCTTACTCTGTCACTTAAAACTGTGCTGCCCTCCATTGTAGCGCAAATTTATCACTGATGCTGAATGCCTTCTTCTAAAATATTTAATGGAGTTTATAGCATTTATAGCCAGTACCATAAAACTGAGCTTTCAAAACCACCAAGAATGATATTCACAGTGTTGAAGAAGGAAGGTTGTACAGTAATTCCCTTTAATCTGCAACTTTTTTTTTTTATTATTATTATTGATTTATGCATTCTCTGGGAGCAAACTCCAGCTACATGTGTAAAAAAGGCTTACTCTCTCAACTGGAGTGCTAGCAATATTGGTGCTTAAACTTACATAGATTACCACTGTGACATGGCTCAAAGAATATTATTGCCATGCTATAATAAACAAGAAACTCCACAAAATAATGTTTCTTTCTAGTGCTATGTGAACTGCCACCAATACCGGTAAGAGCGATACTCAGATTGTCAATAGAGAGAAGTCTTTGGGTCTGGTTTGTCCAAGTAGACAACAGAAATAAGTGAATATATGCAATCATTTGAAACTAAACCAGCAATTAGAAAGATATGACCTTAGCATGGTTCTTGCATTTTCTTAGTTTCAGTATTTCTTGAACTTAGTGGAGAATGTTTCAGCATTGCCAAGTATTAAAATGTTGTCAGAAGCTTTCTAAATATTGCTTAAGCTCAACTGATTCAGCAAATATTTGCCAAGTCTACATTTATCCACCTGCATTTCTGATGTCTTCAGTTTCTGTTAACCCAAAATAAGTCTTTTAAGCATTTCTATGTTTTTACTGTCAAAGCAATTTGTGCTGACAAATGTTCTCATTTTTATTTGTAAGTGACATAAATGGACCTCTAAGACAACAGAACCTGAATATGCTCAACGCTGAAGGAATAAGCATAACAGTTACAATTGCGTTTTAATTCAAGCTAAAGAAAGTGAGGTTTGCTCTCCTCGTGGTATTTCAGCAATTCCTGTGTCAGCTGAGGGAAGATAAGTTACTAGACTGATAGCAAACAGAGATCCTCCTGAGCTAGCATTTTCCAGTGTAAATCAGGATAACTCTTTTTAAGTGACGCACCAGCATAATATTGAACATTTTGTCATTAACTGTTAACTATAATCAGCAAACAAGAACTGTATGGGGAAGTTAGACCTTGTGCTTTACAAAAATAACAGTCTAGGTCATAGACTTTTTCCCAGTATCTCACATTAAAAGTAATTTTAAAAGACCATATACTTCCTTTAACTTGTTGACAAGGACAAAAATAATCATTAGATGTAATGCAGCAAAGAACTAAGTGGTCACAGTAGTACTGATGGGGGAATACTCTTTTTCATTTTCCAGTTTAGGACAGCATCAGCTAGTTTACAAGGATATTCCCTTGTCCATTTCTCTTTGTCTTATTTTGAAGGAACTGAATTTGCATTTTCCTAGAGTGAGGTTTTGTGGGGAAAAGAGATCCAATCCTACTTGTGAGTGTCCTTTCTAGTTTTGTGGGCGAGATCTGTTTTTCAACTGTTGGTGTCCGCTGGTACGGAAAATCTATTGGTACAAATAGGAGAAGCTCTCAGGGAGTGGCTCTGCACCAAGAGCAGTGTATGGCTCCAAGGAAATTAGGTCACAAATGCTCTAGGAGTAGTTTATCTCTATAGCTGAAGAAGGATTAGGTATGAAATGCTGTAAGCACAAAATACCAGTGGTCTTGAATTTTCTGTTTCTGATGTTTACAGGAGAATGGTCCTACTGCAGATGCACTTTTGAAACAAAAGATTACTATAATATTTTAATTTCTCAGAGGAGATCTCTAACACAAAATTGTATTAAGAAAGAACTTCTTTCAGCCAAATCATGAAAACAGAGCAGACGATTTAATTGTGAAAGAGACTGGAAATCAGTGCTGGCCCAGAAGTCAGCATTTATGGATCTGTGCTGCAAATAGCTCTCTGCTACATTTCTTCTTTATTTGATGAGGATTCCTGAAACCTAACTGTCAACTCTTCTGGTCTGCATCCCCAATTCCCTATTCTTGTTTGGCAAGAGTACACCTTTTAAAAATAAAAAACCGTTTCAGGGAAAATGAGAGGTTTTTAATTAGCATTGAAATTGTACGATAGCATCAAACAAATACTGTTGATGTTGTTGGGTTTTCTGGTTTATAAGTTTTCTGTAACCCCCAATCAAACATGGGCAAGTATCTGTTGAAACAATATATGTGATTTGTTTACATTGTTAGTTCAGATAATTACAAAGCAAGCACAATGGAAATAACTGGTTTCTGAATTTTATGTGGAAAATATCTGGGCAGATGAGTGGGGGAGAACTCAACAACTAACCAGTGGTTGTCAGCTGCTCTCTAAAATATTGCCTAATTTACAGTTGTTGCATATTAGCATTGCTAAGAATGCTAGGGACATAAAGTGTCATGTTGAATATAGGGTGATGACTTCATACTAGAGCAAGTCTCGGGATATGACCAGTTTGCAGTCACAGAGAAATCAGTTTTAATTAATTTGAGTGCCAGCACTGTGTATAATTACACAGCGTGAGAGTTTGCATGCAAATTGTAAAATGCTGATTGTTGAAATGCTTGCGCTTACTTATTAATACATTGGGAGTAAGCAATCCTGGCCCGTAAGCAGGGTACAGAAAGAGCAAGGTACAGAAAGAGCACACAGTGTTGTCAGGGTAATTTGCACTGCCCTATAGTTAGCAAGCAGAATTCAGATAGCTCTGCTTCTTAAGTGATAACCGTAACGTATTAGTCATTCTTGTGGGTGACATACCTTGTAGCCCACTCTCAGCGCTCAACTGAAACAAGATGATCTGTTATTATTAAAGTTGTCAGAAACATAACAGCAGGATTTGAGCCTCATTTATTGTAGACACCAGCTACAACTCAATCTTGCTTTTCAATTTCATTTTGTATTTACTTATTATATATTGACACTCTTCTCAATTAGAAGAAAAAAAAACCACAAAACCACAACCAGCTTGCAGGCAAATGTAATGTAGAAATTGTCATAGGAAAATTAGCTCTCTTGTGTGATGTTTTGTACCTTCCGGAGACAATGACAAAAGACCATATGGAGCTTTTTCTTCACTACCCAAAAATTACCGGCGCAAGGCTTTATTCAGGTCTCTACACTTGCCAACATTATGTTCTGAGGCATCAAAACTAGTAGTCTGAGAAATGGAAGTCGTATATAGTCCTGTCCAGTTTTTAATCAGTATGTTGGTCTTAGCCGAGTGTGACTAATCCTGTTTGCAATCAATTTATCTCAATATTTTACTGCAGCAATGGGTTTCACTGATTAATTATATGCTAAATAACAAAATAGCAGGAACACTTAAAACAGCGCTCCTTAATTTGGATTAAACTCTTTTGTCTGCTGATATACACAGGGAAAAATCCAGAGGTCCTTTCTTGTCATTCATTAATTTATACATCAGCACATCTGCTGCTACCTTTCTCCTTTCTGAACTCAGATACTCCACTCTGCTTTAGTATCTCACCATATGGAAGCTTCTTCGTACCTTTAATCATGCTGTTGACCTTCTCTGGGTCTTTTCAAAATATATTCGTAATTCAGAAGAAAAAAGATTGAATGTACTTTCCCATCACACAATGACTTTTGTATACATCTAGGCAGTATAATGGAGGTTAATATAGGAGCCTGTGTGTGTGTGTGTGTGTGTGTGTGTGTGTGTGTGTGTGTGTTCAAAAATTTGCTGTTTTTTTTCCTGTTGTTTCTTAAAGAATGTTTTTAATTTGCAAAACATTAACATTTGTCAGGATTATTTCCAGCCACATAGAAAAATGCTCCTTTGTGTATTTTGATTATTTAAAGCAATTTTGTTTCTTTAATGTATATGTGCATCCAGCACAGCATGTTCACTGCTTTGAATGAATATGTGGGGAATGCTGTTAATTTCCTCATGTGCATGTACAGGAATGCTTTTATTGTCTACTGCACATGTTGAGATGGGATTGCTTTGTCTTCACTTTCACATTATTTAGTGCAGACTCCTTCATATTTGAAATGTACCATAGATTAAAAAATTCAGTATATAGAGTATATGCTAGACACAGTTACAGCTAGGGGCTGGCTTCCCAGGATCCCCAAATGAATTCCAGAGCTCTTTGTTAGGCACCAGGGCTTTTTACAATGCTTAGGGTTCTGTGTGGTTTAAAGAGGAGTCCAATATAAGTAGATGGTAGCTGGAAGTTTTTACTTCAATTACAGTGAGGAAAAATATTGATGCTCTTAAAAAAAACAAAACAAAAAACTAAAAAAACAACCCACAACCAAACACCACAATTGATGACTTGATTCCATGAGTTTAAGAATGCTCTAGAAAGAATTAGTTCCAAATCCTTCCCCCAAGACATACATTTTCCTGAGCACACAAGATTCTGCTGCATAGGCAGCAAAATGTGCTCAAGGGTGTCTACACCTCTAGCATGCTGTATAGTCATCTTCCCAGGGTCTAATAGCTTGACAGGAGCACCACAGAGACAAGATTGGTAAGATCAGTTGCTCTGAGATTGTATGTGTTTTCACTCCAAGGACAACTTGAAAATCTCATGTCATGAAGATTATGTGCCTCATCCTGCCTTCCATTTAAGCATGTGTCTCATTTTAAACATATAAATAGTTCCATTCACTTTACTGACATTATTCTCGTACATAATTTTTAAAATGTGCTCGAGTGATTTAGTAAATTGTGTTCACAGAAGGCATCAGAGGCAGCAGTAAGAATGAACCAACCGGAGACCAACTGTCTAGTGGAAACATCTCTCTTCTATGTCAAAACCACCAGGTCTATTCTTCTCCAGTCTGAAAAACAATCTCAGTTTCTCAGGATTTCTCACGTTCTTCCATGTGAGGCCATTGTAGTGTTTTTCCTTCAGAAGAAATTCTCTGGCAGCCATCACAAGCTGTCCTAGCTATGAGGATATATCCTGCTGTGGTCTCAGTTCGAGTTTTGTCAAATGGTTTATCATATTTACACTATCCCTCACTTTGTATTCCAAGCAAACTCAGGTATTTTTGAAAACAAACAACAAGACATTCTCCCATTGTTTTTAGATTTCAGTAGAGCCCAATGCTGAATAAATAATTGATAGGACAGAAAAAGGTATTTTTTTTCTTTTTCTGAAACACAAGTCAAGCACAAGACTACAAAGTGGATAGCTATGATTTAGAAAAATGTAACTCAGTATTAATGTTTAATGGATGTGGCACATTCCTTGCTGTGAAATGTAATAACTCAGTCATTGATAGAAAACAACAACATATTGGAGGAGCATGTGAATGAGGATTTCGTGTAGTTCAAAATTGACATGGAAACAATGACCATGTGAAGACAGTATTATGTCTGAGAAAAACAGCAACTTGACTGACCATTTCCTAAAGACAGGAGAAACAGAATGGCTTTATTGTTCTTTCGAGTCTACTGTATCCTGGGTATATTCTTATTTCTTCTAGCAAGTAGAAATAAGATTTTCCACTCCTATCATTCTTAATTAGAACCTTTTTCTCCATCCCAGTTTTCAGTCTATCAGACATGAATGCTCTTCACTGTGTTTGCATACAGCATTAAATTAACTGGCTGCACCCAGAAGACTTGATTCTGCCATTCTTATTCCTGTTAGATGGATTTTGATACTGACTTTACCCACCCTAGGTCGTTCCTTTCTTCTCAATAATTATCTTGAAATCAGCAGGCCTATCCATATTAGTAACTGCTCACTGTGTAATGATGTTCAGAGCGTGGTCCAGGAGGACTACCTGATGACTAGTATGTTAGTCTACATGAATATAGGTAGCCAAATATGGTCCACTGAGTAGTTATCTTAATAGCACTTTCAAAAATAATTACTGCTTACTATAATAGAGGTAGAGCTGGGTTTTAACATGTTTTCTCTCAATTTTGCTTTTCACATTCTTTTTCATTCCTGAAGTTAGTTTATCTTGCAAAATGTTTCCCTAGAATAAAGCAAGTTATGTAATTATAACCAAATGAGCAACTTGGAAACACACACAAAAAAAAATAATATCAAATTTGTTTATAACTTGTTTCTGCTTTTGTTTGCTTCAGAAAAGCCTATTACATTTACTCTTAAATGATACAATATGACCAGTATGATCTTGTGGTCTAAACAATAAGAATAGCTGTTTCTAAAATTTAACTCTCTGCAGCTTCTCAATGCTTTTCATTAAACAACTGAACTTGTAAACTCTAATTCATAAACTCACCTTTTAACCTCATTGATCATCATAATGAAACTTAATAGCTAGATGTTCTCATCATACAAACTCTGTTGTGGTTCAGATCTTGGTCAATTCCTCTTCTGAAACACTATTGGAACACTAGTTGCTTGCTATATTGAATTATAACACTAGTTGCTTTCTATTTTGATTACAAGGTTTGAATAGAAATGTGAATATTCCTTTTTATTTAAATAAACAGATGTTTCCTTATACCAAAGGGTCATGGAAAGCTTACTATTTTAGACACAGATGTCCCTGGTATTTTATAATTTCTAAATTTTGCTAGCCTTTCTCATGGGTAGTTTAGAAAACAGCTAATCATT
Organism: Eubucco bourcierii; assembly: GCA_013396675.1. Taxonomy (NCBI): domain Eukaryota; kingdom Metazoa; phylum Chordata; class Aves; order Piciformes; family Ramphastidae; genus Eubucco; species Eubucco bourcierii. The sequence continues at coordinate 356,391 of VWZE01003713.1, forward strand.
TTCTTTCAACTCTTACAAGTGGGTATGTTCCCCTTTACTCTGAGATTAATTTATATCAATAGGGAAGTCATGTATAAAAATGCAGAGCATTACTAATATCAGCAGTACAAATTTGCCTCAAATGTTGGTACTGAGTACAATATTCTTGACAAGAATAATGAACCTTGCTATCACTAGTAATAGGTTAAGGCTAAAATCAACACACAAGCCTCCAAAATACTCTTGCACAGCTTTTAAGTTGTACATCTGTATTGTGTTCTGCCTGGATCCTCCTATAACATCTTTTGCCTTTCTACTATTGATGAACTTGATGGTGTTGTGTGATGGTTTTGGGAGTTCCCCACAGCCCACACTTTGTAAAATGACCCAGACTAGAACTCAACTGGCTGGAAGTTAAGGACTGAAGCTATATATACAGCTTAGCACAATGTACAAGCAGATATATACACTATATACAGGAATATGTACAGAAATATACAAGTTAAAGGTAATACAGAAACACAACTCCTCTCCCAAAAGTCAGAGACCCCAAGAGTGGCTCCCAACCACCCTTGCACCTTCTCCCCACCCCTATACCTTACCCCAAGGTTTGACTTACTCGCAAGGTGAGCTTGGAGGATCGGCCAGGAGAGTTAGAAGAAAAGTGGTTAGTGACATTACTCAGCAGAGAGGAGAAAGAGCCAGAAGCTGCTAGACTGAGACACTGTACCCCAAAGACAGACTGTGTTATCTAATGTTCTGGTTTCTTCTCTTAAACATTTCTTTATGTTTGCAAGCCTATGACTGAAGTAGACATCACCATGATTTCCTTTCACAGCCTATAGTGTAATTTTTTTTCTATTAAAATATTCCAATTAGCCTCAAACCAGCACATGTTGATACTTTAATGTAGTGGAAGTATTCTCTCTGCATCTTTTGCACCAGAGGTTTTCGTATCACCTGAACTGGCACAAAGGCAGAACTCAACATTATGAGAGTATTTCTGGTCAAAAAATGCTTAGTGTGTGCTTATGCATGTTAGTTATTTATCTATGTAGACTTTTAAATCATATATTCACATTTCAATTTTGTAACCAGTAAACATATGAATTTGAAGAACTACCTAAACATCCATCCAGTTCTAGTTCAAGCAGACTATGATCAGAGAAAATAATGACAAATTAAATTCTATACGTTATGAAGGAGAACAGTAGAAGAGAATGGTAATGACCGTTCTTGACCCTAGACTCCTCTTCTTTGAAGCTCATTAATAACAAGTGCTGTAACATACTTGCAGACAGTTGTTTAAAGCTGGTGAGTTGAAAAGCCTCCCTTTTTTTCCCCCAAAATATTTGGTTGTTTCTTTGGTAAAAGTTGCCTTCAGGCAAACACATGGAAAATGATAAAGATTACTAGAGCTTAAACAGAGAAAAACTCTTGCTAGTTGATATTCACACATCACTAATAACATGAAAAGCTATGGGGTTTTAGATTGTGGTATTAAAAGCAAATTCCAAGTGATACATCACACAAATCCTAGTCATACAGGGGTCCAAATGTTTAAAAAAAAAAAAAAATCAGCTTTCTGAATGTCCCTGTTCATTATTTTGCTGACTTGGAAACCTTGGAGTGTTTTGTATCCGTTTCATTATCTCCAAAAAGCATGAATTGTAATGGAATTTACATAAAAATCCTGCTGGAGAGTGGAGACTTTACTGCACAGTCAGCTGCCCCCCTAATCCAATCTTCCCCAATGCAGTTGGCCTGGCGGTTGCCAAACTCTAACAGTGGGGATCTCCTTTGTTAAGGAAAGTATGAATTTGAGCTTTAAAATGAGCAGAAGTCTTTTCTATTACACAGGATGCCTCCTCTTGCTGAGTTTACATGAGATGTCTAGCAGGAGGTGTTATTAAATAGCCTCAAAAATTAGGCAAAAAACCAATTATCTAGAAAAGGGACACAAAAGGCTTAAAGAAATGAGCATTTGAATTTTCATTATTAAGTATCCATGGGACACCACACCACTATTTGAATTTTGTTATTAACCCTTTGCATAAAAAGGATTTAATATTTTTAATCAGTTTTGAATTACGCTTTGAGGAAAGCAGAAGTTGGGAATTTTAAAAAGCCTCCTTCATTTCTTTCAGTGTTATTTCAGTGCTCTCATGTTTGCACTTATCTCAAAAGAGTTTTAACTTTGTATTAGATTTTTTATAGAGGTTGATTACATGGGCATTTCGGTCTCACCTTCATTCTTTATTTAGCTGAAATTCCTAATCACTTCAGTGGGTGGTAGACAGGACTGAAGTGTTCCTTTAGATGAATTTCAGCTTCTAAAAAATCTTAGGGATTGAGTAATGTATTCTTGTTTATTTTTTCCACTTTACAGATAAAATCTAGTGAGCATTCATCATCACCTGGATAGAAATGCTTTAAAGCAGTTTACAGTTTAGGCTGGTAGCCATTTTCTGAACTTCAGCAAAACATCAAAATCAAAAAGACAAGAAACAATTTAATCATGATTTCATGTGACCCTTGTAAAAGGGATACAGATAAGAAAAACACATGCTGGTAGGTAATTCTACCTGGATCGCCTCTTGCTTTATTAACAACAAAAAAATTTAATATGCTTTTATGTAGGTGGAATTTGTTTCTTCATCTGAAAGGAATTTTTTAAAATAGAGTACAGATTTGGTATTGAGGTAAATACAGTCTTGGCCTTGTCTGCTCATTTTCTGACATTGTGGTTAGTTTTTCGGTGAAGGAATGAAGGAAGCATACGACCATGCATGGTCAGCCCCCCTTGAATATTACCAATGAGTACACAGTGCTAGTGAACTGAGAAGAAACTGAAAGGACTGCCAAGTTTTTTATTTGTTTTTTCTTCAGTACTATAAAGTCAACATGATAATGTGGAAGCCAAAAGCAGAAAAGCACTGTTGTGAGAGGAATCAAATATTCAGGGGCATTCAGAAAAGCTCTACAGAAAACCAGTCAGATCTGCAAAGTCATTGTTTGGGAAAAAGCTCTGTTTGAAGATTTGCAGAAGGATTCATGACTTATCCTTGCACTGAAAAAAAAAAAATTAAAAAAAAATATATAAAAGAAGAACCTTTAATATTTGTGTCCTCGTCTTTAGCTAGAGGAAAGGATGCAGTTCCATTAAGTCAATGCAACTGTCCTAATTTGCACCAGCTGAGCTTCTGCTTCTTTGTTTGTGTAGCCTTATCGGCACCCCTTCCAAGGGAAAGCAAACATTCATTGTTCTTTCCTGGGTCAAAGAAAAGTCAGTGCAGGGGGATCCCCAAGTGTCCTTACCTCTTCTTTTTTCATTTCTGCAACTAGCATTACTCACATACAAACAATTTCAACTCACATGGCAGAACTTAATGCAAGTGTTTCTGGATATCGCTGATGCTGGCTGATGGGTGAATAATTTCTATGAGAAGAATTCATGTATCGTCACTGTTTTATGCAACATAATTCATGCTACATTAATTCAACTGAGAAAACAGCATGATCTGAATCATAGTTCACTTCTAATTAAATTAAAATCACCTTTTCCCCTAAAGATTCACTGCTTAACCTTTATTTATTTGAACATTCACTTTAGACCCTTTATTATTTTTTCCTTGTGGTGTCACAGAACCTGTTCTCAATTAGCTGTTTTTTCACTCTTAAGTCAAGGCAGTGCAATATCTGGATCCACACAGTACTGTCTGCAAACAAACAATTAGTGACTGAGGCATGATCACACAAAGATAGATGATGGTGCCTTCATTTGCATTCACATACCTACCCTCTTATTGCACATTAAGAGTTATACTGCTAGCTACAATTTTATTATTTCCCATATAAACACTTGCTCAAATTATCGTAGGAAGTTATATGTCATTAGAATTAGAGTAGCTCTCTTGATTAAGTTGAGATTTTTATTATGAAGGGATTTGGAAGTTACAAAAAAATATTTTGGAAAGTTATTTTCCAGAAAACAATTAATAAGAAACTCCTTCTCTAATGTTGGTAGGTATTGCCAGTCATCCAGCTTCTTTCAGAATTAATTGGAGGGTCAATACTTTGTCAATGCTAATTAGAATGTAAGAAATATCGCAGCAACACTGGAGACCTAGGATCCATTCTCTGCTGAGACAACAGAAAAACCTTCAGGACTCTGGTTGAGAGTTTGGGGCTCAGAGCTTCTTGTGACCATCTCAGACGGGCTTGCAAATTCCATTAAAATGCTGTAACCAGAATGGAAAGTGTTTGGAGCAGTTTCCTTGTCCCTGATGGAAATCACCCGTTCCCAGGATACTGCTATCTTGGTTGTGCCAAGGATAATATATCCCTAAGACTCACAAAGCCTTAGGGAGTAAGGAAAATGTTTGGCCTTTAAAATAGATACAAGTCAGATACTTTAAAAGGGAAAAAAAAAAATCCCTGGAATGAGAATCTTTGCAAGTTTCAAAACTTCACCTTTTTCAAGTGGTAACAAACTGAGCAGTGGTCTCTCCTTGGCTGTACGTTCAGCACTTTATCCATGAACAAAGTATAAATGTTTCCAGAAATCCCATTTCTATATTTATTTTCAGAGTGATGTCACTTCCTGTCTTTGTACAGCTGGTAAGGCAGCTTGCTTTTTTTTTTTCTTTATTAGTGGAGGACTTCATTCCAAAGAGAACTCTGTTTTCAAAGAACATAGGGACGCAGCTGGTGTTTGCGCTCTGTAACTGCAGCAGTTCTCACTGTGATGAAACAATGTTACTTTCCAGTTCCTCACCCAAATTCTCTGTATTTTTTTGGTTTCAGTATAGGCTAAAGAGCACATTTTTTTGTGGGGAGTCTCATGTGAAAATATTGACAGCCAATCACCAGGGAGACTCCAGTAGCAATTACTGTAAACTCTGCTTCTCCGTCCAATAACATTAATATTTTTAACAGTTGTCTTTCCAAAAATAACTACACTTGTGAAGATCAAAAATGAACATAACCGTATATAGTTCTCCGTTATCTTTGAAGTATTTTCTGCAACAGATCTTTAAATGCATTCTTAACCACACAAGTAGTGTATATTTGATGCAGTAAGTTTATCTGAACCTTTGATCATACTTTCATCTGTATGAAAATGTTTTATCACATTTTATAGAAATGTGTCACATTTATATACCTTTTTGTTTACTCTTTACCACTTTATCCCCAAGAAGAGGCTCTTAGGAGACGGAGTGTTTAGCAGCATCATAGACATGCTTCAACTTACAGATGCACTTCCCTTGTGGAATAGAAGGCTGCTTAGTTTATAAATATCTTCTCAGCCTCCTTCTATTCAAAAGGCCAGTGCTGCTGGGGATCACTCACTGGTGGATAGACAACCTTTCCTGTCTGGCTACAACAAACAATCATCAGGTTTCACCTTTTCCTGAAGGAGTCTGAGTGCATTAACTGAATGATAGAGCTCTGCTCAGAAAAGAAAAGAAGGGTTATGTCACTGCTTTTATATCCACAGTGTGCAATTAGATGCACTTATATCTCATTGACAATGTTCTTTAGAATAATTTTACCAAAAAAAGGGAAAAAAGAAAGAAAGAAAGAAAAAGACACTTGTTTCCTCTTCATTTATTTACAGGTAATGCTTAACTTGGATGTTGTAACAATAGCTATCCAGCCCGGTATACTGGGTAATGCTTTAAGGAAGCCAAGCAGAAATGTAAAGTCACATATCCCTCCAGTGGTTCAATCAGGATTAAAGCCAGGGTGTTCTTACTCCTTCCTTCTCCCCACTTAGTCAAGTGGCCTCCCTTGCTGCTGAAAATATGTGCCTGAGTTACAGTGGTTGGGAAAACTGCAGGAGAAAAGAAAGACGATAGTGTATCACAACTCCATAGCCTTGGAACTTGGGGCAAGTCAAGGCAGACTTAGCAGATGGTTATAGATAATACGGCTTTTTTTCACCAGAAAAGGTCAATTTAATGTGACAGCCCTATCAAAAAAGCTCAGTGCCCTAAAGTTTGCACTGAGCCCCTAAAGAAGGATTTCAGTAGCTAGTTTATCCATATGTAACATTTGTATGAAAAGCTCAACATGAGCTGGCAGTGTGCACATGCAGCCCAGACTGCAACTGTGTGCTGGGCTGCAGCAAGAACAGCATGGCCAGCAGGGCAATGGAGGGGATTCTGACCCTTTACTCTGCTCTTATGAGAGCCCACCTAGAATACTGTGTACAGTTCTGGAGCCCCCAACACAAGAAGGACATCAAACTGTTGGAGAGAGTCCAGAACAGGGCCACAAAGATGCTCAGAAGGCTGAGGCAGCTCTGCTATGAGGACAGGCTGAGAGAGTTGGGACTCTTCAGCCTGGAGGAGAAAAGGCTTCAAGAACTGATAATAGCCTTCCAGTATCTGAAGGGGGCCTACGGGAAGGCTGGGGAGGGACTATTGACAAGGTCTTGCAATGACAGAATGAGGGGTAATGGGTTTGAACTGGCAGAGGGGAGATGTGATGTAAACTAGATGTGAGGAAGTTCTTTCCAGTGAGGGTGGTGAGACACTGGCACAGGTTGCCCAGGGAGGTTGTGGCTGCTCCCTCCCTGGAGGTGTTCAAGGCCAGGTTGGACGAGGCCTTGAGTGACCTGTACTAGTGGGAGGTGTCCCTGCCTATGGCAGGGGGTTGGAACTAGATGATCTTCTAGTTCCCTTCCAACAGAAACCATTCTATAATTCTAAGATTTTAGTTTGGGGAAGGTTTGGATTTGCTAGCTATCTTTCAGTTGATATGGGAATTCTGTGTTGCACTTTCCTTACTTTGTGCACTGCTAAATTATATAGAGATTCTATCACCAGCAGTGTCACTTACTTTCGAAGTCTTATGAACATTATTTTGAAGTACTTGAAATATTTTCATTTTAATGACACATAATGATAACTATAATTATTTAAAAAGGCGTTCCTATGCAAACCTAGCAACTTCTTAGGAATCTTGGAGTTCCTTACAAAAGCAGTAAGGCAATAAATTAAAATAGCATCTAGACTAATTGTGAGCCTTTTTTTAAAAGAGCATCTTACTTTGCTATTTAAAAGTGTTTTCATAGTATTTTGGCTAAAGGACAATAATCCTTATGACACAGCAATTTTAGAGCACAGAGGTCAGGAACACCCAGTATTGGATGAACCTTTGCTATAGCTAGAAAAAGCAGTGCCACAAGAAAAAAAGAAAAAGAAAAAAAAGGTAATCACTTCTACAATATAGAATGTTAAGATCATGTACTAGCAATACCCTGAATATTAATTACAGAATCCTGAAGTCTATTCAGTATTACATAAAGAATCAGTTCAATGACCTGAGATCAGCTGAAATAGGAAAAGGCTTCTTAGTCTGCCTTTGTATCCTGATGGAGGCACTTTCAATCAGCAGAAACCAGTACATTCATTTACTTATTAGGAAATTATTCAAAAAGAGAACTCCACTATGAACTGGGTATAGAACAAACTAATCTTGTCTCTCTTCAGGAAAGATGTCCATCTAATGTCTGAAATTTGCAAGATAAAAGAGAAATTTTACTGATGTATAGCTACATCTCCTCTTCAGGCTACAAGAGCCTGGAGAAGAGAAGGCTTCAAGGTCTTGCAATGACAAGACAAGGGGTAATGGGTTTAAACTGACAGAGGGGAGATTTAGAATGGATGTCAGGAGGAAGTTCCTCACAGTGAGGGTGGTGAGGCACTGGAACAGGTTGCCCAGGGAGATTGTGGCTGCTCCCTCCCTGAGGTGTTTGAGGCCAGGTTGGACGAAGCCTTGAGTGACCTGTACTAGTGGGAGGTGTCCCTGTATATGGCAGGGGGTTGGAACTAAATGATCCTTGAGGTCCCTTCCAACCTTACCATTCTATGATTCTATGATCTCATACCTCACTCGGTATCTTCATCAATTTACCTGAAACAAAAGCAGGAAGGAGACAGTGCTGGCAAGAGGATAGAGCAAAAGGGTGGTGCTTTTTCAGGTTTTGTACCTGACATGGTAGCTGAGCACTATTTTACCTTTCAATGGTGACATTTCTATGAAATTCCAGTTAACTGAGTTCTTCAATGAAATGTGCTTTGTGATCTACATGTGAAATAGACTACAAAAGATAGGTATTATTTATTATCAAGGATATTTCTACTCAAAAATTAAACATTTGCATTAAAAACCTGAGTTTATATTGTACAAAAATGTTTTCTAATCCTTTTTTTTTTTTTAATGTTCTTGCATTGATCTCCAAGTGGCTGTTTTAAATTTCCCTTAAATTGATTAAAGCCAAGTTAAGCAGCTAAACCTAAAAAGGATTCTTTTACTTGGGCTGAACCTTTTTAATCAAAGCAGTTCACCTTAAAAAAAACATAGATCTGTTGAGGCAGGTGAACATGAAGCAGAAAGAATGAAGGCAGAGAACAGGACTATAAAGAGGTTAATGATAGGAAAAGTCTGAGAGATTGATTATGGCAGATCAATGTATGTATAGAAAGAGAGGTTTGTGGACACAGACATTAAGTTTTCTATTTAGAAAATACAATTTTCTTCTTTTTTCATATGTGTATAAAAGACAAAAGACTAATATAATCCTCAGGTCTAAGCTGCTGAAAGTCCAAAGTATGCACAGCACCATCAATAGAACTGATGGCCAAAAAAAAAAAAGATGGATGTGGAGATGTGGATGTGATAAAGGAAGATATGACACTAAAAGAAATTACATGCATGAACGTTTCTTTGGAAAGCCAGACAGAAAACAAAACAGGGAAAGAGTATGACTAGGAAAAGCTGTTCTTAATTGCTAAAGTAGAGTATATTTTGACAGGTTAAATATTTCTCTTGATATTTTCTGATATAAACCCAGCAAACTAGTTCAAAATGGCAAGAATTTTTTAGGAGGACGAAATTCTTAAAAGCTTGTAATTATTTTTCTTTTTTCTTTTCTTTTTCTTTTCTTTTTTTTCTTTTTCTTTCTTTTCTTTTCCTTTTCCTTTTTTTTCTTTTCCTTTTTATTTTTATTTTCCTTTTTATTTTTATTTCTTTATCTTTATATTTTTTCTTTTTTTTCTTTTCCTTTTTCTTTTTCTTTTCCTTTTTATTTTTAATTCTTTCTTTTTTCTTTTTCTTTTCTTTCTTTTTTTTTCTTTTCATTTTCATTTTCTTATTTTTATTTTCCTTTTTCTTTTCCTTTCTTTTCCTTTTTTTTCTTTTTCTTTTTTATTTTCGTTTTCCTTTTTTCTTTTGCTTTTCCTGTTCCTTTTTTTCTTTTTTTCTTTTTTTTTCTTTTTTCCCTTTCCCTTTCCCTTTCCCTTTCCCTTTCCCTTTCCCTTTCCCTTTCCCTTTCCCTTTCCCTATCGCTTTCCCTTTCCCTATCGCTTTCCCTTTCCCTTTTCCTTTCCCTTTCCTTTTCCTTTATCCTTTCTCTTCTTCCTGGTATAGTATTTCTGAACTCTTTAGCTGATGCAAGATTCAGTGCAAAAGCTTGCAATTTCCTTGCCTTGAAGATCAACATAGCTACATTTTAATAGATTTCTGTGATACATGGGGTTAATGACTGTTGTTTGCAATTCTTCATAATGAAATGTTAATGTATAGCTAGAGCATGATGTGTAAACATAAATCATTGCATTACATTAACATGTATAAGTATATTAAGTATAATCTGACTGTCCTCTTTCTGAAGTTAAAAGTAACAATGTATCTGTGGGCTCTGTTGTCATCGGGATAGATGTAACTGCGAACGCATAGCCACAAACACATTTTTTTTTTTAAACCAGGGAAAAGCCTGGGGAAAATCACAGCTTTTTAACCACAAGGATTCCAATACTAAAGTTAACTGAGGATAACTGTAGGCTGTATGAGTTTCTATCCTGCAGGGGCTTACCTTGTCACACCACCAGTGTGTGAGAGAGTAGTCTCCACAGAGCTGCTGCAGCCTTGCCTGTGTAAGGCAGCAAGGCTGGTGCTGGGGCTGGGCGTCCCCAGTACAATGTCCTGCACAGTTCAGAGCTGAATGGATATGGGCAATACTCTGGGCCCTGTGCAAATCACTGCATCTATCAAAGAAATGATAAATGCTTATCTGTGAAAAGTGGAGAAACTACACTAACTCTGTAACAGATTAAAAAAAAAATCAGTAGGAAGTTTAGGTTATTACTGGGTTTCCTTCAAAAGATTCTTTTAAAAATATTTAAAATTCTATTTTAGCTAGCATGTACGTTTACAGTGTTTCTTAGTGCTGCATCTGTAGCAGAAAATAAAAAAGAACCAACCCAGGTGAACAGTACAAACTGTATAGTACTTTCAGGGTCATTCATGCTTCGATTTCATGATTTCTTGGTGATCGTGTGCAAGTTTGTTTTGAATTATTATTTGATTAAGACAGGACTTAAAATGATCTGGATGCTTTCTCAGCACAGAAGAACTTACATACCTTGTAATTGCCTCTAATGTATTCCAATTTTTGTGTGTGTCTGTAACTATGACATCTGGTTCTTTGCCAGACTTTTTGGGTGGCATTGCTATACGCTTCATTTTCAAAGTGCTGAGTGATGCGGTCATGAAAAATACCTCCTCTTTGCCCATTAAAAAAAAAAAAAAAAAAAAAAGTNGTTAAAATTTATGTTAAGTCTATTCAGTGAAACATAAATAGTCATCACTCTGAGAACTTGTTATGCAAGGCATGATCCTGCAATATGCTAGGCTCTTCCTAGATATTCTCAGCACCCTCAACTTTCAGTAAGTTGCTCAGCACCCTCTAAGATCTGGCCTCAGAAAAGGAGCATGAAAGAACCCAAAGCAAACTGGCAAACATTCATCTGCTTATTGTACAACTTTTGTTCTCTCTCAAAAGTAACAGTTCAAACAAAGGATTAATTTAGAAAAGAGAAAAAAAAATAATTAAAATTGAAAGAAAAGGAGGCAAGAGGATGTGTGGAAAAGAACGTTAATAAGAGTATTTGAAGAGGCAAAGAAATTAGAGAGATGGAAAACCTGATTTTTCTTTTAAATTACATCGGGAAGGTTGTGTATGTTGTTTAATATCGTACTTGAACAGTTTGCAAGTTGCACAACCCCTTCGTAGATGCCAATTGCTGAAGTACAGAGTTGTGATTTAAAGTGACAATGTCACCTTAGTTTTAGTCCAAGTGACGGATTTTGTTTTGAAATGGGTTTTCCCAAACCAAACACAGAGATATGTTTGCATTTGGTTTAATTTTAATTAAAATTACTTGGGTTAAAAATACCACTCCTGTAACTTCCCATTAAAATTTTATGTCTTCTAAAGTGAACTCAAATGGGCTTTACAAGATACAAAGCAGTCAGGAACAGAACTGGTGTGTCCAGATACCCAAGAAAGACACCAAAAATGCCAGATTCTGTAGATTATCTTTGCACATATCTTTTGTTTTAACTAAATGGCCATAAACAACATAGGCTAAGAATTTTTAAAACATACTGTTAACAGATTACACTCGGTTTTTGTGAAAAGCTAATCCTTTGATATTAGTATCACTTTCTTCTCAATTTTTGTTGTGATAAAGTATAAAAGTGGTGATGTGGTGGAATAGAAAGCCCTACATCTTTATTTCATTAGATTTTAAGGAGCAGATTGCATAATAAATCAACTTAATTTATATCACAAGTTTATTGTTAAATTCTCTAGATTCATTAAAGCTCTGGGACTGCATTCTAATAACAGAATATGACCTCTTTTCCTGGCCGTTTAATCCATTTTCAAGCTGCATACACTGCTTTGAATATGTGTTAAAGTAGTAGCCTCATGTGACAGGGAGATTTCATAAAGCTTTGAAGTGTATCATTAAAAGGGACACTGTCAATTTGAATTTTTTCAAGATGACCAATTTAAAAAAAGTCTTTTCAATGTTGGCAGGTTTCTTCTAATTCCTAGAAAATGTCCAATTTTAATTTTTTTTTTCTTCATGAATGTTTAGAAGCATCATTTAGAAGACCAGAGAATATTACTATCCTAGCTATCATTATTAATCATGAACATTTTCATATTCCAACCCTCACATCCTTTTCTCTAACAGGACCTCAGCCCAGTGCATACAGCCAGCCTGTGACTCATTTTAGCATTATTTAAAAATTTTGAAACAGGACTTAATACAACAGTGCTTTGTCCTGTGTACTGCAAGTTTTTGTCATTCTTTGACTGCTGCATGTTATTTGGAGAGGATTTTTAGGCCTGAGCTTGCCAGTGCCTCTCTCCAGCAGACCCCTGCCTGCAGAGACCACACTGCTAACCAACCTTTCAGTCATGGGTCTTTGACAGACAAGCTGTGCCAGATGTAGCTGCCATGATTTCAGATATTCATGCTCACAGCTGTCCATTTTACAGTTCTGCTGGAAATTACTGTCAACCTGAGGGACAAGAGAGAGAGAGAAGCGTATGCCTGTATTTGAGCCACCTACATTCACACCGCCTGTTAATTTGAACTGCCAGTGAAAGAGTCTTTGCTCTAATCTTTTGGACTGCGGATGGGATGAAGATCTTCCAGCAGAGGGGCACGGTGTAAAACTAGGAAGCAGTGACATTCAAAATTGTGGTAACTTTGTCCTTCTGTTTATATGAGCCAGAGCACAAACTACCTGCACTGAGTAAACAGGAAAAAAATAGAGCAGGAAAAAAAAAAAAAAAATCTTTAATCTTTCTCAGCTATACGGCGTGACAAGTTTTTAGATGAGAAAGCAGCATTCAAGTTCCCAGTGTCCTTTTAATGACTCGGTGAAACACATTTTATTTTCCCCATAAAGTTGTTAAACTGTGAATATTTTATCCGAGCGATTAAAGTTACTTTTTACTCTTACAAATTGGGCAGAGAATATTTAAATATAAGAGAGAGGAGGAACAGTAGATAAGATAGTATCTGACAGTTTATGGGAATGTGTTTCAAATTACAAGTAAAGCATGTGCATGCACACATGAATACAGCTGTGGTTTCCCTTCAGCGTTCATGTTCTTTTATGAAAGAAAGGAGCGAAGGCTCCTGCTACTCTGTTCAAAGGCTGAACGTTTATATACTTTATACAGCACTTTTTATACTGCTGCGTTATGGTATGTAACATACTGGAAGTTCTCAGTCTGTGATAGACCCCCAAAGGGTAGACATGTAGGTCTAAGAGATGAAAAAAATCAAAGACATGATCTCTTGACAGAATTATATAACCTTCTCACACTGCCTCTGAACTTCATTGAATCCTCGAGGTGACAGAAAGCTGGCAAGCTAAGTAGAAGCAGCTGCTTGTGATGGCATGCCTAAGATATATGAATCTATTCACTGTGATCAATGGTTGAATACTCAGCTGCCGAACTCATTGATCACCACGATGACCCCAGTTCCTGCTAAGTCCATCAGACTGCTGTGGAGGTTTTAAGGAGAGAGGGGAAGACAGAAAGCAGGACATAAACAGCAAAGGGAGGAGAAAGACAGAGGAACGAGCCATCCTGGTAAAAGCTGTTCAGGAAATTGCAAAGCTCATTACTATGTGTGTGGTACTTGATCAAACTGAAGTTTTGCTTTAAGGTGCATACCTGAATAAATGCTGAGAAATTCTGCTCTATATATAGTCTGGGATTGCCATGGGAGCCTGCCCTCCTTGAAATTTCAGACAGGCTGAGGGGTCTATGGTCTCCATTCTCCTTTGTCAACCTCAGCTATAACATGCACCTAGTTTTTATATCCTCTCTATGAATGTTCTTTAAAATATTGTGTGTAATTAACAAATACCAACTCAGAGTATATGCCAAATTTTGCCAGAGATCAACAAGCAAGTCAGCAAATAAGCACAATGCTTATTATGTGAACATAATACTTCTTACAGAGGGAATGGGTGATTTTTATTAAATGTGTTCAAATAATTTACAATTGAATTGTTTCACAAAAGGAACTATTTTAGTACAGTTGCATCATGAAAAATGACTTTGTTTTCACGTACTTTAAGTTTCATAGGATTTGCCTAATTTTCTCAGTTCACTAATAAAAATATAATTTACAAGTTTTAACTACAAAACTTGGAAAACTCAAACAAGCTGCAAAAGGCCAAGCTGGATTCCTTGTATCTCATGTGTCCTATTATTACTAAAGATGCTCCTAGTTAAAACTTAGCAGATTTTCTCCTACCCTTCATTGGGATTGCTCAGTTTTAGTATTGCACAGAATTTAAGTGCACCAAGACTGCATAAATTTCATTGATACAGAAAGCAATGCCAAAAGAGAATTCAATTTACTCCATAAGAGATGGAAATAAAAACACTTTTTCCAATAAAGCAATTATACACAAGAGTGAATATACACAAGGGGCCTGATCCAGAAGTAAAAGCCTCTCCCAGTAACTTGGAATCTGGATTTAGTCCAAAGAGAAGATCTGTTGAACAAAACCAGTACAGTTTACATTGGCACGATTAAGCATGGAATTGCCATGTAAAGGCAAATGTCTTCGAGGCTATTGATTAATTTACAGTTAGATTTGTTTCACAGAGCTCTATTCTGAAGGAAAAATCGTCTCACACGTACAAATTGTTTGGTTTCATACAACGAAAAATTATAATGCATCAGTTAGATGCATTTAGTATTCACGATGCACCAATAAGACTTGAGTTTAGAGCCAAAGCGCTCAAAGCAGAAGATTAATTTCTGTCTACACTAGCAGGAAGCCACCTTCCTGACTGTTGTATTATTCTGATGTATGCATTAATATTTCTTTTGATTTCATTTTCACATTTTTTTTCATTACATAGCAGTCAGACTACAAGTAGAGCCACTAGTAAGATAGTTTCCAAGCGCATAGGATCAGTGGAAAAGATGCTTTCTTTTGTCCTGGTACAAACTGGGAGGTGCTTCTAGTGCTACCGTTGGGATTACAATATTGTAAAAATGAGATGGAATTATGTTTTTAGTCTTCCTTCCTACCATGTTTTCTTATCCTTTCATTTCCTTGTCTCTGGATCCAAATGCTCTTTGATTTTTGTGAACTTCTAAGTTAACGAAGATGCATTGTCATGGTGAGAACTGCTGGATGACACTGTCGAAAATAATTGAATTAACTGGTTATAGTACAGTTCCTTATTTCATTATGTGACTGGGATACTGAGACATCTCATTTCTCTTTCTCAGTGGAAAACACACAATAATTTACACAGCAAATACCTTCACTGTGACATGCATTGTTTTAAGGTTTGAATGAAGGGAAATAGTAAACCTGGCAATTTTACCCACACAGAGAAATTATCTGTGTGGTTTGTTCACCCCCACCTCTAGTGAGTGCATCTGTTTGCACCTGGATAAAATGTGATTTGAAAAATCCCAATTCAGTAAACATTTAACACAAATTACTAGTACTGATTTTGTGATTGCATCTTTGATCTCAATATGCAGACCTTTGGCTGTGCCCATCTCAGGTATTCTTTGTAGGTTTTCATTATATCCCCTAGTATTGGAAAAACAAAACCACAACAACAAAAAAACCCAAAGTTACCAAACTTCTTTTGCATTCAGGTTCAGAAATGCTGTATCATGACAGAGTTAAAAAAATTCATTCTCAAAGTCGATATCACATACTCCACTGATTCCAGATGTTACTAGATGTGCTTGTCACCACATTTCTAACCCAGGTAGATCTCTGCCTTACTTATTTCTGTGCTCTCCTGTTATACAGTCCCATCACCCCTCTCCATTCAGTACTGTAGATTAATGAATTTGACAGATATTCCATCAATTTTTATCTTACAGGCAGACCAAAAAGTGCATGTCATTTTGCTTGGCACTCCCAACACCTATTTGAATTTTTTTTTTTCAGTTCTGCAGCAAAAATGGCATCACAGTCAGCTGGTCCAGAGGAACCCTTAGACACACACAGCTAGATATATTCCTGCTGTTCACTTTTGTCTTGCCTGTAGGCATTTTTCAACAGTTTTCAGTTCAAGTGCACTTTTGCCTCTTGTTTAATTTTATTTTGTCTAACAACATAATAATACCTTTAGGGAATATTAGTGCTACAGTAAGAGCATGCATAAATTCTGTATATACATATATATATATGTGTGTGTCTAACATACACTAAAAAAATTAGCAATGCCTTCTCTGTAGCAGCTCCACTCACCAGCTTGGCTGAGCTGTAAAATAATAATATGATTGCTTGCATAAACAAGGAAAATGGATATTGTATTGATTAGACATTATGGAGAGGGTCTTTAAATTTGAGCAGAGTTGAAACTAAGCAAGCAGAGAACTCAGCAGAAATTGCTCCACATAATATATCAAGTAGTGTGTCTTTAACCCAGGGAGACGGAGGAGACTTACTTGAGCCAGCTTTCTCACATTAACTGCCTGCAGGACCCAGCTTTCCCTCTCCATCCTAATGGTTGAGCTGAAGACTGCCAACATAGAAAATAAAGATTAAAAATGAAGATGTAAGAGTCAGTTCAGAGGAGTTTAGCCATCAAAACCGAGACTCCTGCTTAGCTGCCATCTCATTCTGGGGCATCTTTCTGAAGAGCTCACTACAGGGTTTTGTGGTGGAAAATTAGGCAGTTCTTTAGGGTAACAAATCTGTGCTGTAGGTAACCTGGTCTAGTTGAGGATGTCCCTGCTGACTGCAGGGGTGGGTTGGACTAGATGACTTTTGGAAGTCCCTTCCAGCCCAGACCATTCTACCATTCTCTGAGTAACGTGTTGAGCACCTGGAACTGGGAATCAAAAAACCTGGGACTCTGGAGAGTTTTACTCAGCTTTGAACTTTGCTGTCAGACTAGCCAGTCACTCTGTCACACAAACCTCTCCTTTCTTTGCAACCATATGAAAAAGAGATCTCCAGCAGTGATCAGTGCCAGACTCTGTGTCTTCTTCTTGAGGCAGGATATTCAGGTTGCAAAGACCTAGTGTCAGGGAAAATGGGTGGTTCTCTTAAGAAAATGTTTTGGTGGACCGAGAAGAGGCTCCACAATGGATATCTGGAATACAGCAGCATTTGGATAAACCTCCTGCAAAGAACAGGGTGGTGCTGAGTCGTGGGAGGATGCCAAGAGCTCTTTCACTGCCAGAGGGAAAGGAGACCCTGCCAAATTGTCAGAGTGAGTTTTTGGAGTTCATTAAAAAATCTAGTTTATTATAATCAAAACGAGGGAAGGGAGGAGGTTAGGTTAAAACAGAGACTAAAGCAAAATCTACTTGGAGAACAAATGAAAAGTGAGGAGGAGACAAACTGTTTTAGAAAAATTAAAGGCAACTCATGGCAAGAATTTGTAAATTGCTGATAAGAAACCTAATAAGAGCTGTGTGTGCCCTACAAAACAATGTAGCATGCCTTAGTTGAGATTACATTGTCTTATACCTCACTGTACCCTGTGGAAAGCATATCCTTATTAAAAAAACTTTAGAAAATATTTAACTTTCAATTTTACAAATAAACATAAACAGGAGAAAGGCTTGATAAGGTTAAAAATACTTTAACAAGCCTGCTTGGTTTTTTTGGGGGTTTTTTTGTATAGGTAATTTATTCCTAATATTTGCTGGGTTGCTTCCTACAGTCCTAGAGAAGAATCAAAAGGATAGGAAAATATGTTCTAGAACTGGAATATTTGTAGTGGACATGTACACAAACAGTCCCAAATATATAAATCCTTCTTTCACTTATACTTTATCCATTCATAAAATTAACAAATTAATAGGAATATTCCCAGAGGAACACATAATAACTTTCCATTTCCATATTTTTCTGATAATTTGTGCTTCATGTAGCCTTTGAGCCCATAAGGTCACTTTTCCTCTCTTCTGTACTTCAGTAAAATTGTCAATTAGAGGATGCCAAAAAATGTCCTCTAATGAGAAGGCACTGTTCTGTGGGATTTTTTTCAATGTCTTTTCCAAAAGTCTCCAATAGTTTGGCATAGTTTTCAGATTGTATATGTCACAGATAATTTCAGCCCTATGAAACTGTTATTACAAAGACTACACATCAGATTTTCAGCTGGTGGAAACCAGCATAGCTCTTCCATCTTACATGTATCAAATTTAAAATTAATTCCTTAAGTTATAACTTAATATAAATGAATAAATTAATTCCTTAAGATTGTATTATAACAAGTTATAATACAAACATTTGGTAAGCTTTCACTATGCGTGGATATTGGAGATTTTAGGTACAACTTGTAGGGGTATAAAAATGTTAATGTCAGTACAGAATTCCAAACTCTGAACTTTAAATGGCCTTTACAACCTCTATGGGACAAATGGCATTTGGACACATTATTAAAATTTAAATACTATTATTATATATAAGGTTTATATCATATACGCAAAGCTGCAGGGAAATGCCTATTTTAAACTACTGGGACCAGCAGATGAACAGCTATGAAGAATGCACATAGATGCAAACGGCAGTGTAGAATATTTTATTTAAAGCAAAAAAAAACAAAAGTAATTGACTAAGTGTAGTCTTCAGAATATGAAGAACTAAGTTTTAATGCCTTGTATGTATCATTCTTTCCTATACATCTGACAATAATCAAGTCTAATTAAATCTATCTAATGCATTTCTAATATGTTGTTCACCATAGAAGCTAGGCATCATTAGCAACTTATCTCTGCTCCCATTTTACCTTGGTAGTGACAGCTGTTCAATATGCTATGTCAGAAATATCAGGACTTCCCATAACCTGAATTTAGTCATCCTTGTGTACTTTTAGCTTCCTGACTCCTCTTGCTGTCTGCATTTCGATATGGAGTCCCAAGGATCTGCTCATCACTCCTAATTACTTTTATTTTAGCCTATGTTCCTGATTTCTGGGCCAAGAACTTTAAAGAACTATGATGTACTCTGATGAAGCATTTAATCAGGACTGAGTAATCAAACAAAAAGCTTTTCAGGGCAGGGTGGAATATGGGAGGAACCATATTGTCTGCCCCATTATTGTGTTTCCTGTTCTCAGCCTTGAAAGAGTTCCTGCAGGGACCAGAAGACCTGCCCATAGCTTGTTGGAAGAGTTCCTGAGTAAGTAGAAGCAGTGCAAAAAGGGAGTGGTGCCATAAACCAACGTATAATCAGCAAAGTAGGAAAGATTTAAAGTACATACACTTTTCACCTCCTAAAGCCTTTGTCATTGGGGTGCAAAACTCTCTAGAAATATTTGTGGCTATGGGAGAGGGGCAGGAGAAATCTACCCATTCATTCCTAAGAGATGTTATCAGATGCATCAAGGTTTGGCTGTAAATTTGACTACATTGCTGCGGTGCACAGAGAAATGAGTGAGGAAATATCTGATTAAAGTGTACATTGCTGCTGAGGCAACTGAATGTTGCCATAGCAATTGAGATTAAATGTGCAAAGAGGTGAGATAATTAAATCTAAGCCCTTTAGTAGTTTCGATAGTCAATGCACTGCCAATAGGAAAAAGTTATCTATAGGTTTAAAGATAAAACATACTCCTTGTGGAAGCACTCCTTGTTGGCATTTTGTTGCTCTCTTTCTACAGGCATTGCTTCAGGTAGCTAATTTGAATGCTCTCTTTAATAATCAAAGACAGTTTTGACCTTGGTTCTGTAAGAGCCTAGAACTTTTTGCTAACTTACTATATCATGGGAACTGTCAACACAAACTATCCAGAAAGTTTTTATTCCCTCTTCCTCTGTGTGCAGTACAGTAAAGCCTGGGCTGTCATCTCAAAGCTTACAGTTCAATAATATCTAGAACGTGCTGCCCTCTTCAGGAACGAGCAATTAAAAATAGGTGATTTGTTTATTGATTCAGAAACTGCAGCGAGGAAACAGGAACTACGGAACTGAGCAAGCTGCATTTTTTTTTTCTACATATGAAATGCCAGTGCCAGAGACACTGAAAGCAACTGCAACATCAATAGACAAATCTGATTTAAAAAAGGAAATGCGAAACTGGTTAGCATTTCTTAACGCAAAATTTGAGAACAGGATGATAATATTTACATCCACTCAGATTAGTTATTTCAGCCAGTGAAAGCAAAAGCTGAGAGAAGCCTTGACTCATTTCTAAAGCAGTAATTCTGTATTCTATATACTGGCAAATAACCTGTTATTAAACACTATTTGTGCCCGGTAATAACTCATACATTAGCTGTTACACTACACATATTTTACTTCCAGCTACTCATCTAAAGCTGTGTAAGGATTTAAGCCACAATTTAGCAGAATATTATAACATGCACTTAACTTTAAGCACAAACATCGCTGCAGTGAGTTCAAGGGGATCTTGAGTCTGGATGCTTGCACACATGGCTGATAGGTAGGGAAGAGGCCAGCAATTTTCAGTTCTGTTCTTACAACACTGCAAGACAACAACATGGAGAACCTTAATAATTAAGCAGTTAAGAAAACAAGGCAAAAATCTAACCTTTTGTGAATGCAATTCCTTCTGAAGTCAACGAGAACATTTGTTCATTTATGAAACGTTGACGTTTTACTGGTTTACAAATAGCTTTGATAAAAAAGAGTGGGGGGGAGGGGATGGTTCGAAAGCTCTGTGAAGGAAAGGAAACTACTAGTTTGTGGAAATGGATGCATTCTGGTAGTGGATTAATAGTTACCTCACTCATACAGCGTGGTTTGCAGGCTGTGAGGGCTGAGGACTAAAGATGTCTGGGAAGGACGCAGAGGCTGCTGGTTCGTGGGAACTTGGCTCAACCAGGATGCGTGTTCAAGATGTTTGTTTTAGGCTTATGTGAAATACTGTTTCTTTGACTGAGGGACAACCTACTTTCCTGCATTTCACAAATGAAGTTAAAGAGATACTCTCTGCTGTGTCTCACATGAAGCAATGAACAGAAAATGCAGGCCCCAAAGAATGGAGTAAAAGACGCTTTAAGCCATTTCTGTAGATGTTCAGATTCAAGGCTGGATACAGGCCATTGAATCTCCACATAAACTAGAGCAGCCCTCAGGGACTGTTCTAATTTACATTAGCTTTATCCAAGCTCCCTATATCTTGTGCTGTGGTGCAACCTAGATTACATCTGTATTTCTGCAGCACTGAACACCCTGGAAACTCCCTTTTTGTCCAAGGTAAACTCCTTGAACGGAAATAACTCCTGTACCATACCAGGGAATTCTTTCCTATCTGGCCACTCCCTTACCTGTAAACACCTCTATTTCATCCAGCACTATATATGCGGTCATGGTGAGAACATGCAATCAACCTTTCATTTGTCTTAGTTTTCCTCTTTAAAGGCAATAGACCTACTCAGACTTCAACATTGTTTTTCTGAGTGGTTTGTGACTGTACCTCTTCATTACAGTAATATTTTCTAAACATAATTGTAAAGTGAATTCCTTAATTCTCTCCCTTGCCTGTTTCCTTTAGGATGTAATTTTCTCAAGGGATGAAAATAGCTAAGAACAATAAGTGGATTTCAAGTTTTCTCCCTTCTTTGGCAGATTTTTTTTTTTTTAACTCTGAAAAATCAAGCAGAAAGCAGAAAGGCACATTCTATACTTTGGTATAGAATAGGAGTAAAGTGCACTCTGTGTGAGAAATTATCTCAGGATTTAGCCTGTTGTCCTGAAACCTTTTGATTCACCAACTGCACCATTGGGACATATAGCAAAAGACATTACAGAAAAGTTAATCATCTCCATGTAGATACTGGGTGAAACTGATCACTCTCTGTACAGCCTTTGGTCAATGTAACAGGTAGCAGTGATTCTTTTTTCTATTTTTTTTTTCTAAAGAAGATGGAATAGCTACAGTGTCAGGTATAAAATAGATTGAAAGGCNCCAGTTAAAGCATGCTGATGAGCTGTGTAGTGTACTTAGTACTTTCTCAGTACCCAGTCTAACAACTGCAAGCATACAACCCATAAGCAATCTTTTTCTAAAGCAAAATGCAAAGCCTGGTTATTACAACAACTGTGAAAAGATGTTTTTAATTATAATATAACATTTGTAATGAGTTAAGAAGAAAATCTCTAACGTTTCTTTGATAATTGTCTCTTATCATCTTAACGCTTCATGCAAATTCTTTACCCTGTTTTCTCCCACTCCATAGCAGAGTGGCAGGAAGCTCATGGTTTTATTTTCAAAAGCACAGTCATGAGTTGGACACCAAGATCCTATGTCTGTATTTTATAAACACTATGCACATAAATTCCAGCCAGCATGCAGTTCCAAATACAGACAGGCACAATAGTCTGTGCTTTCTTCTAATCTGGCACCTGCTAAGTATATGTAATATATATTCAGAACTGCATTAAACTATTGATCTATGATTTGAACACATAGTTTCATTTTTTGTTTTGATGCTGATGCATTGTTTGGCAGCTAGAATCCCTGCAGATAAGAGTATAATAACTAATAACATTTTCTTTGCTTTCTAGGGTATTTATGGCAGGATGATGAATTCCATCTTTTCCAGAATGGTAAGCAGAAAGCTATTTCTGTTTCTGATAACAAAGAATGTAAGATAAATTCTTGTAGGAAAAGACTGGCAAATTGATTGAGAAAGAACTGTAATGTTACAATTTTATAATTATATGGCTTACAAAATGGAAAGTATTTGTATACTCAAATCTTGTAAGCTACCTAGAAAATATCTGCAGAACATTATGCTAATTATTCAAAAGAAAAGAAGTTAGGATTTAAAGTCCTTGCTAGAAATTCTGATGGCTGCTGAATGCTGAATGCATTATAAATTCTCATAAACATAAATACATTGTTCTATTAGTGAAGAAAATAAACGTTTTTCTTCTTTAGGCTGAGAGAGGGTGAATTCCATAGCATGGACTACCATTTGAATTGTAGAAAATTGATCTTTATTTGTTTCACTAGGGCTTTGCTGTATCTGTGAATCCAAAAAATATGTAGTTTCCAAATGTAGCCATCACTTCTGAATGCTATCATCTTGTTTAAAAAAAGATGGTTTCATTTGTCGTTCTCTTTTTTTTTATCACTGAAAAGGCAATATTTATTTTGCCCCTTGATCATAATATCTTTACAAGCAAATAAAAAGAAAAATTCATCATACTGTATTTGTAAAGGTCATCCTAAAATGACACTTCTGAGCAAACTATACTGAATCCTATGAGTATGTTGCTAAGGAGAAGTGTTTTCCAATAGGTCTTGGGCTTTCACTTTACCAAAAAAAAAAAAAATTCTTTCCCACTACATACAAACATAGCCTGAAATCAACTTAAAACCACCATGAAGTGAGACTACTGTTGAAGTACAAAGAAATATTACTCAGAAAATATCCCATAGGAACACAAATTCTAACTTGAAATGTGACTGCTTCTTAGAGTTGCATTTGAAAGGTCTTCCATCCAATTCCAAAAGGAACTCAAAACCCTTTACAAAAGGAGATCATTCACAATGTGTAAGAGCTTAGAACCGTGATAGATTTAAAACGTGAGGCTTATTTTTTGTTGTCTTTGATAGAAACAGTATCAAAGTTGCCCGCATTCAAGAAAACCAATAGTAGACCACAAGTGTTATGATGAACTTTAGGAATAATGGCTTGATTTCTGAAGAATGTGGAAGGTTATTTGTTCTTTGAAAGTTTTCTTCTAGGAAAATAGATGATGTAGATGAAACCATTTTGACACACTTGGTTTCAGTCTATCACATCTAGTCCCTTAGTAAGAATGATGAGGTCCACTTTGGCAAAGTCTGTAATGTAGTTTTACCTGACTGCTAACAGGGTATTTCACTATCTGGGTTGAGGATCCTTTAGTGGCATACCTATGGTTGAAGAGAGGGAAAAGTCAAGTTGAACTTGGGGGAGGGGTAAATTTGTTTTGTTTTGTTCTGTTTTTAAAAAAAGACTAGTCCAAACAAGCATGAAAACAACATTTAACCTTCTCCAGCCACAAACATAAAAATGTTCGGGAACTCAAGAGTCATTTTTAATCAAAAAGATTAACTATGTGACAGTGAAGTATGTTTGGGATTAAATGATCAAAGGGCCTGTCTCTTTTGTGTATATTTGCCTATTAGCAGTAGGTACTTGGCACAAGGATCTTATGTAGGTTGCAGCCACAGACAGACACTTGCACTGCATACACCCTTTTCTGCAATGTTCATTAGGCAATAATATTGTCAAAGCTAAGTGTTTACCAGCAGCTTTAGTCTACTTAAAACCATTTTAGCCTGAGGCTGATCTTGTGAAGAAGGCTTGGGGGAAGGGCAGAAGAGAGACACGACATTTCATTTTTCATGAAAACAAATGTATGCCGGCAGTATCCTGATTTGAGGTAATTTGCAACTCTAAATTTGCATGTTAAGTGAAAGTATAATTATTTTTATTTTGAGGCCGACTGTGTGATTTACACTATAAGCAATGAAGATAGGACAAAGACTTGGACCTTAAGGGTTACTACAACAAAGACAGTAATAGATTATTTTTGTGGAAATTAATTTTTATATGCATAGCCATGTACACCTCAATGAATCTTCCCTGACTTCTTTAGGAATGTGGAGTTGTTGTGCTGATTATGGATTTCCTTTATGTAAATATTAATTCAAATATAAATATATTTTCAAGTTGGATGGTTTTTGTTTAAGGAATGGGAAACTGAGCTTCCTCATATTGCTCCCTTTAAATATTACCAGGGTTTTTTTATTATTATTGTTATTTTTATTCCTAAAACTAAGATAAATATCACAGAAGAAAATAAATTGTTGAATATGATTAATAACACTTCAAGAAAATACACTTTCCATCTTATTTCTAACTCTAGCTCTGTTTAATAAATAAAGATTAAATGCACATTACTATGAACAGTCACAACATCTAGATTTTAATCTAAAAATGGACTTTTTTTTAATATATGTTAATAAATGAACTGTTACCTCAAATTATTCCTAAATATATAACATCTAGTGGTAGCATTTTATTAAATATATAAACATTTTGTTATGAATTTTTAATTCCACTTTTAATATATGGAAAATCACATTAGATAAACCAAGAACAGAAAAAAACCCACTAACATACATGGAAGACCACTGAAGCTTAAAAATGAAGAAAACAAAAAACAGTTCTCACTTTCCTCTCAATTAAAACTCTATGCAATTACTCTTTTAGATTATAGATCTCTTCTGGGACTCTGGTTACACAGAACTCTTAGGTTCATTTCACAGAAATAATATTCATCTTAATTAGCAAAAAACAATTGATGGGTTTTTCTCTTTTTTACAATAGGGAGTTCACTCAGTGTACTGATTACAAGTAGTAGATTATCCTGATAAATGAAAAGTTCTTGTCTTTCTGAACAGTAGCTGAATATGTTAGCTGTCTTCAGCCTTGTATGTTCTTTGTTAAACATCACCTTGTTGAAACAGAATGACTTACTTGGTAAGTGGTTGACCCGGTTTTTTTTTGGTTTTTTTTTGTCTGGCACCCTAACATTGCTGGGCATTATGCCAAGCTGGATTCTGTAGCTGTTTAGGACTGCCTTCGAGGTTCAACTATGCAAATCACCACTATTAGCCAAAAAAGCGCAGCAGATTTGTGTGGGTTTATTTATTTATTTATTTATTTTAATATTCCCATAGTTCAGAAGGTCAGAGTGCTTGTTTTCACAATTTTAAAATATAGTTTGGTAACTAATGACCAGTAATGTTTAAATAAATTGTCACCTTGTAATACTTTATTTAGACTACTTTAAGATACAAGCATTTTTCCTCATGTGCTACAAAAGAATTGTACGGAGCACAGGAAGAAGACACATGAGCTGAAGTGCAAAAAAATATATACAGGTTTGTGTGTTTGTGAACAGCTTAGCTGTACCACACAGAACGATATTAAAATAAAAGGAAAATGAACAAAAACACATCTGTGGAGTAGTCTCCCTCCTGAAGGCACCCCTGATGAAGTTTGTTGCATGGAGCTGCAGAGAATGGCAAGGCCCAAATACCTTCCCTGCCTGCAGCCCATTTCATGTTGTCTGCAAAATTTCACTTAGCTGATGTGAAATCAGATGTGAATCCCAAATCAAACCCCTAGCTAGTAAATATTCACAAATATTTATGCCTCTGTTATTTTCCAGATCTATATCCACTCAGCATCTTTTTGGTGGATTGCAGTTGTAGGCAGAGTGCAATAGTCCTGTAGACTCATTGCTGCACCAAGCATTGAAACTGTGGTGGTTTGATAGGCTGTAGCTTGGGTCATCTCTGTTGGGATCAGCACTGGCTCCTCATTCCTGTTGCACTCCTTCCCCATCCCCAACCACCCTATTTCCATGCCATTTCAGTAAGATGTTGCTACAGAAGATCTTGGGGTTGGGTTTGCTCTGTGTTTTGTCCATATTAAATCCCGATTTGAATCCTTTGGTAATCATATGCACAGGCTGTCCTGGTCACTTTCATCCTGCAGATTAGCTGTTGGCTCATCTCAGCTCTTCAAAGTATGTTTACAAAACTAGCAACAATATAAGTCATGTAGTAAGAAGTGTGTCTGCATACAATCAAAATGTGATTTAAACATCTATAAAATGATCACTCATAAGCAGACTTTGAAAAGCAGTTGTGTGCATAAGATGTCACGAGACACATTTTCAGAAGACATATTTATCTCATATCCTAATTTCCTAACAAACTTATCAAAAGTATAAATCTTATACGTGTATCAATGAATGTTATCTATTAAAAAACACACAAAAGTAATTCTATGAACCAAATACTTGAATATTCATTCAAAACATAATACAAATAGCAATAGATAATGTGTAACATCTAATACAGAGTATAGAGATATTTGTAAGATAATAAACTATATACAGTAGATAATATAGTAACTTGAGGCATTTCTTCCTAGAGAAAAAGGAAGTAGATTTAAATATGAGCAGTGCAGAGTCTGTTTTCTAATACAGATTTTGTAATACTTTGGATTAACTCCAAATTTCACGGCAGAATCCAGTGTAGGAACACATATTCCTTCAGCAGTTTTCTTTATAGTTGTAAGGCAAAAGGCATTTAAAAAAGAATCTGCTGACTAAGAAAAAAACAATCTGAGCTAACAGCAGCCGAGTGTAGTTTTCATCTGTGAGATACTTTATATTCATCATCTGTGTTTTGTGGGTTGTAGTAAACACCACTTCAGCAAAAGTAAAAGAATTACAGGCAATTAACTAATTGGTCAAAGTCTGACTTCTCTGTTTTAGTTACCATCCACTCAAAATAGAAGAAAGACTCATTGATCTTAACAGGGTTTCTTCCCCTACTTATTACCTGCAGGACTGTGACTGTATGACTTCCCTAAATCATCTACAACAGTATTTCCCTATACTTCTCCTAATAAGGTGTAAAAGAGGCTTCTACAAAAGCAGGAAAAATATATTAAAGCAGGACAAAAAAATCAAAGTTGAATTGGGAATACAGAGTTTTTCATCAAATTCATAGGGTTTGTACAAAGAAGCAGAGTTTGAGCCTTATTAATACAATACAAAGCCCTGGAATTTACCAATGGTTACATTACTGTGCTTTACTCAATCCTTTTTTAAAGAGTCCCTTCTCCAACAAAAGGCACAGAGCGCTGTATTATGGTAAACACTAGCAACTCTGTCCACAGTTAAATCTAAATAATACTTAAGAAACTAAATCCAAAACATTAGCAATAAAAATACTTAGCATGTATTTCTTTCCTGGGAGCCTACATGGAAATTGAATTCCACTGAGCTGCACTTACACAGAACAGAATTCAATTAAAAAAAATCCGCCTGGATTCCATGCTGTGAAAAGCCCTTGCAAATTTATTTTAGGGACTTCGGGTGTGGAGCCTGGACATAGTTTTATTTTGTTTTTTAATGGAATCATTCTTAATGTCTAAGGTTATTCTTTACTTGCCTCTGCTGCACAGTTTCCATATATAAGCCAACTGAGGACAACTCGTTATTAAAGAAGTCAGCAGGTGTCCTGTGCTCTGAAACATATTAAATAAAGAACTCAACGGGATCATGTTGACTGTAAGCTCCACAAAGAAATTAAATAATGGAGACAGAAGCTCTTCGACAAAGACAAGTTCTGCATAAGTGAAAAAATGACTTGTCAGAAGGTGGAAAGTTCCACAGATTTTTACTAGAATCTCTGTTTTGGTATTTTCTGAAAACAGGCAGTCTGTAGATTTTAGACACATTTTCTGACCTGAGTCTAACGCAATAGAGAGTGATCAGGATGGCAGGAAGTGAATAGTCAAAATCTGCCACTCTCTTCATTGCTCAACGAAGGAGCCTACAAAATGGCCTTGTCACCACTGTGAAGTTTCTTGGATTGTCATATCCACGTCAATATTAATATGAGGTAGATCTGGGACATACAAAGAAAAGAGTGTATTTCTAGTTAAGTTTTCTCATGTTATGAAGCCTTCCAGTCACAGAAATATTTCAAATACCACTGCCCCCTTTAAAATGTAAATGTACTTTTGTATAAGGTAAGTTTAAATCACACTAGAAAGGTTCCAAACCAGTTTTGAACTTTCCTTTTATTCTGAGTAATTGCATAAGAAATCACAAATTTTATTTATTTATTTGTTTTATTTTCATTTACTAAAAAATGTTGTCATGAAGTCGTTGTTTGAAGGAAACTGACAATTAAGAAATCTAAGTCTCTTTTTGAATAAAAATTATGTTTGATTTAATTATTCAAACAAAAAAACTTGACATCAATAGAAGTAGGTCCAGGCAACTCAGAGTCAATTGGAAAATAAATTGTGCTAAGTGCATCCAGACTCACCAAGCACCTTTAAGAAAGAGAGTGTTCATAATGAATCAAAGTCTTCTGACAGCTTAATATGACTTTAACATTACTAATATATACATATATATGTATAAAAAAAAGGGAATTACAAAAGCCTTTGTTGACCAGGTGTTTTCCCTTTTTATCAATACAATATATTCCTATAATGGTCATCCCATGCCCTGTCATTAAAATGTGAGCTTTCCTTTCAGGTGCTTTGCCTCAGACATATGGAATTCTCATCTGCAGTTTTTGCCTCCAGTCTCCAAGTTAATCATATAGGGCTCCTTGAATGACAGTTTACTGCAAACACAGTTCCATACTTTGGGACTCAGTGAGTTAGTATGAATTTACCAGAACAATTAAAAACTCTTCCTCCAAAACCTACCATCAATTTTAGTATAAGACATATGACATGTCCTCATATCTGTGATTTCTAAGTTAATATTGTTGATGAGATTTAACAGACAGTGTTTTTAGGACTGGGGATATGGCCCTGGTTTGGTTTCCTCACCTAAGCCTGTGTGTTTGTGTAAGTGGGGCTACATGTTATGTTAAATTACAGGTGAAAAGTAATTATAAGGTTCCTATGTCCTGATGGCATCCAGTCCTACCAATAATTTATACTACATTCATATTTATTTCTTCAAGAAGGAAACAAACAATTCTCCAATACTAATTATTCCAAAGACAAAACTTAAACTTGAAGCAGTCACTATGTTTATGTTTGCCAGTTTCTTCTTGTCAGGCTACAGCCTCTTGTATGGGTAACTACGTGTTTACTAGAAGTATTTCCCATAAAGTTAATTTCAGCATTAATGGATGACAGAAATCTTTTCTCCTACTATTTTTTTATTCCAGATCCCATTCTCAAGACCTCCAGCAAAATTCCATAGTGATTCTGATCCTTTCTTAAAATTAAATAGATGCACATTGGTCTGCCTGGGTCACAAATTCTACCACTGCTGCATTACACCCACCTAAGGCCAAACACTAAAGTACCTACAGTGACCTATGTGCTGCAGCTATCAGAGGATTTAGTGGCAAACCTGAAAGCTGAATTTGGGGCAACAGCCAGGCTGAGAGCTATGCTTGTAGCTCAATTTATGACTGTCTGACACTGTAATCCCAAGTCAAAGAATGTGGTAGGAGTGCAGGAGTTTACCCTTGGAGATCTCTTGAGTGAAACACAAATGGCAATCTGCAAGCCCACTGGAAGAGTGAGTGACCAAATGAATGCATTCAATCACTTTTAAGACTTCCCATCCGTGTGTAGCATTTTGATCCTGTGTTTGAATATATGTATGATTAAATTTTTATTAAAAGCTAATGCTCCTGTTTTAATGATAGTTAATTATATATAATTAAAATGAAAGGATTAATAATATTAAACATTTCATCAGAGGTAAAGATAAATACAAATATGTATATTGTAGTATGATTAAATAAGAATATGTAATATTGAGCATATATTATCTTCAATGCATTATGTAAAATAACAAAATAATGGCATAATACATGAACTCATATGATATTCTGGGTGCTATGTAGATTAAAGGCCTGGTTCAGTATGTCTATGTCCATAAAATCTATTTGATTTCTTGGGGAGGATTTATGTGAAAAATAGCTGAAGTAGCCTTAATTATTATAAAAAGTCCCTATGAAACCAGATGCGTGGACTACTGCTATAGCACCTTACCATGTGAAAAAACTAATGGCTGTGCTAAATTATGTGCATTTTTTTGGCCACAAAAGAAATCTTTTTCAGAGTCAGATTAGAAATTGGACATACCTGATTTGTTAGGAGGAAGTTCTTTGCAGTGAGGGTGGTGAGGCACTGGAACAGGTTGCCCAGGGAGGTTGTGGATGCTCCCTCCCTGGATGTGTTCAAGGCCAGATTGGATGAGGCCTTGAGTAACCTGTACTAGTGGGAGGTGTCCCTGCCTACGGCAGGGGGTTGGAACTAGATGATCCTTGAGGTCCCTTCCAACCTTACCATTCTATGATTCTAGCTAACTCTGAATCTATATATCTTTATAGGCGTAACTTTAGATTTTTCAAATCTTTCAACTGGGCCCCAAAATATTCATACACAGGGTAGTCCTCTCACTTCCTTATATCAACACATCTAATCTCATTTTGCCCCATTTAAGAAAATGAGTTCTTAGTGAAGCCACAACACAACTTGATCTCTCCCCAAAGATACACCATACTTTAACTTAGAATACTCATTCCATTTGTCATTCAGCCATTAGATACAGCAAATCTGTATCTCCAGATGTAAGTTGCTATGAAAGCACTGAACCTTTGTCCTGTAAATTTTTCTGCATTAACATAGTTTAATAAGCTGAGAAATATGTTAGACTTTAACGTAAACTTGTAGACTGTGTAATTTTAAATCAGAGAGATGTTTTGGTCTCTCAAAGCTGTATGGAACTAGTATTTTTCTAACAAGATTTTAAGACCCTTGGAAGAATTTTAAGGATTTTTAAGAACCTCTGTATATGTATTCTTTAGCTAGATTTTGGCATTGTTTCAGTGTAACTCCACTACAACTTAATCGGTTTATTTTATAATTAAAAACAAGGATATAGTAACAAAAATACATAATATATAGTACTCCTGTTTATAATAGAAACATCCATAAAGACTGAAACATGTTCTAACTCTTCTCATTACCCCAAAGGGAATTGCATCTTTAATCACACAAAGCACAACGGCTTTCTAATTTTGTTTAAAGTGTTTCAGTACTTACAAAAACCAGATCAGGTTATTGTAAATCTAGAGCAAATTAGAATCATTGGCCTCTGCTCAGCTGTATTCAAGAATACTATGTAAATCATAAATTTAATGGCATACTACAACACACATCTGTTTCTATTTTGTAGAAGTTAATAATCTAACTTCAGAGTATTTAAACATTACTTACATTAACTGGAAAATTGTGAAAAATAGAGACCGCTATAAGTCACAGTGTGTTGCTGCGTGATGCTAAGGGAAATACAAAAATTGCAAGTCTATACAGTAAAGCATGTTTTTCAGAGATATGCACCACTGTCTGTCTCATAACCTTGCAGCTCCTCTGTTTACCAGGGAAAATATCACTTCCACAAACAGAGCTGCATTGCAAAGTAGAATCTGCACCTGCACATAGTAGATTTCAATTTATATTTTTAGTAGCGAATGTCTTTCACAACAATAGATGAAGTCTTAACTCCATAAACATACACAGATAATGATCTAATGACTTTTTTCACAGTTAATATTCTATAATCCAAATAAATAATCTCCAGGTCAATATGCTTGTTGCAACTGAGTTAAAAGATATGTCACTAGAACTTACAAAAATGTTGTGCTGCATAGATCCATTTCCAGTATACACTTATTTTGTAAAACTTACTTTGTGGTCTAGTGGATGAGGCCTTGAGTAACCTGTACTAGTGGGAGGTGTCCCTGCCTATGGCAGGGAGTTGGAACTAGATGATCCTTGAGGTCCCTTCCAACCTTACCATTCTATGATTCTAGTGTATGAACTGTCTTATAATGTCGCTTCATACTACAGTTCTTACTGAAAAGTTTAGTTTACTAACAGATTAATACACTGTCTTATACTGTATAATGAATTAGGCATAATGCACATTTTACATAATTTGAAAAGAACCAACTGTGTGTGATTTGCTCAAGAAATACATCACTGTTTTCAACTTCAAGCTGTAAAGACATTAGTTTCCCCAAAGGAAACAAATGCATTACCAAATACATACTAATCTTTTTGAAAATGTAGTTGAATTCAGTTGCAAGGCAGAACAGAGGTGGCCTGCCAACTTCAGCACTGTAATAAAAGATCTAATTTGTAAGGTTTACTATGATAACAGATTGTAAGGTGATAAATTTTGACCAATAAATTCCTTGGCAGCTCAAAACTAGTGGCAAAGTTAAAATGTGCAGAATATTAAATTAAATCTTTATTCATAAAAATTACAGTGTCAATACAGAATTCTCCCCCTTCAGATAATCTGTTTATTAAAACACAACCAATCCTTTGGAAGTCAGATGTCATTGATGTGCTGTTTTGCTGGTGCTAAAATTACCTGCGGTAGTAGATACTTTGCATTAAAGCTCGGGGTGCATAAAGCTGAATGGGATTTATGTAAATGACTGTATGAATATGTATCTCACCTTTTACCCGTGCTAATTTCAATGAGCTGTATTTGAGAGGAAATTATATTAATATATACAACTGATAGGGAATTTGCACATTAATTTTACTATCAACCAAAATTTTAAAGAAAGCAAATTAAACTGATGTAGCCATATAGAAAAGCAATGGGAGGAGAAAACAGAAAGACAAAACTGGGCACCTAAACAGTGCAATGAAAATTTGTGGTTTATTCTACATTAAGATTCAGTGGTTGCATATACAGAAAAGTCTCTCATTTCTGCATAAATGCACATGGAGTTTCACTTTGCTTTCCAAACATGCAATAAAAGCTTAAGTGTGTTTTCTTAATGATATATTAAAAGGAGTACTATGATTTACCAGATATAATATGAAAATATAATATTTTGGTGCTGATTATTCAACAAACAGCCAGTGTGAATAGTGAGGTGAAGAACAGCATCCTAATTAATTATTGAATATATTTCAATATTTATAACTAGCAGTACTACTACTAAGCAGTCAGTGATGTTCCTCACAACAGAAGCATGGTAGTAATATCATTCTTTGACTGCAGTGTTTTTAGAAAGGCGTAACCATGCTTTCAATCAGATTCAAATACTATTTGTCAAAAACATCGAGGTCTGTCAAAAGTAAACGATCATTTAATTAAAGAAAAAAAGGTGGAATATCTTTGATCCCTATACTTTAGTGATATTAATTCCCATGTGCTGCAGGTGTTAGTAATGCATAACAAATCATTACTGAAACAGAGTTTTTTATAGACAGTTTCAATGAAGGAAGATGACTGTTCTTGACAGCTGCCAGAGTTACACTGGGCAATGTAATGCAAGCATGATAAAATGTAAACTAGAAGATGTAAGCCTGGAAACATATCTGGGTCTTCCTCTCCGTGCTCTGCTCATGCCAGCTGAACTAGATTGCAAAGCAGTGCTGATGTACCAAGTTGATGGGGGTGGGGTGGGGGTGGGGAAAGACTGAATTTGCTGCTGTTTCTTGGCTCTCTGACCAGTGATCCATGATACATCTCTGATATCCACTCCAGAGGGAGCCAATCACATAACTGTCAGCATTTCAATGGCAATCAGTACCAAGAAGAAAAGATACACTCTTATAAAAAAAATGTAAGGGACAAACTCTTTGNCCAGTCAACTGAGGTTATGAGCACTTCCAGAGTGGCATGGGAACCAAGAAGCAGAACCATATGAACTGTATGTAAAGCACAACTTAATACATCATCTTGATTAAAGTTACCAGTTGAAAACTCTAAATCAAAAAAGAAAATAAAACCGCTAGTTGTTCTTACAGAATAGCACCCAGTGCCACGCTGGGAAAACAGTAAATGGGAACTGAAATATGCAAGTTTGGAAGCAACTATGGTTCTCATGCCCCGCCTTTCAATAGGGGAATTCTAAAGTTGCAATCATGAGGTGAGGAAGTCTCAGTAGGAGGTTCTTTTCTGTTCATGATTGATCGTGAGTACCCTGTTCTTTCCTCTTCATAACCTATTACCATATCTCTCAAGTTGATTATTGTGACTATGGACCAGATTTTCACATAGGTAT
This sequence comes from Eubucco bourcierii, assembly GCA_013396675.1. Lineage (NCBI taxonomy): Eukaryota > Metazoa > Chordata > Aves > Piciformes > Ramphastidae > Eubucco > Eubucco bourcierii. The sequence goes on from VWZE01003713.1 coordinate 390,831, forward strand.
TGCACAGAATTCCAACAATCAGACTCCTAAAGAGAAACGTGTACAGAATTTAAGTCCTTAAGTTTAAAACGCCCTCTGCTTCAATGCTGCCTACCTGGGGAAGATGTTTGATAGGCACTTTCATTTTTTTTCTGTTAAATTTACTTACATCTGGAATGCTTATCATGCTTCAGTCAAGACTAAGGATTCTGCACCTACTCTTTTGCTAAGGCTGTCTGTAAAACAAACCTGAGCAGTCAAAGGTGACAGTCATACTCTAAGAGCACCTGACACCCACCAACACAGTTAGGTGGTCACTAAATCCAGCAGTAATCACCATTTCCTTTTGAAGTTTTATTCTACAACCAACAGTTAAGAGACTTGTCCAAAGTGTGTAAACCAGGATCATATCTCTTTGCTGCCTCAACAGATTCAAATGCATATTTCTCCTCAGCTAAACAGTTCTCTAACCCATAGCCTGATTGTAGATTGAGATATTCTTCATTTCTTTTGTTGGTCACACACCAGGCAGAAAATTATTCAGGATTCAGTGGGCTACAAAGTGAGAGAACCAGAAGACACAGGACTGTGCCAGCTTAATGACTTGGGCAAACAGATGGAATGGGGAGGGCTGAGTTCTGGTCAACAGTCCAAGAATTTTATGTATTTTATCCCGTAACTTCTCAAGAAAGTAAGTTTAGCCTTATCCCCAATGCAGATATCTAAATCTTTATGAGTTTGTAGAGCTATGCAGAGAAATGTATCTTCAAATACCGGCCTATGCCATTGAGATGGATTTTAATGCTGCCTAGGATGATTGTATGAGATGCTTGGGTAAAAAAAAAGAAAAGGCTTTGTGGATTCATACTTCCAAACACATTGGTTGGTGTTTGAATCCTCCATTCTTTGTTCATCTTTTTTTGCATCACCTTTCATTTTGTGACACACAAGCAGCAGCACAGTGGCCAGAGACTCAGTTAAAAACACTCTGTAATGAATGTAAGTTCTAGATCTACAATTGGAGTTTGATAAAGCAAATCATAAGAAGTACAGAAGTTTATCATTTTTATCCAGTCCTTCCATTTGGTTTCAAATCTTCCCATTCTGTTATATCAAGCAGTAGGGTAACAAGAGGCGGTGAGAATATGCAGTGACCTCCACACATGCCACCCCGAGGTATGGTGTACTTCTGTCTGTAAATGACTGAGTGAAAGAGATACAGAAATTTAGCAGTCATAGCAAATTGGTTACTAAGTTGTATAAAAGGGAGAAGGAGCTCCCTGTTAGGCAGAATTATATTTATTTTTAAATAGAAAAAATCTATTTAATTTCTTAGTATTCTCTTAGCCCTTGCTTCTTTCCTTAAAAAGCATTATTTGCTGCACAAATGCAGAAGCAATACCTATGCAGATGTAGCAGTGGGAGAAAAGGGAACCTAGAACCATGCAAAACTATTTTGAGAATTGGGATCTCATGACCTATCTCTTTCCCCAAAAGCTCAGCACTGCAGGTCCTTTCCTGATATCACCGTTTCAGCTTCTGTGCTGAGCTTTTCATATGAAAACAGAGAATTGTACTCCTCTCTTTCAAAACGTGTTCTGTTACATGGCTTCTAACAGCTCAATCTTGAGAACACTTCGGCCGTTACAAATACCTGCAGCATTAAACTGTAAACTTTCATCCACCAACTCATACCCAAAGGCCAAAGTAAGGAATGTACTCCTACAACAACACTGAGGTCCATCGCACCCCCAGATTTGCTTTTCAGAACAGAGAGGCAAATGCAACATCTTAGCATAAAGAGAAAAACCTGCATCTAAATTTATTGGTAAAAATCACATTGATCTCTTGTGTTTTATTAATGTGATACAAATTCTGTTTTAGAATACCCAGTTAATATAGCATACACATGCTTTTGTTTCTTAGCTGCAATTGCTCTGAACAAGGTTGTTTCTAATATTACTTAATTAAGCAAAATTAAATTAATTTCTGTCTAAGAAACAAGAAACAACAGCTTTGTTGAATAAAATTATCTTCATTTTCTTGAAGCTATTTAAATTAAAACCATGAGTTTCTACAGTTTGGAAAAAAAATCTATGGCTAAAATGTTTGAAGCCCATCAATCTCTTTAACCACACAGCTAATGTGTTCCTTCTGTTTTCTTTGAATGAAATCACCATGAGCGGGTAGATGTTGATTTAACATAAAGCAAATGGAAATGGGTGTTTCCTTAGTCATGTGTAGAATTCATTTTTAAAAACAATTAGCAAGTGTAAGTAAGTCAATGATTTTGTCATTTCTTAAATAATGGTATAGATTATGAGTCATTAAAACTGATCACTGATGTAAACTATGTAAAATGCAAATTCATATTACATTTATTTGTTAGGAACAGCTGCAGAATTCTTTCGTTTTATTGATGAGTTTCATTTTTTTCCCCAAGTGACACTAAAATCAATTACTTAGTTTAAAAGATTGGTAATTGTCAAGATAAATTTCCAGACTTTTAAGACAATACATTAGATATGTCCTCTTATGGGTTGTATAATGCATACTTTATTTATATAAATTTGTCTGCAGAATTAATTGGGAATTTTACTTAATAAAACAAGCAAAATTTTGGCCTTTTCAGTTCTGTGTTGAAATGGTAAAATCATGTAATAGTTTACTTTTCCACGTACCACGGAAAAAAAAAATCCATGGGTTTGCATTATAGCAATTAAACCGTATCTTTATACTACACAAATTGCAGCTGATGCTACTGGAATACACGTATAAAACCTCTTCTGTCAGTCTGTGCTAACATTATATCTAACTGTAAGTTCATTGATACATTATTCACACAAGTCATACAGATAGGAGGAAATGTCAGTTGCTAGTATTTAAAGTTCAAACATAAAGCTCCAGTAATAAAAAAACCAGGTTGCATAAAGGCTGTGTAAACCATTTCTCATGGGGGAACTGACACTCAGGGCAATACGAAATACTATTTAGCAAGATATTAAAATATTTTAAATAAACTGTCTTAAGAATAGGCAGATGTAAGATGTAGTTCTATGGCAAAAAAAAAATCTCCAGTGGAGTCTACAAGATCATATTACAGACATCATAATTTGTCTAATTTTTACCGTAAGTTAAATCATCTTTCTCATATGCATCTCCTTCAAGTACCTAGGTGACAGTTAAATCTTTTCCAGTTGTTACTGTCTTACATGAAGTGCCTATAAATGCTTAACTGATACACAACTCTTGTGTTTATTTCAAGAATTACTGTGAATTTGCTTTTAATTTTTCAAGGACATGATCCAGCAGTTTCACCAAGATATTCAAGAGCAATACACACATAACAAGTGACTTAACATGAAACGTCACAGAATTTACCATTGGGGAAGGGAGCAAATAAAATACAATCAAATGATTTTGCTGAGATGGTAACATTTCTTGCAGTGTTTTCAAGGTGTGTATTTTGAACTGTTGCAACAAAGGAAGATTTTAATGAAAATCTACTTGTCAGTACTTACTCATGGAGTCTGTATCAAATGAGATCCATATTTTACAGGGATATGCCAAAAAAGCAAATAGTAGGCAGTTTTAACGATATAAAAAACCTTGATTTGTTTTAATTCCTTCTTATACATTAATATTAAAATCTGGCAATAATTGTGGCTGATTAAAAAATAAAGGATCAGATTCAAGCATGCCATGGATATATGTGTATACAGTTTTCCCGTTTCAAAGAAACAGATGCTGATTCATGTGAATAAAGTTAGTCGCTTGAATAGTAATATTTTACTTTGCCAAACCAATATACACCTCTGCCAGGTATTCTTAATCCAGATTTAATGAGAATTAATGGAAGCAAGCATATTTGAAATGAATGCTGAAAGGTCTCTGTCTGCATTTTTACCAATTGCTTAAAACTCACTTTTATGACTTAAGAGTTGTAAAACTTAGACTTGTAAAATTCCATTTCTGCATGTAGGAAGAAATATGATTCCAGAAGTTTTTGCTGAAAAGCAGGAAGATAAACTTCAGTTCTGCAGCTGAATTCACATAGTTGAATTCACTTTGACTTCAGCAAATACTAATGTAAGGTCTAGTTCTGCAGTTCTTTTCAGTCTTTTGTGGGTGAAAATATTTTACAGAAAACAACAGACATTTTGCTCCAAATAGCGGAATTCCTCTTTCACATGTCCTCTCAAAGGAAAACCACCAACCCCACATAATTCTTGTACTGCTGTTTTCTGGCTAAATCATGCTCTCATCAGCCAAGCAAAGGCCTGATACCTTCATCACTGCTTACCTGGAATTACATCTATTAGGCAAAAAAAAAGAAAAAAAAAAAAGTAGGCTTTGTTAATGACATGTTTCAAATCGTGGTAAAATGATAGCATATCAATATATATACATTTATATTTCTGTGACTTTCTTTTAAAGCATCCAGATGCATCCAACCCTAACCCTTTCAATGAGAAGTTTAATTTCTACTAACCTGCATTAAAATGCTTGTATGATTTAGTGGCACTCAAAATGCACAAGAGGTTATAGCCAGGTTTACAGAGATATTTATAAGGATGTTTTCATCGAGGAAGGGCAAGTGGCTTTACTAAGGATATACAAAACTATTTTAAAAATGGGGAGGGAAAAAAGAAGAACTTTCTCTTTTGCTACATTTTGCTCTCACAGTAACCTGTACTTTTAACTCTATCATAGCAGATACAAAGCTATGGTACAGTCACATGATCTCCTGTCTCCCCACCGTGACTTTGGTTTTGAGGCAGTTTGCAGATTTAGCTCAGTTGCAACTGGCCTCAGGAATACGTGCAGCTTACTTTGGCACTACTGTCCTTTGGTCCTAAAAGCCTGGGACTACTCTTCCATTTCCCTGTCCCCTCGACAGTTACAGGGAGTTGAGGAGGATCAACATGGATATAGCATGCCCATATTTCAGTGATTTTTTTTAGATTCTAATCCCTGGAATTATTGCTAGCACTGTTGAAAGTTTAATGTGGTTTTGAAGAGCCCTGGACCAGCTCTATCATTCTTACTACCTCCTGTTGCAAAGTCTTAAAGATCCAGGTGCCTTTAAACATTTAATGTTCCTCTAAATACGCCTTACCCCTTCCTGTTCCAAATAGGAATACTAATTGCCCAGTTATGCAAAATAATTAAGTTAAAAATAAATAATTACCATTAACAATGGTAATCAGGATCATTAACAATGATAATGATCCTGATTTCCACGTGTGGTGTGTGTGTGTTAAACTAAATTGTCAATATGCTTTGGGCCTAAAAGAGTTGATCAAGCCCTGAGTGGTCCTGTCTTGTGCCTGTGGGCAGAGTCAGTTCAGAGGATTTAATTTCGGTGCAGCAGCTAGAAAAGACATGACTAAAAGGGCATGGCTAAAAAATATCACAAACGAGAAGGGGTTTTTATCTGAGCTGCTTTGCTTTGCGTCTGTACCCCAACCGTGACCCCTGCAGCCCTGCGCTAGTTGCGCAGACCCCAGCGGGCGCGAAGCGGGTAGGGCACACTCCCCACAGGCCCCTGCGGCCTGGCCACGCTGCGCTCCCCTTAGAAACTAGCCCTAACCGATGCTCAGCCACTTCACTTCTCCCTCACCTGAAGGGCTGTACATTGTTCTTATTGCACATCCTGAAAAGTCAGAGCGGTTCCTCAGTATTTTGCATCAATACGGGGAAGACACACACAAAAAACAAACAAACAAACAAACAAAAACCTCACAAAAAAAAACCCCAAAACAAAACAGCACAAGAAAACAGCAAACCTACCCAACAGCCTCGAACCCAGGCTGTCAAGAGCAGATTTTTGGAAAGAATGCAACAGCGCTATTGGACTGCGTTTTGTATCTGAGCACGGGAACGAGTCAACTTAAGTCTCCTTTCAACCGTTTCCAAGTGCTGTTTACCCTGTCCTGACATGTTTTCCCTAACGCATCCCTATGCTTCTGAGCGTCGTCCTTGACGGCTGGTGCGGGCGGAGCGGCGCAAGGCACCGCGTTCGAGCCGGGCAAGCTCACTGCGAGGACATGAGGGGAAGGGGCCCAAAGAGCCGTGAAAGCGTCGGGGAGCCGAGCTCCCCCTTCCTCCCGCCTCTCGCCTGCTTTGGCTCGCTAGTTGCCGAGCTCAGTGATTTGTTTTTGAGCGAAGACGAGGACAGGAGAACGCACACGCTAGTGCAGTGAGTTGGCCCGGCGCGGGCAGCCCCGATCCGCGCAGCACCTGAGCGGGGCCCGGCGCGCAGTTTAGGTGCGCGGTCGCGTTGCGCTCCCAGGAACGGCTAAGGAGAAAGTGCCGCGGAGACGCCTGCCGGCCTGCAGCGCGCCAGCAGCCGCCAAGGGAAGGGAGAGGGGGCGGCGGCAGGCCCGAGGTTCCGGGCCCGGGGAGCGCCGGGGCCCGAGGTTCTAGGCAGGGGCAAGCAGCGGCTC
>VWZE01003713.1:398543-484328 GCA_013396675.1 Eubucco bourcierii
AGCCGTCCCCACCGAGCCGCTGGCGGGGAAACGCTTTACTTTAGGGGCTACCTCGCCTGCTGCTGCCCGAGGCCGCTGCGCTCACCCCTCCCTTCCCCCCCACCCCCTCCCGCACTCCCGCGGGGGCCACTACCCCCGCCTGCCGGCCCCTGCCGCCGAAACGTGCCCCTTAGTGAGGCCGCGGCACTTGGTCGCGGGAGGCGCGGCCGAGCTGCTGACCCGCACCGCCGCATTCCTCCCGCGCCGGGTCGGGTTCCGTCTCTCCCGGCCCTGCGGAGGGGCCTGTGGCAGGACCCCGCAGCTCCCGGCCGCTACCGGCTGGCCGCCCCGCCACAGGGGGCTGAGGAGCCGGGGGTCTGCCCGCGGAGCAGGCCTGGCCGTGGCTTTGCGTTCCCCGACGAGCATCGCGCAGCGGGGAAAGTTGCATCCGTTCAGTAAATAATTACCTGTTGCGAGTTTATTTTTGTAACTCAACCGGGCGTCTGTCCACCAGCCGTGTGTGTGGGGGGGGTGGCATTGGAAAGAGGAGTAAATTACCCAGGCTGTGGACTGGGGACAACTTTTTTTTTTTTTTTTTTTTTTTTTTTTTTTTTTTTTTTTTTTTTTGGGAACAAATNTTTAAATTTCTAATTATGTCTATTTATTTCCACATGTAGAAATCTGGGGCCATCTGGAGACAGAAAACAGAGTGTGCCATGAGGCACCGTTGCTGTCTGGCTCTAAAAATAACATCTTGTTGTTAGTCTGCACTAGCCCTGCTGGGGTTTGAACGTGGTTTGTCGAAAAGTAAAGAGATCTGATGGCGCTCAGGTGTGTTTTTCTTTGCATAGAAATGCCCCTGTGCGCGACGGAAGGAGTCTTGCAGAACAAATGTTCTGCTGTTTAGTTTCCTCAGACGCTCCGGTTCCCTCCTTTTGTTGATTGCCACGAAAAGAGGTGCCATTTCGCATCATTCTGCAGAAATTGTTTGAATTAATGCAAGTGTGAATTCTTACCGTTTGAAGGGAGGGTATTAGCATATCAAAGGTTTCTTAGCTCCGGCTCAATTGAGAAAACTTCAGCTTGTCTTCCATTTGCTTCCAAGCAGAGGCCCAAAGGGCAGTGGGAATTGTAAAGGGGTAAAATGGGGAGGTGGATTTGGGTTATGTTTCTGAACTTTTGCTGCTCTGCAATTACCCGAGTGAAAAACAAGGTTCCTTCGCTGCAGAGCCCTTGCGAGCGTTCGGACAATTACACCCTATTGATTAATGGTTTGTTTCTAAGAAAAAAGAAAATGACCTTTTATGACAGGCACCGTTGCGTGGTTTCTGATGTCTCCTCTCTGTTGGAGGCTTTCGAAAGCCTTTTCTGCCGCGCTTAGGCTCTAGGTATGGCCTACATGTTAACTGAGTGCGGACACTAAATAGGGAAGACCTGCTAATTACTTCGGAAAACAAACCAAATCTTGTAATAAAAGACGTCTCGAATCCAGACCCTTGAAAGAAATGTGCTTTCCTTCTTAATGTGTGGGTAGGCTGGAATAATAGGTATTTTTGTAGAGAGTTTTGAAAGAAGTTTTGATCACCACCGGTCATATGCTTGAGTTTACTTTTGCTTGTAGAAAAAGTGAAAATGAGTAATTCTTGTAATCTCATTTAATCAGCGATAGTGTGTTTACTAAGATAACTTTATTTGCGGTTAGTATTACCCTATAATAAATACTTTGAAACCAAATATGGCAGGAGTCCTGTTTTGATGGCTGCGTAGAATATTTGTTGCATTGTAAGTTGTTTTACATAACTGCATATTTGCAGGTTTTTATTCTTTTGTTACTATTTCCTTGAGTCTGGACGGGGATATGGCCTTCTTTATTAATATTGATCTGCAAAGATAATAATCTAGCAACCCAAAAGATAAGCATCATCTAGTTATCTGTCAATAGGTTGGGATGTTTTCCAGGGACCAGATGTTCGTTGTGGACTCTATTCTAGCTTGTATCTCTGGGAAAAAAAACCAAAACAAAAAACCACAAACAAAACTCAACCCCCCCCAAATCAAACAACTTCCTGTGCTTGCTTTTTGCCTTCCTGCCCTCCAAGCCTTTTTTCTTGAAAGGTACAAATATTAAAATGTGGGGTTTGTGTTTTTAACAAACGTTGATTTCAGTGCTTTATATGTAGCATTTGGTCTGTTTTTGTTATGGCGGAGGTTTTTGTTTTGTTTGGTTGTTTTTGGCCCTTCTGGTTCTCCATTTGATGGAGGGGAGTGTGTCTCTTTGTAAGCTGTGAGAGTTACGTGCCTTTCGTCTAGGATGTCTTCACTCATGCTTCAGTTTCTTTTCATTTCATGAAGGAATATGGTATACCTTGGTGAAAATCACTGCTGCAGTTAATTAAATAATTAAAATAGATTTTTGTTACTCTTAAATGGACAAGATCATATGGGCATTTTGCAAATAGATGGGTTCAGGGATCCTAAAATTGTGTGTCATTACTTTTAGGTAGTTTTCAGCAGTTTATTTACCTAATGTCTTCAGCTGTATGAAGTAGTACCTTTTGGTGGTATAGGAGGAACATATTGAGGTAATAGCCATTATCACACTTAAGTTACTGTTAACTAGTCTGTTTTGCATGCCGAGTGCTACAAAGAAAGCGCATTATCTTTTCGGCTATTAGGGATAATCTAAAAATTGTCTCGAGAATGTTGTACTTCAGTTTATATGATGGCAGCTCCAAATTCGACAGATCTCTGAAGGTAAAAAAAAACGTGGAAAGAAGATTTTCAGTATTCAGCTGACAAAATTGGACCACTTAGAGAAAAATTAATGTGCTGCAGCAGCATTTCAGCTGCCATTTTCAGTCACCGTGGGTTACTGTGTGTTGGCAACAGCAAAAAGCGTAGACGTTCATAAGCTCAGGGAGCTGGTAGTTGGAGGAATCAGGATATTGAATCATGTGGGGTAGAACAAACCAATTACTTCAGGTTTTGACTTGAGAATTTCCAGTAAACATTTTTTTCTGGCTCTTGGCTCCCTTGTTCATTAATAGACCAACATCAAAGCAGGCAACCAAACTTCCAAATGTTATAAAAACTAGTGTAAAGATACAGATCTCACATGTAGTCTTGCAAGTCTTAATTTAAGACAAGCAGTTGGAGTTTTTATTGCTGCAATTTTCACAATCAGCAAAGACATTAACACCAGGCTTCTGGGTGTTTCCATTCTTCAAATGAGCTAGAGGAGAGCTTTAAAAAAAACTGAAAAGTTTGCTTAGTTCTTATTTGATCACTTCACCAGCTTTCTCAGTGCTTTATTTGTGTCTTACTGCTTTAATGCGTAGAGTCAGGAATTCTAGTATCTAGTAATGAAACACCTTACTAAAATTTAAATAAACCAGGTCATTTAATCTTAAGTGTTTGTAGTCTTTGTGGTTAGTGTGTAATAATTTTTATTTCTGAAAATTCAAATGTAGACATGACATTTTGAATAATATATGTATTTAAAATGGAAATAGATATGATGGAAAAAAATGCTAGTCTTGAATGATAGCTTTTTAGAAAGGTCCATAGTTTGAAGGGTCCATGATTGGAAAGAGAAGTCTCTAGTTAGGCAAAATATTTATCAAAGCTATATTTGCAATACATTTGCAAAACTATATTTGAAATGCATTTCTACATAGTGCAACATAAATCCATATTAATATCTGTTCAACGTAAGTAATTGTTTAATGTTTAGAGTGGGTAGAAATATAATAATATCCTTTTTATTGAAATTTGGTCTAAAAAGTTTATGTATTTCCTAGCCCTTGCTCTTCCCGTGTCCACCTAAGATGCTCACATAGATGTTACAAAGTACAGTTAATTTCTAGTACTGCTCTTGCTGAGGATAGTACCATGTCTGCTAATGAGGAGGAAAAATGTAATAATAACCATTTGGACATACTTTATATAAAGAAATGTGTCTCCTCGGCATTTCTACTGAGGAATATCTGTGGATGACTGGAAGAAGAACTGGAAGTAACGATTAATGATTTTACCTGGTGAACTGTAGAAGAGTTAAACTTCGTCTGGTGTATAATTGAAATCATATTCACGCATAGATAGACGAGCAGTCAGTTATAAAGCAATATACTTCAGAGCACAGACTTGTGAAACAGACATGTTACTTGGAGATGTCATGTTAAACAGACTCTCTTGAAGCTTTTTTTAGAATTGATGTTTGTGATGTACAAAAGTGATTTGAAATTGCAAGAAATTCACCTTTTTAAGTATTTATGTGCAGCTTTTAAACTTAAAAGCTGTCTGTTATTTTTTAAAAACCCTGATTTTGAAGCTAGTAAAAGATTTAAACCATCGACGTTGTAATTTGATATTAAGAAATCTGGAAAACCAAAAAAAAAAAAGCTATTTCAAGGCCATTCTCGACCCTTTTAATCATGTTTAGTACTGAATAGTTTTCAAAGGTAGTTACATTTTGTTTTAAACAGTTCTTAGAACAAAAGCAATAGGTGACTCCCCCCTCCCCCTTGGAGTATTGGTAACTTGTGATTTAATGTGACTATAAATACCTACCTGGTTTAGAAGATACTTCCAGTCTTTACTTAAGAACTATGATTCTTTTTAACATTCTTCATCGTAAAGATGAAAGATGATGGACTTAAAGCCCTTTTCAATAGATAATTTTCTTGGAGTTCACGTTTTTTTCAAGCTATAATGTACAAGATGTATTTTTATCACATAAACTGTGAAAGTTATGTCACTTAGTATAAGCAATTTAGTTAGAGATGCTTAATGAATGGTAAGGTCTTACAGGATTCTCTAGGTACAAACCGACAGCTAACCAAATTGGTTGATTTCTGAAGAAAAAAATGGAAGTCTTAAAATTTGGCATTGTAACATCTCCAGGTCGTTACATTAAACGGGAGTATTTTATGGGCTTTAGAAGAGTATGTAATCTGCTTGTCACAATTTCTTTATTTTTTATTTTTCTTAAGGTATCAAGCTAGAGTAAGCTGAAAATATTCACGGAAATTATTTTGAAAGACATAAAAATCATTGCAGTCTGACTGAAGCAAGCACAGTGTTTAACATCTGCAGGTAGAGTGCAGTCTCCAGCAAAATGCTATTCATTGTTACCCTGGCACAAAGCAAGCTTAAATACAGTTTGGTTAATTACAACAAAAATTCATTTTTATGAGTGCAGTATTTTGTGTTTGGGGAATGTTTTGTGTGTTGTCTGCTAAGTAAAATCGCATCACACTTGTATAAATTTGTTCAATTATCAGAGCAGCTAAAAGAAGGGGGGAAAAATCAATTTACCTTGAAAAGCACAAGAAATAAGATTGCCTTTGCTAGTAGGAACTTGCCAGGACTGTCTGAATTGCTTAATATTATCAAATGTTGCCTTTTTTCATGTTCACTAAGAAGGATATTGACTATTCTACATGTCCAGATCTGCTATTTGGCTATTTCTTTGTAAGATACAAGAATGTCTTATTTGTATTCCTACAACAGCAGTTACAGATAAATAAGAGGATCTAACAATAACTTTATAAAATGGATGGAATAATACCATTCACTGGAGAAATAGTATTTACTTGAGATAAGTGATCACAACTAGTTTTTTCTCCTGTCTAGCTTGTTGTTCTTGTAACAGACAAATGTAAATACCTTTGCAGACATTTCACAGTGAAAGCCAAGAGATAAAATGTAATTACTTTTCAGGGTGGCCCTGACGATGCCCGTGTTCTTGTCTGTAATAAAAAAAAAAAATCTCTGCTCATCACCTTAGAATTTAAGGCCATTGTTACTTCCGAATATAAAGATTTTTTTTAAAAATTATTTTTAGTGTTGACCTCAATATTTATCTTCAGTTCTTCTGTGTAAGCTGGTATCCTTATAGCTGTAAATTCTAGTTTCTGTTACCCAATCGAGCATTTAATAGAGCACCTTAATGGACTCTGCTTCTGTATTTTTTTTTTAATGCATAGCATCTTGCTTCATTCAGTCACCAAAACTAACTTTGCTACAAGGACAGGCAACACGACAAGTTAGAATCAATGGACCATTTGTAGGTCACAAAGTCAGTTTACTGGAATTTCAGAGGAAACTGGTTGAAAAGAGAGGACAAATGTCACATCGAATAGAGATGTTTAAATCAGACTTCTGCCTTAGGGTAAAATTTAGGTCTGTTCTAGCCTAGATGTAATGTCTCCCTCTACAGAGCACAGCATTAATCATGGCTTGACAAGTGATCATGGGCTGAGAAAAATAGGGCCTGTCTTGGTTATGTGGCTGGTTTCTTTTTTCTTTCCTAATCTTAATCTTTTAGGAGCACACTATAAACACTAACATTTACACAAAAAGATTAAGTATCAATGTCTGTATTTCAATAGTGAAAGTGTCTTCAGAGAAAATCTAGTTAGAGCTAATCAGAAGCTCTTTAGGTTTCTCACGTAGATGCAATACTAGGAATATTTTCCTTCTAATGTAATGCAGTCTTTTGTCATAGGAAATCTATCTTATGCCATTTCCTCATACAACTATGGCAGAGTCTAGATATGTCTGTTTTGTCCATTGGTGTACTAAGTAAGGCTGAAGTGGTGGTCTTTTCACTTCAACAGTGTCTTACAATGTGTTTGCCATCCGAGAAAAATACAACCTTTTGCCCAAGAAATAATATGGGGGGAAAGTGGAACAATTTAAATAAGTCTAGTGAGGATTCACTTGACGTTGATTAATGTTTATTATACTGTGTTTATCCTTTAATTGTATGTTACTTGGCCACAGCAAGCTACAAAAGCTGGACTGAGATAACAGGAGTGATGACTGGTATTTACGATCCTGAATTCCAATACCATAAAAATAAAAGCATGTTTAGTATGTTAATTGTTCAGTTAGGGATTATCTTGATGCACAGATTAGGTGTTAGAAGTGTTCCTGCCTTTTACAGTAAATAAGATTGTTAAAGATGAAAATTTTCATATTTCCTGGGCTTCTTTGCTGCTCTTGGTGATGGGGACAGTGTTGGGAGCAGCTGGACATTCAACGTACACTGCTGCTGGAGAGGTGTAATGTACAGTTATATTTGAATCTGCAACTGTTGAAAAAATGGGTAACACCAACAAAGCAGCAAAACATTTACTGCTGAAGGGCTGTGCTTTGAAAATTAGACTACTTTAGTTTATTCAGTTGCCTCTGGACGTGATAAAATCCTGAATCTCTCATTTAGAATAGGCTGCTGCTTTCCTTTGTGTGTGCTTTTGATATTTTCCTATCAGTTGACACCTCAAACCGATTATTGCTCTGAATCTAGATGACAGAATAATCTAACACCGATTACTGTTAAAAATTGTTCCTGGCAGCTGGGGAGGCGATGGCCGACCTTGTTGCTGGCTATCATACTTGCTTTGCTGTTGCTGGGATCTGGTGTAAATAGAGAGTGAGCCTCATTCTGAGATTAGTACTGCAGTGGTGGAGAGAGTGAGCATATCCCAGAAGGGGAGATTTCAGTTCACCTTTCTATATATTCTCTTACAGTATCGTGTTATTCTTTACGGCACAGGAGTCTACACCACTGTGGAGAGTGTGCAGAAACAATTCCCTCGCAATATGCAGCATTGCTTCTAAATACAGTGATACCTTAAGAAAAGATTCCTGTGTTCTGCTTTTGACTCTGTATTTATCTGGCAAATTCCCAATACCTGTGTTGATGGTAGGCAAAATTCCTTTCATCTGATCCAGGCATCCTTTTTATTCGTGCTTCTAAACTTAATTTAGACTTTTTCTACATGAAGTATGACCGATTTGTAAAACTTTGCTCTCACAGAATGCATTGCATTCATTGAGTCATTGCATCATTGGTTTGAACAAGGTTGAAGTTTTCCATAAGACCAATTCACAGCTGGGTTTTTTGGTAAATATGTCATTTAAATAGTCACAGAATGACAAATCACAGAATATCAGGGGCTGGAAGGAACCTTGAAAGATCATCTAGTCCAACCTCCCTGCCAGAGCAGGATAACCTATACCAGATCACACAGGAACATGTCCAGGTGGGTTGTGAATGTCTCCAGAGGGAGACTCGGCAACCCCTCATGGCAGCCTGTTGGGGTGTTCTGTGACCCTCAATAGTGAAAAAATTCCTCCTTTGATTTACTTCAGTGTAATAGGTACTTCCTAAATTCAGACTGTCAATCGGTGAGGCTGATTCTTGTGTAAATCACTGTGAGATGCTTAAAGGAGAGAAGATGTTTTTGCAGTTGAGGTGTATTCCTGGCTGAGCTGCTGTGCCAGGAAAGTAGGCTGAGGCTTGGATATTTTTTTTTTTTTTTTTTTGGGGGGGGGGGGGGGTGGGGGGTGTGTGTGTGGTATTTGTAGGCTGACATAATTTGAAAGTGAGAAGAAATCCTTTTGTCCTTGAGGCAATAATCTTAACCAGTGCTGGAGTAGAGCATCATCTCTTCAAAATGTTTTTTTCCTGCTTTACTTCCTCATTCTTTTTCTCATTTGAGAAGGTATGTAATAATGTCTGATAATAACTGTTTGTTGATGCAACTGTTAAAAGTTACTCCAGCAGCAGAGCTCTGTGTTCAGCAGTCTCATCATTCTGAAGTGAACGCCCCAAATTTGTCCTATATTTGTCCCATGTAATTAATGGCTGTAGTCATACAAGAGTATCTTGAGTAGTTTTCCACTTTTTTTTTTTCTTAAGAAAGCTCACATTAAACCCATAAGAGACTATAATATTTTTTTAGTTTATTTTTCCAGTGAAACTTAGTCACACGGGGCATATGTGACTTAATGTCCAGTGCACATGCATTTATTTTTTCAGTATTCTTCATGAGTCAAATGGTACTACTTGCAAAAAAGACAGTGAGCTTTGACTCTGTAAGAGAAACAAAGCCACAAGTACACTTCTTTCAAAGTTAGAAAAGAAATTAATGCTGTCTGAATGTCTTCCCAGGGTTGTTTTTTTGTGTGTGTGTGCTAAAGGTTAGTTATGATGAAGACTTAATTTTGATCTGCTTAATATTTATAGCTTCAATCTTTGAAGCTCTTTCCCATTTGCATTGTAGGGAGTTTTATCTGGAAAGCGTATGTTATTATGGTGAACAAACTTACGACATTTTAAAGTGATCTTGATATCTGTTGGAAGAAAAGTAGTTTGCCTCCAGTTAAATGAAAACTACATTGTTACTTCACTATTTGATACAAATTGATAGAGACTTTTTTTTAATTTTCAAGATAAACTTACAAGGCGGTTCAGTTGCTTTTTAAACCTTAGTGAAGTGTATTTGTAATTGTATCTGAAAATGGTGCTAGGTTTTAGCTCCCAGTAGTAAATAGAATGAGGGATGGTACTGTTTATTTTGGGTTAGGGAGATTCATCAGATAGGATGAATTTGTTTTCTTTCTTGAGGTGGTCTTTCATTTCTTTTTGGTTCTGGGCAACCAGAGCTATTTTCTGTTGTTTGTTTTGTTTTGCTTTCTTCTCTTTTGTTTTTTTCTGCCCTGAAAGCATTTAGGTGACTTTGAAAAAGAAATGTCTATTTTGTTACAGGAAAGACTTAAAAGCTGCATGATTAACTTTTCTGAGGGGATCAGACGAGACACAGAGCTGAGAGGAGGAAAAGGTTTTTTTCTTTGTTAGCTTATATCAGAGAACATTGGAGAAGGATTTCTAAGGGAATTTCTTTAAAATGACTGTTTGTTTGGGTTCCTATGCTGGCTGTTACCCACGTTTTTCGCGTATTTTTGCTCATTCTCCTTATTACCTGTAGAGGGAGCTTGTTTATGAGATAATCAAAGTAATCGAGGCATTCGGGGCTGAATTGTTTCCACTAAGCACAATTTCACTCCACGGTGCTTTTTCTGTTCTGCAGAGCAGAAAACCTCTGCAAGATAGCTTTTAAAAGGGTGTTTATCAGTAGCAATAAATAACAATGGGCCAAAAATTTAAAAATCAGTAAGCAAAAGCTGACTTCGTATTTCAAAACCGTGCCTTTTTATTGAAAGTTTAAAAAGACGAAAAACAGTTCTTGCATGTCGAAATGCAGGAGACAGTTTTGGTACTGTGTATGATGGGATTGAGATTTTTGTTGCATAAACTGTCTTCTCTGATTCTAAAAATGTGTCAACACGGGAGAGGCAACACAGTACTTTCAGGTCTTCATTTCATCTTACGCATTTTAGTGTGCTAACCAAAAAGCAATAGGTAAGTCTTTTCTTATTTATGCAAGCAGTGTTACGAATTGTAATCAAGGTGGTTGCAGATGCAAGGCTAACTTTTAATTTTGCTTTTTCTCTGTTATAAAAAAGGTGAATGAATTTCATTCAAATACTAAAGCAAGCAAATGGTAATGATTACTGTCTTAAGCTTTAGAAAAATACAACAAAGAGCAAGGAGTAACATAAACTAAGTTTATTTGTAAATTGTAAGTTTAAAACTAGATTGACAAATCAGAAATAATTATTTTAAATAGTGTTTTTTCTTAGTCTAGCACAGTGAAAGAAATGATCTAGTGTATTTCAGGTTTTGTAATCTGCATTACAGTTACCTGGATGGTGAAAGTGTACAATTCTTCGAAAAGTTAAGACTTCAGAGAAGAAAGTTATTTATAATACAGTTTTGCTTGGTGGGCAAGAAACATAATATATTATGCTTAGATGAATTCTGCACTATTTAACTCTGGAAAAGTGGTTGCAGTCATTTTACTTTAAAATATTTCAGTAAATTTAAAGATGATTTGCTATGATGCTGTTAGGAAATAAAGCAGTGTGCATGCACATTCCGTAAAACAGAAACAGCTCTCCATAATATCTTCTTCTGTAATAAATCTGCCACATAAATTGGTTTGAGAGTTGATTTTTTTTTTTCCCTAGCTTAAAGTAACAGAACTTTAAACTTATGTAAACATATGTTCAGCCTAACATGATCTTAGGTTTTAGTTTGGATACTCTTTTTAAACACTAGGAAAGATTTGCCATATTTAAAAGAGCAACAACTTGGTGTCGATTTATTATTTATACTAGCTAATCCTTGCTAATGTGAAAAGTCAGCTTGTTATTGTAACACCAAATGGCCTTCTAAGTAGGGAAACAGTTAAGTAGATCTCCTGTAATAGGTTGTTGTCTAATAAAGAGATTTATGGTATTGGCAAGGACTATTGTATAGGTATTACCCTCTCACAGCATGATCATGTATTATCTTAACAACTCACTGCCACATTTATGTTGAGCATTTTCATAACAGGGTAAGAATATTATCCACAGCAATTACACTCCAATAGGATTATAATGGTAAGATTTACGGAAAATATATAAATGGTCTCTCTTGTAGATTTTGATAGGTGCTAAGAGTTGAAAAGTTGCATCATCCTTTTTGCATGGGAAAATACCGATGTATTAGTCATGATAAAGACAAAGAAGTTTCTTAATTTAATCTTGTTGAGGAATTATGGGAGGCAAATGGACATAATCTTTCTTTACACAGTGTGTCTCTTTCTTTCTTGGTGAGGTAAGGATGTTTCAGAAATTCCATTCAGTGGAGATTGCCATACAACATGAAAATCAAGATGTATATGCAACTTTAATTCTGTTGGGATAATAGAGCAGGCATTAAGTTGTATTTCTCAACACTCTTGCATTTCGAAGGTAGAACAATGATAATTTATTTCCTACATTGGAAGAGCCTACTTGAATCAAATCCTGTTACTTTGTTTTAGCTATAGCATAGCACGTTTTCTGTTTCATTAGCACAAGGTTTTTATGGTGATAAGTAACTCAGATACATAAAAAAATCACTACAAGCAACAAAAGTGACAATGTCATACATGCATAGTTTTTGTGTAAGTGACATTCAAGCCGTTCCTTAATTCTTAAAATTTTCCATCTGTTTTTTTTAAAAACCAAAAAAAAAAGCGAGACATTAATACATGCTTATTTGGCAGAAGCAGTGTACCAGTCACATTTAATAAAACTAATTATGTTTTATCAATAGAAACACTTACGGGAGCTGATTGAACAAAAATACATTAGGTTATACAGTCATTTATGGCTAATTATATTGAAAAGAACAGCCGTCTGAATGGTGGGGTGTGGCGAAATAGTTACGCATTTCAAGGTGATACCTTGAGATGTAATTCAGTAAATACTGGAATATGTGTGTTCTAACAAAATACCTTTCTTTTTCCTGATTTACTGTAAAGAAACTGTAGTTAGGTCATTCTGGATTAAGAAAATGCATAGATGGCAGTTCTTACTGTGGAAGAACTTTCCAGTACATGTTCCAAGTATTGTATATGCGGATGGGTAGTATTAGTTGAATTTGTAAGACAGGACATTTCCTGGATCTTTTGGATCAATGCTATGTATAAGACTTTGTGTAGAAAGATACTGAATTGTTACTGATTACCAGAAGCTCGAGGAAAGAATCACCTGTTTCTTTTAATATGAAATACTCCGCTTCTGAAAATGTCCTGGTAAAAGGCATCATGGCACACAGATTGAAATGTTTTTTGCTGGATTTCTGGAAAAAAAACCTGTAACCTCAAAATTGCATTAAACAACGAATATTTGAAACTAATTATTTTTTTTAATGATACCAATTATATGCCTTCATCTGTCATCAGTAACTTGTACGTCTTGCATTTATACAACTAGAGCAAAATTTGGTAGCTTTGTCTTAGTTTCATGTTCAAAACAGGAGTTATGACCCAAAGAATAATGCCTTCTATTTTAGAAAAACTCCTGCAGGTCCTTAAATTGGCTTCACATTTCATTCATTTTGAACTGTGGAAAACGATTGTATCTTTTGTCTGTAAGTAAAAAGAAAACACAATAGGATGAATGTTACCCCCGCTGAATGTGGAGCTCCAGCCGATTTAAGAGCCTGAACTGTGACTACATTGTTGAGGGCAATGCTTGGCTTGTAAACCCTAAGATGAAGCCGGTACTTAGAATAAAAGACCAAATAATGCATAGAAATTCAATAGGAAGTGAAGCATTTTTAATAAGTGCTTTAAAGATTAGAAATATTTATTTATTTTAAAAAGTATTTGAATTATTATTTTTAAAAACAGTATTTAAAGTATTAAAAATAGATTATGATGGGTTTGTTTTACATGTATTTATCATTCAAAAAGTTTTCTAATGTTTTAGAAGATTCCTGTGTTCAAAAGAGGAAGATGTATGCAGAAATAGTCTCATCATATTATTAGCCTTATTGGCTGCTGAAGAAGAATTTTTGAAATGTGTATATACAACTATGAGATAAAAGTATAAATACCATAATAAACGGCTTCCTAAAATGAATATTCTTCTGTCTGCAAGACAATACATCAAAGCACAAATCCACACTGTAGGCATTTTACTTGTAGTGTGCATTAAGAATGAAACCACACAAAGTCATACTTAACTGCCCACAGACAAGCAACCCTGAAGAAGGGATAAGTCTGTCATTTTTTGTTTCCTTCCTGTCTTTTTTTATTATTATTTGTATCTTTCTGTCTGTTTGTAACAGCAGTGCTGTTATGACTAATAAAGCTTTTGTATTTGGCAAATGGGATGCAAGTAATCAGCAGTTCTTGGCTCATAACTGAAAAATCTGCCAAAAGGAGCATGTGAAACCAGCGTAACCTTTGAAGGATACCTGTGAGCGAAATTCTTTGTACTTCTGTCACATGCACAGAATTTTCATATCTTTACTACAACTTCACTTTTAATATTGCTTCAAATTATATTTACAGCAGCATTTGAATATTTTTATATATATTTACAGTGATACGATTATAAAGTACTGTTTTCAGCCTACTTTGCAACATACAGTCCCTTAGATTTCTTTTTAAAGGTAATAATAGACTTATACAGTGAAATCATCAACTTCCTATTACTTGCTACTGACCAGTTAAAAATTCTGTATTAATGTATTTTTGCTTAGTTTTTTGTCCAGCTTTGACTGTGTAAATTCTGTTTGTGTTTCCAATATAAATTCATGAAATACACCAATACATGAAACAAAGCTGCACTATTAATGGATCGTTAAAACCAGTTAGTAAAGATTTCTGAAAAATACACAGGGCAGCGTGGAAAAAAATTGTTGCTGTTTCATGGCTGTGATTAAGCAGTTTGCACAACTGTTCATGTTAATCTGCACAGTTGAGAGGTGTGGTTAGTATCTCCTCGATTGCTTAACTACAGCCATTATTTAAGATACCTGAAAGTACTACTGTTAGGTCTTGTACGTATAGGAACTGTGAACTGCTACTAAACCAACTGAGCAAATATGTTTGGTGGAATTTTATTAAGGTTCACAAATGATATAAAAAAGTAGCACCTAATACTGTACTCTAAAACTCTCAAGTCCATCTGAACATTGAATTAATTGTATTTATTTTTGTCGGTGCAAAACTGTGTGTTGATGTGTACAAGAACATTATATTAAAAAAAAACCAAAAAAGCAGCCTCTTTACCATAGGATTGTCATTTGGAGCTCTGTGGTGACATGGTCTGATACATAACCGTTGTCATCCTCCATGCAGTGGTAGTCTCTGGCTGCCACTCGGGTCTGGGAAAGTTTGAGTCCTTCTATGCTGCAGATCCAAATTAATTGCTAGATTTTTTCAGTTGCTTCATAGTAAAACAAAGCTGTAATTTAGGACTATTTTAACTAATCATGATCTGGAGATAAGTTTCATCTGTTCTTCCTCCTCAAAAACTTCCTGTGATATAAAAGTGTGGTCGTTGTAAGATGAGATAAGGGAGCCTTTTCTGTGCTGCCTGCAGGTGAAGATTCTGGGAAACCCTTTTCTGGTATTCACAGTCAAAAAAAAGTCAAAATCTCCATTTTAATGACATTTCAAAAAAACAAGACAGCCCAAGAAAGATACTGTATTTCTTTATGTGCTCCTTCCTCTTAAACATGGACCCTTAGGCTATAAATTAAAGAGCTTTTTTACTCTGTGTAGTTGATCTCAGGCTGCCCAGTAGCAAGGAAGAGTTAAAGGTTGAAAGAAAAGAAACAATTGTAAATGGCTTGGTGGTTTAATATTTTGCACTCTCTGGTTATCTCATGTCCCCCTCATGTCCTGTTTTTGTCAATATTTTGAGAACTAACAACTATAGCAAGTGGGAGGAAAAGTAATTTGGAAGAATGTTATTATGACAAAGATGCATTTTCATGTGTAAACCTTTGTAATGCCTTCGTGTAATGACATTCACTATGGAAACTGTAAGAGCACTTATGAGCAGAAAGATTTATCAAGTGCTACATGGGAACATATTTCTTCCTGGAAAGCGTACATGTGCATGCTCTAGCTGGGAGAAGCTTCAGCCGTGCTCCCTGTCCAGGGCTGCAGATGAATGGTGCTGGAACCTCAGAAAACTTGAGTATCACTGGTGTGTCTGGACTCTGCAGGTTTATGAATGTGTAGCATATGGAGATACCTTAAAGGATAGTTTTATTTTGCACGGTAAATTGTGCTGTAACTTTTTTTTTTTTTTTTAAATTGATGTGGTCTTGCTGACATTCAGTTTCACTGAATGATTATTTCTGGTGGGGGAACTTACAGCAGAATAGCTTTAAGATCAAAAAACCCTTAGAGTTGTGTTGACAAACATTATTAAACAGTGCAGCATGGTTTATGGCACAAAGTACTTTTGTGCATACTTGGAGCAGCAGAGTACCCCAGCACAGCAGCCTGAGTCACTAGCAATGCTTGTAAGTTTACTGGCTGGTTTCCAGATGTGTGGTTCCTAGCATACAGGTTTTTAGCATGAAACAAGGAGAAATGTAGATTTAATTATTTCAAAGGGATTTGTAAGTTTTGTTGATGATTCTTGTAAAATTTAAAATTATTCTGCAGTGTTTGTTACTATGCACGCCACTTTCTTAAATAAGCATCTTGTTGAATAGTGTTTCCCAGTCAGCTTGAATTACTGATGTTTTTGCCCATAATAGAAAGGTACTGCTTCTTTTCCTCCCCTACTACAGCCTGTTCATCCACAGTTTAATAAGTTATGTCCCAGTACCTGCAATAGAATACCAACACAGAAAGAAATCTGGTAGTTATGACTTATTAAATGGGGCTCAAAACGGAAAATGGACATTAGTTTAAATTCCAGGTCTTAAGAAATAGGTACTTCGTGAATGTTGAAGCAATCGGTACCAGCTGTTTGGAAGTTACAACTATTAGTGGTCATTGAAAGGTAACTTCCTAAAGAGGAATGCAACAACATTGAGTAGTATTTTCAGATGTTTTTAATTATTTAGATGAATATATTTTTATTTTTAGCTGCTTTAAGCAATTCTTAGAGACCGTTTTTCATAAACTTTTTGAAAGTAAATGAAATAACAAAAGTTGAACAAATTAATTGTCTGCTCATAGATGTGTTTATGGTTGAATACATATATGCCTGGGTATTTATTAATATGACACTTACTGAAAAATATAAAGTGTTCAGTTTATCCTGTAATGAAATGTGGGAGGCAGATCAGGAGAAGAGAAGTTTGTCCAGAGACATAGACAAAGGTCACTGCCAGCCAAAAAGAGCCTGATTTCCTTTGTTCTGATCTCCACCAACTGGACTGTGTGTGCATGTTTAGTTAGTAAATAATAACACTGTGTAAAAGCTAAAGAAATGGAATTAGTAAATAACAACACTGTGTAAAAGCTAAAGAAATGGTACTTACAGCTGTAACAGAGAATTTGGTTTTGAATTTGGTGACTTGAAATCACTGGAGTGAAACGGCAGGCGGATGAATCTTACGCTGTACTTGCTGCTAGCTCTTACATTGTGCGACGTAGTAATCTTGAGTTAGATATTTTTAGTTTCAGAAGATCTATCAAGCTGCTATTTTTAGGTCAGAAATGTCAAATCAGCTTTTGACTGAAGAGATATTAAAATAAA
Organism: Eubucco bourcierii; assembly: GCA_013396675.1. Lineage (NCBI taxonomy): Eukaryota > Metazoa > Chordata > Aves > Piciformes > Ramphastidae > Eubucco > Eubucco bourcierii. The sequence goes on from VWZE01003713.1 coordinate 415,428, forward strand.
ACTGAATAACTTTTAGAGAGTATGTTGATAACCAGGCAGTGTCAGGTGAAGTGTTCTGTCATGCCTTCTCTCTCCATTGCTTCTCAGGTGTCTGAGAAGACAGACCTTTACATTTTTTTTTTTTCCTTTCCAATTCTGCCTGTGTTATTAATCCTCGCATCTTTCTTTTTCTCTTCTTCCAGAAATAAAATGTCAATGGTGACCTGTGACTGAAATGTACACTTGTTACTATCACAACCCCTTTTCTGGACTGGATTTTAAAACAAAACAAAGCAAAACAAATGCTAAGAATATGCAGTAGGCATACTGAAATTGTGTTCAGCTTTTAAAAATTACATAGGTGAATTTTAGAGTATGATTATTTGCAGAACAGCAAATATTTCTAAATAATTATGTGCAGGTACACACAGAGACATGCATCTCATTGCAAGTGTGTATTGGCCCCTCTTGCAATATTCAGTGCCTTTTCATGTGGATTAAAAAGCGAATAGTTGTAGTTAGCACACATCGTGTTTGTGTCCTGGATAGAAACCTTGTACATAGTATTATAAGAGTGTGCCAACTGATCCCAACTGCTGGCAGTCTGATTGAAGATCAGATTGTGCTCAGATATTTAAAACTATCAAGTCCTTCCCTGTGCTGTGCTGCGTGTTTTCGGATTCCTTGAATTGCATTCCTTCATTGTCAGTCGTCTTCTGCTCTTTTAATTGCCTCCGTTTTGCACAGGCTTCTCCACACACACACTCCTGGCTCAGCAGGACGAGCCTGCCCACACTGCTGTGTCTTTCTTTCGGCCTTCGCTTTTCCATCTGTTTGCTTTCCTTCTGTGTCATACCCAAGGGCTTTCCCACTGCCCTTGAACTTAGCTGTGGGGATGGCGTTTTACAGCTCTGGCTGCTCCCTTTGCTTACCCTCCCCCTTATATATTTTTTTTTTTTTCCCTTTTCTCCCTCCTCCTNAGTAACTGGCGGTACAAGGGAGTCTGCCTGATGTTGATTTCATTGTGCATCTGATTAGTAGTCTATTGCAGAAGTGCCTGCAATGCAGAAGGCTTGGTAGTGTTATTTAGTGTTAGGAATGTAAAATGTTAAAGTACATAGAGCACTGATTAAATCAAGGTGGGTTGTGCAGCATGTGTATAACTTGCACAGCTTTGTGAGTATGAAGATTTTGCATGATGTGGTATCTTTGGGCAATCTGTGAAGTACTTCAATCTAGATTAAATTCAGAGTTTTTCAGACTGCTGAATGAGAAACTGGTAAACTGGCATGCATTCTCTTACGGGCACAACTTACCTTAAATCTGCTTTCTATCTGGTGAGCTGTCAGCCACTTTGTCACTAAGGGCTTAAAACTGCATTAATGAAGAGTCTGCTGGATTTCGAAGAAAATGCTATTTTTCGTGAAATTAGCAATCAGACCAAAAGATTAGACTGCCATCAAAGCGTCTGTACAAATATGCTCAAGACCCCTTCTGTTCTTCACTATCACTGGAGAAGATGACTTGTAAATTGCCTTTCATAAAAGTGAGTTTGATTTAAGGTATTAATAAAATCTAAATTTGTGCATTCTTGCTGTGGGGACTTGAAGATTTTAATTTAGGGAAATGCCAGAACAGTTTTTTTGTGCCGAATTTGATGAGAGTTATGTGAGAATTCCATTTTACTAAATTAGGGCAGACATATATATTACACTGTTTACAGACTGTTATTATTAAAACCTTCTAAATTTCATATTTAATATTCAGTCATCTTCGAGCAAAAAAAAACCCAAAAACCTCATTTTTATCTCAGTGCTACTGAATTCTTATGTTAAAATGGATTACATTGAAAATGTTAATCTAAGTAGCTGTGGAAAGTTGTGACCTGGATTTGAAGTAGCCAAGAGACTCCTACAGCAGCAGTAAATCTTCACAAACATGTAAAGCCAGCACATAGCAGGGGACATGTCTGATGTAAGAATTAGTGCAGATGGAAGAATAACTTTAAAACAAATTTGTGTGCCAATCTAATGTCTTTTTATTCTAAAAGAAAAAAAAAAGGCACATCACTTTATATTAAAGCTGTATATTTACGCAGCTCACATTAAAAGGTATTTAAAGTTATGATTAAAATTTTGGTTGTATTTAAGAAGGTCTGTTTATGGCACTGAGGCATCTGCGTTCTTAATCCCTGTGTGCTTCCTGGAGGGACAGTAATTCACGTGGGAATTACAGGTGCAGAATTTGACCTAAAGAAACCATCCTTCTGAGGAAAAGATAGATGCTAAATGTACTTACCTTTTGTTTTAACCTTTTCTCTTCTGTCCTTAAATGACTGTTTTTCTCAGCTAAGCCTGGTTTCAGCCCTAGTTCTGAGTACTGTGAACCCTTGTAGCGTCAAATGGTTCTGAGTGTCAGCTGTCAAGCACTGTCATTGCTGGAGTCCTTTATTATTTTACTGCTTTAACTTTCTTCATCCTGCTTCTAACATGTCAAATAAGAATGTAGATGATGACAGGGGAATGTGATAATAGTAATTTTTAAAGTCATATTTTGACTTGAAATAATTTAAAACAATCATGTTTCAAGGGATTTCTAATGGAAGGATCAGGAGAAATTGATTGCTAATTAAAAAACTAGATTAAATATTTTATACATACTACTTTAATCCAATGTGATCTTTTGCATCTGTGGATATTTTCCATACAAATTTGTTTTTACATAAATGAAAGAAAAGGGGCTCGCAGGTGTCCACACAATAAAATTATTTTTGAGTGTTATACAGAGAGTATTCTAAGTGTTGAAGTTTGTATTGCGAAGTTAACTTGATTCTTTTTAGTTTCTAAAAAAATGCAGAGTTTATATAGTAAGAAGCTGGTACACATTGCCTCTCAATTTTTTAAAAAAACACTTAAAAAACTGCTTTGCAATTAAATGGTAGCACCAGCTAGAATATGACTTTGTTCATTTTATTCACTACAGGAAGGGCTGATTGGCAGACTCTGGCATTCGACTGTCCACGGCTGAACTGCAGGGCTTGAGTTGCGTTGGCAGGGCTGTGTGTAAAAGTTTGTGTCATGTGTGCCAACTGTGTTCTTGGCTCAAGCTGATGTTACATGTCTCTCGACTCTGAAGCACTCTTATTTGCCAAATTTTACCTAAAAATGTGTACTGGAATTCCTAATTAAATAAAACCCTTGATATTTATTTCATGCCTTGGAAAGGCATGAATTCCTTCACAGTAGATGCAGCTTTGGTAGAGATACAAATAAAAAAGAAAAAAATCCAAAAATGGATTGAATAGCCATAGCTGGTATTAGGAGAAGAATTGTCTCTTGCAAGCAGGCTGGTAGCTTTGGTTTCTTGTAAGAACTGAAATTGTGGGAAATTTTTTGTATACATACTTTTTTTGGTTTATTTTTCAAGCATTGTGAAAATTGTTCCACCACAGATTATAATCACAGTCAGTATATAATTTTGTTGTTTTTCTCCGCTACATAGCAATACAGCTACCTTATTGTTGCCATAAGTTAAAGTTACCATTGAATGATAAAGGTATAATTTATGCCAAACCAGTCTAGAAGCTTTTTCAGAAGACTGATAGCAACTGCTTTTATACATATTGCTATGTAAAATGCTTATTAATGTTAGCAGATGTTGCACTTTAATCCCCCAGAATGATTGTTTGGTAGCAGCAGGAGATTTATTAAGCTTGAGTTGTGTGAAATTGTGTGTGCATAAGCTGCTATTTAGATTGTAAAAATGCCATTGAAAACTGCTAAAAAGTTCTAACTGTAATTGGCAGAGAGGTATTAGCTGTTCTAAAAGAAGTATATGTGTACTGTTGGCCCTTGTGCTGTAACCTCTCTATCATTTATCTTCTTGTATTAATGTCACTAAATTATTAATTCATGAGCAGGGTTGGATAGGGTGAAGGCACTATTTAAATGTGTGGCACATGTATCCTTATCGCTGGAGACATGAAAAGAGTCATTTTGTGTTATCTATAAAATGGAAAGGACATTTAAAATTTCATTTACGGTAATCCACTTCACTTCCCAGTGAAACACCTAGATTATTGCTACAGTGTCCTTATTAAAATTTTGTAATCTTTCCAGTCTGTTCACTTATAAATACTGTCGATAGACAAATGTTGACTTACTTTTTTTCTTTCAGTTGCACATACAGTTCATGAACTGCAGCAGATGAAGAGCATTTTTTTTAATTAAAAAAAAGGGAAAGAATACAAAATAAAAGCCAGTAATTATTTGTAATTGCAAAAGACTAAATAAATTTGCATTTAAAATCATAACATAATCAAAGTAAAGGAAAATACATTTTTTCCCCCCAAAGTAGCAGTGCAATTGTCACATTGAGCTACCAAGACTTGTATTATTTAAAAGTAGTTTTACATACATAACACAAACTTCTTGTTCTCGATGAAATCACAGAATATCAGAAGTCATGTTGGTGCTAAAAGTATCTGTTAAAATGTAGCTTAAATTTCATCTGTACTGTATAGATGTTTTTTAAAAATATTAGAATGTGTTGGACATAGAGTGTTTTCTGTCACTCTGATGAAAATGGCTCATTCTTTTGAACACTTAAAAAAAAGTATTCACACTTAAAGTTTTTCAACTGAAAGCAGTTTAGGGATACTTTTGTCCTCAAACCCTCACTGATACTGACATGACTCTGCTGAATATATTCCATTTTGTTTAATAATTTCATGTTCCACTTTGTTTAATAATTAGAAGATACTCCACGTTTGCCTTTTCAGAGTGTGTGGAGAAGTCCTTCACTGTTTCTGCTTTTTGTTTTTGTTTTTTCTTTCTCTTCTTTTAGAAGAGTTCTATAACTGGTATATGCAAGTAGAAGGAGCCTTTCTGTTCAATTGTAATTTATATCTCTTTTTGCTCATAAATGGTCCAGATGTAATCATTATAGTTCTCCTACTTAGTCTTTCTACAAAAGGAATAAAAAATGAACTGAAATAGCTTCTATTTTGCAATTATATTTTGAAGAAAAAAGGAAACCAACAGTTTACCCCAGTTAAAGGAGTGGTACAACTCAAATGACTAGGATTTATTCAGCTACCTTGCAGTTAGGAGTAACCATCTGAGTTGAATGTTCATTCCTTATTAATTTGTACAAGAAAATACTCTTAACTGAGTCACACCATTAGGTGCATAGGCAAAGCATACATCTTTACAGAATCCATCATCCAGTGACAGAAGTTAGTTCTTTGTTTCATTGCAGAATCAGATCCTTTCTGAGTAGATACTGAAGATTTGACATGCTTATTGCGTGTGTTTCGCACATTCCTTATGGTGTATGAGCAATGATTACATAATTTGTATGTTTGTGTATAGGTGCAAGAGGGTCTGTGCAGTGATGTTGTATACGGCTTTTTGCCGTTTAAGTTCTTATTTTAACCACAAATGTGTATATGAGAAAAGCCAATTATGAGTGAAGAAAAACAGAGTTTGTTGATTTTTACTTCATGATTTTTCAATGTTCAGCCTTGGAAGTGCTGCTGGTATGCAAAATCAGTGAACTTCAAAGACGTGTGTGCTTCCTTTTCTTTTGTACTTAATGTAAAGGAAATCCTCCTAAGAGTAACATATATTCAGTGAAGTTTCTACCTGTAAGTTGTACTTGCCGGGAGAATTTCTTGTGTGCTTAGAAAGTAACTAGAGAGCATTCTTAGTAGATTATTCATTCAGAGGTGACATATTTGAAATCTCCATTGTTTCTTCCCTTCTGTTGTCAAAACTAGAAATTTTGAGGTGGCTTATGTTCGATGATGGTATGATAGCACACAGCACTTCTCAGATTTCTCTGCAAGATGTAGTCTACTACTTGTTAATAACTAAATGGTTTTTGAATGGTTTGGAAAATACATCTTTATGGAATTAATCTTAGAAGTTTGTTTGCCGTTTTTTGGGTTTAAGTGGAACTAAAATGTGTTCTGAAGCTCCTGATTAACAGGCTGCTGGTAAGGAAACAGTACTCTCTGATCACTGTAATATTAATTGTGCTTCAAAGAAAAGAAACAAAACTAGTAATAATTCGACAAGGAGTTACTTAAAAGAAAAATACTTAAATATGTCATATTTTAATATATAATTAAAACCATATTTTATGGAAATGGTCTTTTATAAAATGCATTATAGTGATGCTATGGTGAATTTTAATAGTTGAGGATATGATGGAAGAAGGAGTATTTAAACATACCTTTTTCCCTGCTGTCTCTGTTTAGTCACAGGTTTTTCACATTTCTTTACATGTTCTTCTGATGTATTTTATTCTACATTACCTCAAGGTCCCAAGAAATTCCTTTTGGTAATATTGATAACCTAATATATGACAGATTTTGGTCATTATTATTTCATTTAGTGGTCATATGTATAGACCAAGAGGGAATTTGAATATTGATTCACTGAATGGTTAGTAACAGTGATTTATGAGTCAAAGATTCAGTGCAGTGAGCCAAACACTGAAGAGATTACATCTTATGTGCCACCATTGATTTTGTTTCATATTTCACTGCACAATGATTAGACCATGGTCTCACAGATGTTAACATTGGAACTATAGTCCTTTCTAAACAAAAGACAGGGAACAGATTGCATTGCATTGTGTATGTGTGCCCTACTAATTTTTAAAGAAGAATATTTTTCTGTTACTTTTTAAAGACTTGGTATTACTCTGGTAACAACACATGTTTTTGGTAGAATAGGTAAAAACAATCCAAAATGTCTTTGATGCCCACACCAGCTTGTTCTTGAAACTGGAACCATACAATTTATATTGGACACAGACCACATTACACTGATCTTACACAATGCTGATAGAAAATGCTTTAGAATGAATGTTAAAACAGCATCTTCATGAATGTTTTTGATAATACTCTTTGGTATATGCCTAGAAAAGAAGTTTTCGGTGCACTACTTTCCAAGAGGGTTAATCCTACCAGCCTGGGGTTTGTTCGTGAGTACCAGATGTTGAGGTTCCAGCACACCTGTCCCCTAGCATGGTTTGATTTCAGGTCCAGTATATTAGGGCTATATAGCTCCCATTAACCCAGTTACAGCATGGGTGAAAGTGCAGTAAATACATGGGTAAAAATGTGTTCAGTTCTGCACTTGCCTGTAATTTCAATTTATTTTGAAATTTAGTAGCTCCTGGGAATTTTGTTGGTGGCTCTGTGCTGGTCTGATGAGGCTGTCATATGTGTCAGCTGTGCAAGATGTATCTGAGCTCATTTCTTTGTTTAAGCCCAGTGGTGAGTACTCATAAAGCAGATCAGGTGTGTTAAAATCCTTGCAGTCAGCTAGAGCAACGCCATGTTGCTGCACAGGTATGGACATGTCTGACCACAGTCCCAGGACTTAGTTCTGTTTGGTTTGTTTTTCAGTTGACTTCCACTTCAAACAAGTTCTCAGCTGTGAAAAACACTGGATGGGAGGGGAAACAAAAAAGGGATCAGCTAAGTGGCATAACAGCTTTGCGAAATACTGGCTTTTGCAAAGCCTTGTCAAGACTGTCAACAAACAGTTTGCTGTCTTACAAGACTCTGCAGTGTCTTTTGTTGATGTTAGTCTAGTAATTTTTTTTTTTTTCTGAGAGAAAGGAATGATACCTTCTAATCTAAATAGATTATTTTGAGGATTTCTCTTCTGTGAGAAGTTTGAAAAACCTTTGAATTTTCTTCAACTGTTAGATTGATTCTTTTGGCTTGTCATAAGATTCTTAGGGTTTTTTTAATAGCTGTTCATTATTTTCTTGTTTATTTTTGATGTTCGTAAAATCTATCCTATGCAGGTTGGAAAATGAGAGCTATTTGTGTTGCAGTTTAATGAAGAGAATGGCAAACAGGCGCAAACTATGTCTCTGGTGTCCAAAATGATCAGCATATTTAACATGTTCAGCATGACGCTAAGATATTACAGCCAATAATGGTTGTAATTGACTTACGGCATCCCTTTTTCTCTCCCTTTATTTGGGTGCTGGGGGATTTATCTTTGAGACCCCAGGAAGATGTAGTGACGTAGAGGGGCAGAAATGTTAGAAAGGTTTTTCCCTGCACTACTTGGCTGGAGGTGGTCTGATGCCGTGGCACAATGTCAACTCAAGTGAAGTATGGGGAATTTGCAATGAGGATCAAATGACACCCCCCCACAGCTCCCGAGATTCTGAGCATTTAGCAAAGGCAAAAAGAGAAATTCAGACTTGGCAAAAGGAGAGTGCCTGGAGCCAAAAAAAGCCATTCTTATTAGCACTAGCAAAGGTTTACTGTGCTGGCTTATTGAATGAAAACTCCCTAGAGTGTCCAGACTTTATCCTGTGTTAACAAGAAGGGGCAAAGCTGGCTTGTCAGGACTGCGGTGTAATGTGTCTGTAAAACACAAGAGTGAGGCTGAGCTGAACTGGAGTGGTGATGAGAAAGGGAAATCTTTGCCTCTCAAATCCTATTTATTTTCTCTGTGAATGATTGTGGTACACCACTGAGCTGCTGTGGATTGATAGACTAAATTGTGATGCTTCTCTGTTAAAGGAAGTGTCAGTTCAGAGTCATGTCTTGCATAGGCAGATTTGGTAATTTGAATAATCTGCTGCCGCAGTGAGTTGGGAACCCAGGCTTGTGAGGAATGGGTATTTCTGTGGTGCAGGAATTGTGCATGTTTAGTGTTCACTGTTTCAGATGTTCCTCAGACATAGGTGTCTGACTTCTAATCTAATGTATTGAAACTTTTGTTGTTGTTGTTGCAAGATCGGATGACCATGGTCAAGTCCTTTTCTTACTGTATGTTTTTCCTCTTCTGTGATACTGTATTCCTTCCATGCAGCTTGGGAAGAGAATGTATTATGTTACAAATCCTGTGTTTGTGATGACAATGAATAGGGCGTGTTGAACACAGAAAACAAGTCTGTTGACCAGTTCTAGATGGAGCACAGTTATCCTTTCCTTTCTTCTTGGAATATGCAACATGTTAAATTGTTTAATTATCAGACTGATAGTTTGCTACAGGTAGTAGAAGGATGCTCTAAATCAGCATGTAGTCTTGCTTACCTTCAGGGTTTGGTGGGTGGTTTGTGGTTTTTGTTTTTTTTTTTGTTTTGGGTGAGGGTTTTTATGTTTGTTTGTTTTGGGGTTTTTTTTGTGGGTTTTTTTTTGTAAGATCGTGTAACTGAAGATTTTCTACAGTCTGATCCTCTTATCTGTAATTCAGTTATTAATGCAAGTCAATTTTTTAATAACTATATTGAAGACAGACGTAACTCTGCATCTGAAGATTAGTTTGATGTTGAAAACTGGAGCTGGATCTCACTGTAGAGACGTGTAAAACTAGCTCTTGAATCATAATCAGTGTTAGTCTCATTCTAGTATTTTACTAATGTGGCTCAGACACTCATCATACTGCTCTAATTAAATTCTTATGTTACAGATTATACTAAGTTCAACTTTTTTTTTTAATTGGGAAATCCTCATGATGGGAAACTGTGTGGACACATGATTTCTCAGGAGACTAAGTACTCTATTATTTTGTATGAATATCTATAAATTCACCCTTGCCGCCTCTTCCCCCTCCTTTCCTCTGCAGGGTGTCTCAGATATATTACAGAATTACTTAGTTTCCTAAACTGGGTTATGAAAGGCTTTGGGGGTACTGCATGTGTGACAAGGTAGATCATACTGGATTTGTAAGGACTGCCTGGATCTTGGTAGTTCCTTGCTGCCAGTGAGCTGTGCAACAGGGGCTGATATTCCCTACCTCTTGTGTCTCATCTGTACAGCTAATGTAAGTTTTGTTTCTGAAATAGGGATGTTAAGGCTTGACTGAGGTTGCAAGTGCTTTACGGTGCTTCTAAGATGATCTGAAAACTTAAGGACTGTATTGTAAAAGACATCAGTGTTCTTCTGAAAGACTTCCAGCTAAAGAAAAAACACTCTCACTTAGCTGGAAAGTTCTCTCTGTTCCCCTCTATCTTAGTAACCTAAAAAGCTGGAAAGAACAAGAGGGAAAAGGCAGCTCTTGAACATACTGTGTCGGTTGTCCGGAAGCTCCTTAAAACCCCTTTTTTGGCTTTTGAAAATAAAACCTTGGGAAGGTTAAACAGAGTGGAGTCAGGATGCAACCGTCCTTTAGAGGTCTTTCTCTTTAGAGATGAAAGTATTTCGAGGAGCATGCTTGGAGCAGCTTTCTCTTATCTCTGGGGTGCTCTTGAGGAATGTTGATGGCCAACAGTGGCACACATTCTGCAGCAGTTGTGTTCTGTAAAAAGTTTCAGAACTATAGAAGAACAAGGAAGCAAAGCAGGGGCAGCAAGATACTCAGGGCTTGAAGCACAGCTTATGAATACAGTATGAAGAGGTGCTCAATACATTCGAAATCTATAGGTGTGAGTATTAACATTTGGATTACCGATCTGGTCTTTTTTAACAGCACATGTGTGAAGAAACTTAATGAACTGAACCACTTTGTTTCCAGCAGAGGGTTGTGTGTTTTTTATGCGTGAGACTGCAGTACGGCTCAGAGATAGGGATTTAGGTTACAACTGAAATTTTCTGAGCAGCTTTTACAGCACTCTGAAATTCAAGCAACCTTTTGCTGTGAGGAGTTTCTCTCTTCCCCTCCCACAAGCCCCAGCAGTCACTGATCCAGAGAAAAGGTTTACCAGCCTCTGAGGATATATATATGTTATTTGCACAGGACAGCTGCTTGCCGTGGTCTCCTTTTTCAGTTTACAGAGAAGTAACTTAATATGCCTTTTCCTGGTTCTACTTGTTTAGTTTGGGATTTGTTGTTGTTGTGAGATGCCACTGACAGTCTTTTATCACTGAGAGATGGATGCTTGGAAGGATGTGGCTGATGGCAGTATCTATAGCTAGAGTGCTCTGGCTCCAGCTTCTGTCTGGGTACCTTTTTCAGGATTAACTTTTGTTTTGTTGATGAATAGTTGATTCAGTGCTGCATGTCCTTTTATTTGGAGCCACACTGAGTTTCTGAAATACATAGATTGCATTAAAAGTTGTTCAATGTAAAGCTGTTAATTTTTATTTGAAAGAAAAGAAAGAAACAAACCCAAACTCTATTGCATAATGTTTCAAACACTGCTTTTTTTTTCACGTGCTTTATTAGAAAAGCATGTGTTACTGATGTTCTGATACGAGCTTGTTAGTTTATTTTAAATTCTTTTCACAGCAGCACACAGAGTTAATTTCTGTGTCTGTAGGCTACAGCAATCTATAGAGAACAATGTATGTTGCATAAACCACATTTTTCCTTGAAGTATTTTGCATTTATTCTTAGCTGGATAGTTTCTACCTTAAGTTTCGTGACTATTTCCTGAGGAGGTGTTTGGTATCACAAATAGTGCTTTGATTATTTTTTTATTTTCACGCAGCCTTTCTCCTCTGCTCCAATTAAAACAAACAAATGCCAACCAACCAACAAAAAACCCCCATCAAACCAACCAGCCAGCCAACCAACCAAAAAAAAAAAAAAAAAAANGACATATATCACTGTCCCCTTGAAGGTAAAGAAAGATGTCTCAAAACCCGAGTGTGTGCTGCTGATGTTATGGAAAAAACAGTGAGACTTGAGTCTCAAGAAGTCAAAATCTTCTGGACAGACTGGGAACAATCATAAGACTGATTCAATTTCACTTTTAGCCATTACTGTTCCTCATTATTCTCTTGGATTATTCCGTTTGCTTACTGAAATTATGCTGATGAGTCTGTAGTGTCTGTGAAACAGTTTTATGATTTTTCCTTTGGGTGCTACAGGTAAAAAATTAATCCAAATTCTTCCCAAGCTTTTAGCTGAACTATCTCCAGGGTTTTTTTTTTTAATATATCCTGGTGGCAATTTTTTCTTCTTTACTCAGCAGGAGATCCTTTGCAATTGTAATTCCTGTTGAATGCAATATATCCTTTGTGAATTTTTATATTTTATTTTTCAGTTGCAAAAACACTCTCAACCCAGTGTGAAAGATCGAGAGATACAGTCTATTTGTAACTGTTTCTGGGTTGTCCTGCAGCAGCTGGTATATCACCATCTAAACTGAGGACACTCTTTTACCTTTAGGCACATGGGGCTGTACCAGGGAGTGGCATTCTCTGAATGTCCTGCACTGAAATACTCCCTTGGCTGCTGCACGCTCTTTGTTGAAATACGTGCAGATAAAAGCACCTGTGATTGAAGAGCACCTGTCTGTGGTTGGAAACTGGAAAAAGGGTTTGTTTTTATGTATAAATAAACAAACCCTTTTTCCAGTCGGCCTCAGATGTCGGTTCGCTTTCGTTTTGCTACGTGAGAAATCACGAGCATGTCTGTGTTGTGTGAGAAGGATGCTTACGCTGAAGCGGCAGCACTTCTCTTAAATACAAGACAAGAAAGAAACCTGCTTGGCGATTTAGTAGTCTCTTCTGCCACAGTTGCATTGCCTTCATTGAGAGCCAGAAAAACTGTTCCGTGATGTTTCCTGTGAATTCTTGTCTTCCTCGCCTTTGGGGAAAAAAGTGTCAGTGTTGTTGCTGTCTGTGTGCTTGGGGAACAGATTTATCATTGATTAATATTAATGATTAATACGAAAATAATTACACTTCTGTAAATAATCTAGAGTTCATAGTTTCTTCTTCTGGCATTACATGCTTTTCATTCTTCATAGTTTTCCTTGCCAAAAGAGTAAATGTATTTTTAAAGCCCTGAATATGCTCCAGTACTCACAAAAGGCTCTTGGATATTGCCTCTTAAATTTTGATGTAGCCATTGTTAGATGTTTTAAAAGTGACTTTAATTTCGTATCTCTCAGAAATGCATCCATACTGTCCTGCATTGGTCTTGGAGAGACCAAGCTAGTGCTGCACCGGACTCAGCACTTTGAATCTGAAATTACTGCAGTGTTGAGATTCTTCCAGACTTATTTCACGTATTGGTAGTATATAGGTCCAGCTTTGTAGTTAAGAATAACTTAGTTTTATATTGATAACATTTTTTCTCTAGCTTCCCAAAGCCTGGTAGTTGGGGCTTCGTAAAGTGAAATATGGACGTACTGTTACTTAGTTGGCTACTGAGAGAATTGATGTCATTAGTGAAAGGGAGGGAGCACTTTGCTGTCAAATCTGCTATCACAGCTACTGCACTGTACCACTGTAATAATATTTTTCAAATGCAAATCATAGTTTTTAAGAATTCTTCATTTGGTGCATTGTTTGCAGGAGTAGTTCATATTTCTCAAGTCGGAGACAAATCTCATCAGAGGCTAAGGACAGGAGGGTCTCATCTGTTACGCTTATTCCTGTTTCTCTAAAGTTGTTTATTGGGTGGAGATATGTCAAGCTGTAAAGTTGTATGAAGAGGCTTCCTCAGCAGAGTTGCCATTACTACTTCTTATCTGAAGAGAGTGACCTAAGTAGCGCAAAGGGAAAACTGGAGCCATGGTAGAGAGGAGACCTGCAGGATCATACTTTTGAGCAGGCTTGCTCCATTGTTCTCAGCTACTCCATGTTTTAAATCCCTAAGAAATGTGATAGTGCCCTAGATTTAATTTTATTGTGTGCTTTGAAGTAGAGAAATGCAGGTTGTGTCACATTTGGGAAGAGCTTAGCCTAGTAATCTGCAAATCCCAATTTCTTTTTTTCTTTTTTTTTCCCCATGTGTTTTACTGCAATTACTTGAATAACATTTATACTTACAACTTCACTATGCATCATCACTTGGCATTCTGTTTAATGATCACTGACCTTGAGAGATTATATTCCACAAACCTCCTGGATTCCCAGCTACAGTACAGTTTTATTAAAAATTACAGTCTTCATGTCAACTAAAATTTGGTACTCCAAATTATTGATGTTGTGTTTGTGATGGATTTTTTTCCCCCCTTTTCTTCCAGATCCTCTACTTCTTCAGGTATGAAGATGAATAATGCAGACCACTGTTTTCGATGATCCTGGGCTTTTGTAACTGGATTCATTAAGGAATACAAAGAAAATTCTTAGAGGGATCGATAATGGTGTCTTCTGGCTGCAGAATGCAAAGTTTCTGGTTTCTGCTCATTATCAGCTTCCTGCAATGTACTGAAGGTAAGTTTTAGTTTATTTTTAACTTAAGTTTGCGGATGCGATGAATGTTCTATACAACTAATTTAAGTTAGGTAACTTGAAGTTTTAGGATGTCAGGCTAAAAAATATCTGTGGCATGTTCTAGGTTTTAATTTTATAAGACTCACTGTCTTAAGAAAGAAAACATTTTTTTTTCTGTTTGATACAGTGTGATATGTTGAAACTGACACATAAGAATTCAGACAACTAAAGTGACAATTTCCTTGATTGATGGGGGTCTTACATTTGGACTCTTCATGTTTACTGGGTTTTTCTGTTCTCATTGTGAAAGAAGCAATATATAGATAGGTTAAATGTGATATAAAATACCTAAACAGTGCAAATGGAATACTTGTTTTGCTTTTCTGATTTGGCTGGCTGAAAATAAAATGACAGACACATTGTTAAGAATAGAAGTATACAAGTTAAATTTCATTAAATAAAACTCTAAAGTGCACACAGAAATAGCATCTACTTAAAAATATTTTTCCTTAAAAAAGAAAATTTAAAAAAAAGTCATTGCTGTCAAATGTGTTTAAAATAGCTCTGCCTTCCCCTTTCTTCTTTCCCAAATCCATACAAACAAAAAGGATGTCATCCCCCCAAAAAAACAGCAAACCCCAAGATTAAGAATTTAAACATTGTATAGAGTCTGACATGTTCACTGCGTAGTTTCCTGAGCATTTGTTCTAGACTTAACGCAGCTTGGATCTTGAGTCGTGCTGACAGACAAACCTTGCTGAAATAGATTGTTCTTAGGTATGTGTGAACATACATATATGTCAGGGAGTGTATCTTCATAGAGGTTTCTGAACACAATGAAGTCTCATTTTGCTTAAATAGCTTCCACAGTCAGTTTCCCCTCCCTCTCCTCTTTCTTCTTAAATGTTGCCAGTGTTGTGCTGGTTTGAGGCTAATTGGAATATTTTAATAGACAAAGTTGCACTATAGGCTGTGAAAGGAAAACATCATGATGTCTACTTCACTCATACGCTTGCTGGAGAATTGTTTGGGAACACTAACCAAAACAATTGATAAGTTAATTGCTCTCTGTCGCTTGCTTGAGCAGGAGCTGCTGGTGGGATCTAGCAGCTATGAGAAAAGTGGCATTTCCCACAGCACACTGCAGATCTTGGGTGATTCCATCACGGGATTTCTGATTTGGTAGCTGCTGTACTGACTACTCTTTTGGTTGTGTGTTGAGTCTGGAGTTGGGTATAATATCACGTTTACAGGAAAGTGCCAATAGCTGGAAGGAAAATGCTTTTCACCTTCTTTCACAGGTGAGGAAGGTAAATGCATATTAGGAGAACAGAATTATAAATCTTGCCACTGGTTGGTTTGGTAGTGACTTGTGTTAATTATAAATGCACTTACTTTGCAAAAGTGGTTGCAGTAGCTGAAACCAAATGGGTGTGAATTAAAACCATCTATTTATGTTTTTAAATACTAAGGATTTCATTTGTTACTGTAATTACTTCAAAACTCTGTCAAGTACATTTTACAAAGATTCAGATACTTGCAGGTTAATGCTGTGTGGTGGTTGAAAACATCTGATAACGAAGGAAAAGCAGAACAGACACCTTTGGTTACAGGAGCTAGCAGTGTGCTGAGTTTGGAAAGAAAAAGTCAGTTGAGAACTTCTGCAGATTGAATTTTTGCCATTTGCAGAAAGCTAATTTTCATTGTCATCTGTAATATTTCAAGTTCATTTTCTTCTCTCCCTGTTTTTCTTGCTTTTAGTAGCCAGTAGCAATCTTTTGATGCTTCAGTGGTGAATTTACTTTTTTAAAGTCTGTACAAGAGCTGCTTTTTCAGCTAAAAGAAACAGGGAAGGAAATTGGGACCAGATAACAGAATCATGCCAAATTAATTGTAAATTCTTAAAATAAATGAAATATTGTGGCTCTGTATACTGGAAATGAATATTAATATAGAGTTGGCTTCCAGCCACAAGAAGCAAAATGAATACCGCATTATTGCACTTTCTCACAAGATTACATTGCCTTCTGCTTCAGTAATAAGAGATGCCAAGTGTAACGTGCTTTAGTAGCACTTCATGCCTGGTAGTATGAACACGAACAAAGGTTAAAATAAGAATATCTAGCTCCTGCTAGAAACAAGAAAATCTTCAATTCTCTTACTTGCAACTTAGGGTGTTTTATAGAAATCTTATGCCCATGAAGGTTGTTTCAGTTGGTGGGGGAGACAGAACCTGGCTGAATTCCCTGTTGTATTTTAATGCTTCTGTACAGAGAAGGGAAAAAAAATGACCTTGAGGTGGACAAGTGATTTATTTGTTCGTGTAATGAAATGTTTTCCAATCAAGGTAAAGACTTCATTGCAGTCATGTTGCCTTAACATTGGGGAATTAGCAAGCAGGCGCAGTTACATAAAGGCTGCAATCTTATTTTGGTGTCACCTATCCAAACAGGAGTCATATCTTCAGTTAAGAAGGTCTTTGTTTTACTTTGTTTTTCCTGACTAGTGTAGTCCAGGTGAGACTGCTTCTGCAGTAGTCCATTCCTTTAGGTAAAATGAACTTGGAATGGAGAACTGCTGGCAGCTGGAGGGGAAGACCACACCAAGTTACTACACATCGATGGTACAATGATCAAGGGCACCTCAGTGTTGTGCAGAGGCTCAAAAAGCATTGTTATTACTATCAACAGCGTGTCCTAAGTAGCCCTAAGTAAGGAAGAGATAAGAGGCTGGAGAGAGGAAGGAAAAGCTGAAGTAATGAGCTTGAGTAGTAATGTCATTTCCGGCCTTTTCCTAACACATTCTAGTAGAGATACGTCTTTAAAACTACAATTCTATTACAAAAGACAGATTGAAAGAACTACCCCAGAAAGTAGTTCGGAGTTATGCAGATAGCTGTGTGAAACCTGGCCTAGTGTCACAGCCAGTTGCTTGGCAGGGGTGGGAGCTCTCACTGTCCCTACCCCACAGCATCCTGACTCTGGTCATGTAAAAGGAGAAGGTTCATGCTCTTCTCGGTCCCTTTGCTTATCATTACTTACCTGTTTCTTATGAACTGTAGGAAATAAATTACTTTTAACACCATATATTTTTCTTTTCCCCTTTGTAATTAGGTGAAATCATCCAACAAGTTAAAAAATTATCTGAGAAAATGCAGAAAGTCAGAGAGTGAGATTGCACAGGCCTTGTTTCCATAGCAAAGCAGAGTAAAAAGCTTATTATGCATATTATTGGTTTCTCTCCAGCAAGTTAAGACAGATACACTAATATACATATGAAAAAAATATGTCAGAGCTAAAAATTCTGATTGAGATTGGGTTTTGGACTGTATAATATAGTTTCAATGTTTTAAGCTTTATCTTGCTTACAAAGTCCACCTTTTTGACTAGTTCTGGATACCTTTTGTTTTTATTCTCTTCTGCTGCTTGAGAAGCGCTGAAATAATTTTCTTCATTTACATTTTATTTTAATCAAGGTTTAATAAGATTTTAATTCACTTTATTATGAATTGTTCTCCACACCTTGTCCAAAGGAAGAATCACCATACTTTCATTATCTATTTAATTTTGCTTTCCTAAACAGTATTAATTTTTTTTTGTTTAAAACCCAGTATTGTCTATGAGTGTACATTTTAATTAACATTACATTCAGAAGTATAAATTCCTGTATATTCTGTGTATGCTAGCTGAAGAACTGAGTGTTAAATGGGAAGCACTTTAAGTGAGTAACCAACATTGATGCATTTATTAAAGAAAAGTTATGCTGCATACAGATAGTACATGTTGTTGGATCGCTATAAAGGTTATTTGCAATTTCAGTGTATTGCTTCAGGTCTTCAGCCTCCTGTCAAGCCACTGAGATTTAGACTGTCTAAGGTACTTGGCAAACTGTATAATCATGTCAGTTTTCCCACACATTTACTAGGAAGTATTAGTTGGATTTTGCCCAGGATAAAATTTAAAAAAAAAAGAAAATACTTGCCCTGGACTTGAGAACAAATTAAGGGAGTGATTGGATTTCTGCAGAAAGAAACTGTTCCACTGAATCCTGTTTTCTTTCCTGGATGAACAAGACACTTTTCACTGAGATATTCTGGTACATACTTACCTCATTTTCCTTTTCTGAAGAAGGTGTAGACCCAGCATATCTTCTAAAAAGGAAACTGATCTAAACTATGAGAGCAAACTTCTTAAAGAAGAATATTTGTTAAACTCTTCAAGTGCATTTCCATATAATGGAGACTGACAGACTGCCTGGAAAATCCAGAGATTATTTAACATGCTGGCAGTGAATATCCTTTCATATATTCTCTGAGCAGCAAGGTCTGCAAGATCCTATGCTGTAACACTACTTTTTTGAAACCAAAGCGAAGCCACTAGTATTTTAAAGTGTAGAAGACCCATGTAGAATGCATGAAAAAACATTTAAAATACTGTGCTAGCATTTAGATGCTAGGAAATATTAATGTAAATGTCTTATAATTGAAGCATAGAAAAAACTACAAATACATGATTACAATGAGATGAATAATAGCGTTCTGGTTTTGATATGCCATCTTCTTTCTCAGTTACTTGCAAACATTCTTTATGAGGGGAGCTCTGTATTCAGAATAAGAAAACTAATGTGTAAAACTGTAGAAACATGGCATGGTGTACTAAGGGCAAATGTTATGTTTTCAGAGCTCTCTAAGCTGTTGCTCTGGTTTACTATCTTCTGGTGCTGTAAAGTTAGTGCATCTCTGTGGTCAAAGCAAGCCATGCAACTGACCACTCTAATGAGAGGGGACTGACTTAACCTTCAGCTAACCTGCACTAACAAAATTGCCAGAGGGACTGTTATGTAATGCAAATCTGGGTATATTTTATATTAGTTTATTACAATAAGGTATCCTTCCAAGAACACAGTCACAAAATTTGGACATACATGACTTTAAGGAAATAAATAGACTTCGTTAGTATTCTGTTACTAAATATGTAAAAAAATACATAATTTGTTGTTGTTAACAGGTGTATTTCAAAAACAGGATTTTCATTTCTGTTTTCTGTCAAGTTGAAGAGTGCTTTTTTCTTAGTAAAAAGTTTTTATATAGCTATAACAACATTGTCTTTTATCGTACTTTGAGGTCATAGTGTAAAATGGAAGTACAACTGCCTGAAGTAGCTGATATTAGTGAATATCTCAGTACTGCCTTTCTTGTTATATTTAGTGTCCTTATGATTAGTTCATAAAAATTATCATAAAGTATGCTGATTATATTTGTTGCCAGGTTCTACAAACACATGATGGGTTTTGTACCTGTAAACAGATCAATTGACATTCGTGATCTACCTCTATGAGTAAGCAGTACAGATTTTGTGCTAGATGTTGGTTGTTCAGATGTCTTAAAGAGCATCAAGTGTGTGCAGGAATGAAAGCACTGCAGAAAAATTACTTATGTAAAAAACTCTAAGGTGTTTTGTCTATAGGTCTGTTTTGATGTCTGTGATAGTGTTCCAGGTTGTTACATGAGAAAGACAAGATAAAACCATGCACAGAGAGAACTTCTTGGCTTTTTGTCCATCCATAGTCTCATTATAAATGAACATAGTATTATAGGAGATCCCAAAATGTTGTTATGCAGTTGTATATATTTATATAGTAGCCTTCATGGGTGTTTTACAGTAACTAATTAGTGTAATATTTACTCATCACCTGTGGTTGATTAGAATGGTATAGAATTGTTCCCTCTGATATATTTTTTCAAAATTATTATTACTATACTTTGTACTTGGATAATGTGACTCTAAAACCATATTATTTGTTGTATTAAATACTGTCCAACTATAAGACTAGAAGAAAGGAAGATAAGGAAATATACTACACATATATAGTAAAGGTTCATTAATGATTTTGTTGTACTTTCAGTTTTACATGGTACTGTGTGTCTGCATAAATAGATTCATACTGCAGATTTCTTATTTGTAGTCATTTTGATAAAATGTTCCGTTCTGTCAAAATGGAATTGGCTACAGCCTTACTCATTTTTATAGATGGCAGAGGTTTATCCACTGATGCTTTATTTTCATTAACACTTTGATAACTGTGGACATATTTTTCCAATCATTTACTATTTTTCAGCAATACTATATTTTTTTACAGTTTTAACAGAGAAAAAAATTGTATGAATAATTCTGTAAACAAACCTTAATTCCCTAAATAGCTGAAATAAAAAGACATTGTATGATAAATTGAATATACAGTTTATTCATCAGAAAAAAATGATAGGAGCTGCAGAATTCCGTTTTGCTTGAAGGTGCTAATTCCTGTCCTTCTAGCAAGAGCCTTGAACTTACTCTGCTGACTTTCAAACCTCTATCATGCTAAACATCTTTGCATTTCTTTCTTTCAAAGAGTAAAGAAATAAGAGTTGTATGAACATCAACTCGGTTCTGTGATCCTGTGACATTGAGGTTACTCATGTAAACAGGCAGTTGTGACGGTAGAGGAGATTCCCTGGTTCATCCTTCTGAACTTGGACTTGCCTAGGTGGTTGTAAATGTTTCACCCTTTCTGTTTCCTTGATATGTACTAGCTTAATAATCACTCAGTGTATAAAATATGTGTGTGGGATGCTGGGAAGTAAAATGGATTTTTAAATATTTTTTTTTTTATTTGTTGCCTGAGCAACATGCAAAAAACCCAGGGGGGCCACATAACTTTCAATTGGTGGATGTAGCATTGTTGACTTTTATGAGGGATCTTGATGATGGAAGGAGAGCTGGCTTTTGTGTTCTCCGTTGTCAGGAGATTTGATCTCTGTCTCAGGAGTTAGACAGTTTTGCTCTGTTCCAGCAGAAAGTACAATTATTGTAAGGTGCTATTTGAACAATTCTCCTGTTAAATTTAAATTTGGTTCATTTAGAAAATCAGTTCATTTAGGAAACCCGAGAGGCAGTTGACACTGAAACCAGGTTCTCCTATCTACTGTGTTTTTTAGTTGAGAAAGTAGTGAGACATATTTACTTTCTAAAGACTTCAGGAGTATTCCATACTTCGGTTTTATCCATCTTCTGGTTAGCTTCAATCTGATACTGTTTGACTGTGCGTGTGACTTGACCTGCATTATGAAGTATTTCACATAAATTTCTCTTATTTCTCCCCACTGAGCTGCTCCACTTCTCTAACTTAGGCTTGCTGATTGCCTTTAGTGTTTTGTGTTGTCTTTAATTATAGAATGTTAATTTAAGAATAAAGTTTGGATTTTTTGTGTGCCACTTTGAACATTTACGATTGAAAGTCTCTTGGAAAAATGAGGATTTGTGACTTAGAACTGATCATATTTTTTTAGTGGCTAAAGGTAAATATGATTCTGATAAAGAAAACCAGTTTGCTACTTGTATTTTTGCATCATTTGATTTGCAACAGATGAGGCTAGCATGCGTGAATGTGGAACTTGGAAAGTACTAGAGGGCAAATGAATGATTTGTAAATTAAGGACAGATAGGGTCCACAAAAAATCACTTCTCGTATTAGTGTACCACCTGGAAAACAATTAAATATATTAGCATAACATACTATAAACTGTTTGATTTAGTCCTCAATTCAAATCCTTTAATAAATAATAAAATAAAACTTAACAAAAGACATAAAAATACTTATAAATCTTCTGTATATTTATGCTAGTGTAAAGGCATATATATGTGTTTTCGTATGTATAAAGAGCATCTGTGCAAATACATTTTTGAAAACTCAGAATACAAAAGTCTCAAAGTCTTTTATATGTGAACTGTCTTAAAGTATATAATGTTTTGCTCTGCAGAGTAAACAAAGTGCTGACACAAAACTGGTTAAGAAGTGCATCTGTCCACCAGTGTTTTGTTTACCAGTACAACAATTACTTTGTTATACATATTATATATATGGTATAACAATTATTTTCATATATAGATTATTTTCAATTTCACTCTGTTAAACGAGGAGAGTCCTTAATGCAGTTTTGTCAACAACTCCAGTTATTATATCTAACCTTACCTCTCTTCGATGCATTGTTTTTTAGCTCTTGGATTTATTAGTTCATTTGAAGAACACTTTTATGGTGCCTGCTTTTTAAAAGAGGTTTTTAATGTCGTTTAATGATTCTGACTTTACTTACCTCAAAGACTTGTCTGCTTCCATTCTTTTTAATTACTTTTATTAATTTTTCAGGTTTAAAAAAAATTAAAAAGGGAAAATTAGGAAAATATATTGACAATAATGGAGAAAAACTTTACTAAAGAAACTACTTCATCAGAATATAAATGATTGTGACATGACCACAATTTATTCTCTTGATCCTGTTTCCATTTGGAGTGAGGGAACACATAATAATGGGGTTAAAACAGGAAATAAAATTTTTTAAAAAAAGTATTTAAAAGCATTCAGAGGTGTTAAGCAACAATAAAATGCTGTAACCATTTAAATGACAGCAGCTGACTATTTGAATTAACTTTGTGTTTGGCTTAATTTGGGGTCCTAATTATTCCTAACTTACGTGAGTAGATTTCAATTGTACAATACTGCAGGGATTTGTAGCTAAGGCAACTAAAGGAATCATTTTACATAAAGTACTTTTGTTCAACTGATTAGGCAGGTTAAAATGGAATGGTAGAAGACAGGAACTCTTGTCTGATAAGGACCACTGAATTGTTTTCAGTAACACTATGAAGAAATACTGTGAGGAAATCTCATTATTGAAGATTTTGAGAATTTTTATGCAGCATGTTTATATCTTGATAATGCAGCATTAGTTAACTACTCACTAGTGATTCAGAGGAGTATTGGTAGTAGATCTAACTCAATTCACATTTCTGTGGAACCTTAGTTTGGTCTTCATGAGGTGACTTTTCCTAAAAGCTGTTAGTGAAAAATGTAAAGATTAAAGATATTTTAAAATGCACATTTATGCCAATTAACTATTTAAATAGTCAAACCCACTATGTTTACTGCATGATTTTTTCATGGTTTTGACATAAAAAGTATTTTTAGACATGCAACTCCCATTTCCAATATATTTTATCTAAATTTTCCCCTTAAGATAGCCTGGGGAAATTAGAAATTAAAGAGATGCTGCAGCAGAATACTCTGAAATCACTTTTTGCTTGTATTACCCACACAAACGTGTACCTGTTTTTGGTAATTCATTTTTTAAGAAATTACTTGCATAGTTTCAGAGAAAACAGACTTTTTTGTATGTATATGTGTTTAACAGTGTATACACTTATCCTTAGCTGAAATTCTTTTTTTTATTCTTCGAGCATTTATAAAGTTACACCTCCTAAATTAGATCTGTACCATAAGGTAGATGCCTCCTTTCAGTGATGGTAGACTAACATTCCTAGACTTAGGATGATTATTTTTGTTTTTCTCTGGGCTTTTCATACTCACCTTACTTTGTTTCCTCAACCACGGTATTGAAGGTTAAAAGAATGCTTATTCTGCTGACTTAGGAGAACAGAGAACAAAATAGCATGTCTGTAGATTAAACTGGTAAGTCTGTTTTTAGAGCTGTCAGATTTGCATGTGTCATTTAAATATACACCTAGACCTTACTAGTTAAAGACTTCTAGGAGTAGCACTTTAGTTGTTTTCTGTGTATATTGTGTTTTGGAGATCAGAACTTCAGGTACCTCTAATGAGGTGAACGTGAGACTTTGATGCTGTTTAAAGGGAGGAAAAAAGAAAACCACCTACAAAGCATACAGTTAGAATATTTAACATCAGTTTCTAAATCAGATCCCAAGTAAACGCGTCTAAAAAATGGTAAATTTACACAATAACAGATCAATATGTATTTCTTTCTCCCCCTTGACAAATTCCAGTCTTCTGTGGAAGATAACGTATTTTTTATCCTATGTCTTGTGTTAACATATTAACACTGCACACTTTCAATTAGTACTGCTGACAAGTTATTTAGGAAAGTCTCTGGAGCATGTGGAGATGTGTACAGTTTCTCCATGTCAGGTGTTTGCTTTCCAAAGTGGAAGCATTAAGATTCAATTACCAGATGATGCTTGCAGTAGGCAGTGTGCCTTTGGATGACTGTCAAGGACAAGCCTACGGGTGTCCTCCAAACACCTGGGCAGGAGGACATTTGCACGTGCCCTGATGGCTGACATCATGATGGTCAGGCGTGGCTGCATTCCTGGGTACAGGCATGTCTGGGGGGGTAAAACATAAAACGCTGAGCTGCAGTACTTTTACCTGATGGTGGTGAGGAGTGTTGAGCCCTGCTCTCTCCCCATCAGCTCCGATTTCCTGGCCTTGGCACCCTTGTGATGGCCCTGTGACTGATAATGGGGAAGGGAGCTGACAGCAGACAGTCTTTTAGGAAGAAGCTACACTTTTACAGAGACTCAGATACCCTCACTCAGATACCCTCACCAAGAGGTACTCTTGGTACCTCTATTTCAGATTTTTTTCCTTCACTCTAGTCAGTATTGGAAGCTTCAGAGAAGGGTACCAAAATAAAGTGCACAGAATACCCTGCTTACAATAGGCATTTCTTAATTATCCACAACCATTAAGTTCCAGTAGATATAGCCTGACTCATGGCTTAATTAAATGCATTTTTAATAACCTAGATTATGTCTTCATGTTTTGGAGTACATTACTGTGGTCATGCATCTCTTTTGTCTTTTGTAGATTTTACATTTTGAAGACATTATAATGGAGCAGATTCCTCCATCTTTCATCTCACCCCATTTCCAAATCATTTGATGAGTATATTGAGTAACACCACTGCCTTGTAAAATTTGTCATGCTGCTTCTCACCCTCCATCCACTTCATCCCCCTTTTCTGATGATCTGCACCACCTCATAAATCTCAGCTGTGCGTAGGAAATCATTTAGCTTCTTTGCATTGTTTTCCTTAGCCTTAGCTGGTCACCTAATTCAGTGAACTTGTCACTTCTCACAGAAAAGTAAACTTCCTACTTTTGTACTTAAAAGAATTGTGAAGTATTTTTTAAAAACACCTGTGAGTTCAAGATGTGTGCAGAACTAGGCATGGAAAAGTATACTACAAACTCAGGAAGCAAAACCAGTCACATATTGCTGGTTTGGTTAAATTTATGTAGTAATATGAGTTGCAGTGCCAGATTTCTTTATTTATTTGTTTTTAATTTTGCAGCACAGTTATAAATGTTGCAGTATCTAATTGTGACAAACTTTTCCTGCTCAGCAGATTTTTCTTATTGCTGAGCAAGTAGTGTGTTTCTCTGAGTGATACTCGGATATATAAACTTGGTTTATGGATTTTTAAGGGCTCTTTAAAGTCAAACTTAATTTTTAATCATTTTTTAAATTCTTTTTTTAATGAGACTATTTCATGGCCAACACATGCCCCACGAGAAAAAGAAGTTGTTACAGATGGTCCAGAAGAGAGGATCTGCTTCAGATGTAAAAACTTCATGTCAGCATTTCAACAGAGCATTTTCTTAGGGTATCTCTGTTATCACTGACACTTTCACATTGACAAGCATATGGGATGTAGTGCTGAATGTGTAAATTGAAATGATCACATCTAGCATTTCCCTCTACCAGGTGCCAGCTTGCTGCTGCAGCTCTGCACTTAATAGAGAAGGAGAGGTGCTAGGAATAGTTTCATTTGCTAATTGCCTCTTATCTTCAGTGCATAGTCCTTGGGCAAACAGCTTACCCAGGTGTTTTTGAGAACACCTATCTGTACAGTGCAGGATTGCAGGTGGTCCTGTGGTGACAGTACTGAGTGCAAAAACATGTAAGAAATCTCCATCCATCTGTGTATGGGGTTTTTGGTTGTTTGTTTGGTTTTTCTTTATCTTTTTGTCATTGANTTGCTATTCCTCAGCCCAACAAAAAATTGTGCACGCGTTATAGTTCTTTGATTAAAAAAAACCTGATTGTCCTGTCTTGTGATTTCAGCAGAAAGTGCCTACATGCCAGTAAGAGTTTTGCAAGGACCTGCAAGTTAAAATAAATACAATGTGGTGGTTTAAGGAAGTGGTAGAGTCTAAATTGCTTTTCAGTAATTCTTTTCCAGGATCCAGTTTAACAGGATTATGTAATTTTACTAATACCACTTTGATCTGTCATTTATACAGAAAGGCAGGCTTTCCGATGCATTTGCCTTACATGTTCTTTTTGGGCTAGACTTAATCACTTGCAGAACTGATAATATTTTCTCATTCTTCAAGAATTCGTATTACAGTCTTACTTTTAATATGACTGTTGTTTGAGTACAGAATGGTAAAAGGATCTTTTTAAATTCATAATCCAGTAATTCAGACAGCTGAACTATGCTTTCCTTTACCTGATATTTAATAAAATGTACCCAAAGAAATTTTAAAAGTGTAGATGTCATGCAATTGCCCTTTTAGGTTTCTTTAATGTTGTTTATAGTTTAGACAGATTCCTTACTGTATGAAGTACAATATCTGTTTTTTTATGTTTTTTCCTTGAGTTTTTCCACTTTTCCTCATAAGAGTTACAGTTTACATTCTCAAACATTCTCTGCAATCCAAAATTCATAATGACTTGAGGATTTCAGTTATGTGTGTATGCCCAGTACAGTTTTATTAGTAATTTTACTTGCACGTTTGTTTTATTTCTTGCCTCTAGTTTGCAAGCTAATATTTAGGACTCAGGAATCATATACATAGCAACTTGTTAATTAAAAAAACAAAACAAAAAAAAAAAGGGAAAGAGACAAACCAACAACCAACATTAAAAAAGTCAACCCAAAGTAGTAAAATAGAACAACCTGATGAATGATAATACAGATTCACTATGGTTGGAAAACATGTTTAAGATCAAATCCAACCATAGCTTTGCTTGGGCCACTGCACCACCATATATTTAAGCACCATATCTAGACAACCCTTAAGTGCATCTAGGGATGGCAGTTCAACCACTTCCCTGGGCAGCCTATTCCAGTATTTGATAATTCTTTTAGTGTAGAAGTTTTTCTTAAACCTCCCTTGGTATTACTTGATGCCGTTTCCTCTTGTCCTATCAGTTGTGACTTGTGAGAGGAAACCAACACCCACCTCTCTACAACGTCCTTTCAGGTAGTTGTGAAGAGCAGTAAGGTCTCCCCTCAACTTCCTTTTCTTAAGACTAAAAAATCCCAGCTCCTTCAGCCGCTCATTAGAAGACTTTTTCTAAAACCTTCATCAGCTTTGTTGCTCTTCTGGACCTGCCCCATGTGCTTGTTTGAGGCTAAATGAAATATTTTAATGAGAGAAATTAGATCATTGACTGTAAAAAAGAAAATAATGATGAAGTCTGTATTATTCATTGGTTTGCTGAGAGGGATAAAAAGCCAAGATGTAAACTATTTGTCTCACTGATCTGAGACCCTGTATCTATTTGTTTTCTCCTCACTCTGCACTAATATCTTTTCTGGATAACAGAAAAGAAGGTGGGCTTCACTGATTGTTTTGTTTGTCTGTCTGGGAAAATAAAGGGAGAAAGAGAGAGTAGCTTTGAGCTCCTCTGGGCAGCTTTATTTGTCCAGGAGGGAATTTGGATTTCTCTGTTATTTCTAATTTGTATGTAATTGTAAATACTTGTAAGTGTAGTGTGTATATATGCTTGTAAATTTCACTTTGCTGTAAATACAGCTTCATCTTACTTCATAGAATCATAGAATGGTAAGGTTGGAAGGGACCTCAAGGATCATCTAGTTCCAACCCCCTGCCATAGGCAGGGACACCTCCCACTAGTACAGGTTACTCAAGGCCTCAGATGTCTGAGCTAGTCTGGTAAATTTCAATACTGTCTATGTGTGGGAAGTTCCTAACCCGCTACACTCCAGCACCCCAATGTCTCTCTTACACTGCAGCACCCAAAACCAAACACATTTTTCAAGGTGCAGCCTCACCGCTGCTGAGTACAGTGGGACAGTTGCCTCCCAGTCCTGCTAGCTGCACTGTTCCTGATGCAGACTGGGATCCATTGTCCTTGTCCACCTGGGCACACTGCTGTCTCGTGTTCAACTGGTTGTCAGTCAGCAACCCCCAGGTCCTTTTCTACCGAGCAACTTTCCAACTGCTCAGTCCCAAGCCTGTAGTGTTTCATGGGATTGTTGCGGCCCAAGAGTAACTGGCCTTGCTGAAGCCCGTATGATTGGCCTCAGCCCATTGTCCAGCTTGTCCAAATCCCTCTGAAGGCCCTTTCTGTCCTCCAGCATTTACTCTACTCCACTGAACTCGTCATCTGCAAGCTTACTGAGGGTGCTCTAAACCTTCTTGCCAAGATCATTGATAAGGAGTGGTTCCAGCACTGAGCTGTTGGGAACACCACTTGTGACCAACTGCCAACCAGGTTTAACTCCGTTCATCACCACTCTCTGGACCAACCATCAAGACAGTGTTTGATCCAACAGAGTGACCTAGGGCTGCCTTTTTCTTTTTTTTTTTTTTTTTCTTTTTCTTTTTTTGGTGAGTGTACTGTGAGGAACCAGCATCAAAAGCTTTACTGAAGTCCACATAAACAACATGCACAGCCTTTCCCTCATCCACCAAGCAGGTTACCATGTCACAGAAGGAGATACGGCTCATTAAGCAGGACTTCCCCTTCGTGAACCTATTCTGTGAAACTCAGAAAATAGTTTTGAATCCTGATGAAGAACATGTAGTTGCTAGTGATGCACTCTTTAAAACCAATTCTGAAGAGTCTATAAATATTTTAATACACAGTTAATTGATAATTACAGAATCTTAGCAAATCAACAGAATTTTTAAAACTAGTTTGAAAATGACTGCTATCCCTCAATGTACACATTTGAAGCTCATGGTGCTGTATGGTACTGTATAACAATTCGTGTTTTAAAATAGTGGTCTTAAGTATATTAAAGAAACATAATCCCCAAACCTGTTTTAAAGTATCTTGGTTTGTTTCCAAGGTTAATTCTTGTGGTTCTATGGAAACAAATCTATGCAGATCTCTGTGTTACTCTCTTTCATTTCTTCTGTAACCTTTTTGGTTTACAATGTTAACTGCAAGAAAACAAGGAGGTTGTGTTTAACAGGTAGAAAAAAATCCCATTTCATTATCACTTCAAGTAGAAGTAAAAATAATCAAGGTAATACCTCTAGCTAGTACATGAAACAAGGCTGACCAATTACAGATGTATTTCTGAATGTGTTAGTTGCATAACTTCACTTTCAATCAGGATGAATTAGATGCTCTAAATATGATTAAAAATACAGTACTTGATAAGAATTCTCACTTAAATGGGAAACCCTTATAAATGGTTAAATTTTTCTCTGCCTTTGTTTAGACTTAGGAAGACTAATGAAACTTAGGCCACATTTGCATCTTGCACAGATTATGCCAAATGAATAATTTCTGTTCATTCTTGCCTTGACTCTTACTCATCTCCAACTTGTCCTGTGCTGGTTCTGGTGCTAAACTTGGAGGGATGTTTGGGTCCTCAGCAGAGGTAGCTCGTTGCAGGATCGCGTTAGCTGTATTGGGAACCTGCAAAGCAAGCTGAGCAGGTTAGCTGAGTGGCGTGAAAACTTGGAGCTCAGAAACCTTCCTCTTGTGTTCTTACCTTGAACCACCACCCACCTGTTACGTGAAACATTTCTCTCCCCTGCGTCCCCATCTTCTGCATAAGGTTCTGGGGAAGAAAATGTAATTTCAGTGGTAGAAGGAAACAGCTACCTGCATCCATAGAGTTTATCACCTCTATCTAAAGCCTCGCCTTGTATTAGCAAACTGGTTTTAAGTAAATCTCCCGATTATGAGAAAAAAAAAAATAGCACAAAAACCTGGGGGAGATGTGCACCAGAATATATCACAGCTCTCCACTGCACAGAATCCTCAGAACATTTTAGGAACAGTCAACTTCTAGTGCTGTTGCACTAACATTTCTTAGTTTTATAAATAAATTGTGGAATGAAAGGTCAAGTTACTTGCCCTAAAACATACAGGGAGTAAACACTGGAACCCTGATGAGCATTTAGAGATCTTTTTCTGCTCAAACTAGAGATGCTAGAGGAAATGTTGTTTTAAAAATAAATTAATTCACTTACAGTCAAGTCATTTCCTCTGGCATGTGTTGCATAAAATACACACTCACAGATGAATAGTTTTGACTGAAAACTCAGCAGGTACCAAAAGGATAGTTATAAATATATATTTGCATCCTACAGGTGGTAAACTATCATGAATCTGTAGTCTTAAAAGGAACGAATCTGGAATAATACCTGAGCGTGCAGTTAGTCTATGCAAATCAGACTGCCTTAAAAATCCAAGTGTGAATTTTGATGTAATGGATTAGATTTTTGTCTTCTCTTTGCATATCTAACCACTGGCAATGCATGTGTCTATTAGTGCCAATCTCAAGTAAAATAAATATTCATGATAATTGAATTGAGCTCCCTAAAATTAAACTTTCTGCATGTGCTTAATCTGTATTGTTTTCTGTCTCTGAGTTTGTAGGCAGCAGTTCAGCAAGCTCCTGAACAATTAACTTCTCAAAGAATGTTTTTCAATCAGTTAACTCTAATTTAAGTCTTAATCTGATTCTGGAAGTACTCTTGTCTGGCTAATTCACGTAGACTGGAGCTTACTTAAAAAGCAGGGACAGCAGTGGTCAGTTTGCTTCGTGTGCTTGGGGATTTAATATGGATACCCTGGTTTCCCAATACATTCAGCCCCAGCAGTGGCCTGCACTGGTATTGAATGGGTTGTGCTCCTCCTCTGCCCCAATCCCAAATGCCGATCCCTCCGCAGTTGGCACATCCATCCCTGGAGCTGTATGCTGACAGGATGATAGGGTTTGGCCTCCTCACAGTGCTGGCCTCGACCTTTTCCCAGCCTTGGGAGTGGCACGAGGGCCTGGATGTTGATGGGAACATGAAGGAGAGCGTGGAGCTACCTCCTTTCTGTCAGTGCAGATTCATGATGGATAAAGTTAACTCTGAAACTATTTCCTCCTATTGATGTCCTAGTTTCTACTAAGCTTCATATTTTTGTCCAAAGAGACAGATGTTTTTAAAAGTGATGATGTGCTTAGAGGCAACCATTTCATTGTAGTTGCATGCTATAGGTTCTTAGGTGTTTAAAAAAAGTATGTTTATGGATGCCATTGGCATTTTATCTGCTTTTATGTGCCTAAAGTGTATGCATAGAAGAGTATGGTAGTGGCATTTTCCAGTTCTTTTTTTTTTCTGCTGAAGTGCGTTAACCCAAGGGATACTGGGTAAATAGCAAAGACCAAATAGCATCTTGTATGTAGGAATTTCTTTCAGGCCTCTGAAGAGCTTATTTACCTTCTTCAAAGGGTCATTCTTTAGGTGACTCCTAGACCAGGAAAACCAGAATTTTCAGAGAATACCTCCAGGCCACCTAAGGCCAGAGACCTTTTAACTCTGACTTCCATTATAATGGCTTCCTCAATCCAGGCATGAACAGGCTTGTGGAAAACTGATCTCTTCATCCTGCAGTAGCTTGAACAGAAAGTCAGATCAATCATTTCTTGTCTTTCTGATATTTGTTGTAGCTGTTTCACAAGTTTTACCGATCATGTAGAAACAAACAATTGAAAAGAGACTGGGCATTTTCATGGAACTCTGATTTTTTTTTCACATCCATGATGACAGTCAAAAGTCATCATAGAAAAAAGTCCCCCTAAATGAAATAACTAGAAAATATCTGTAATGAAATATTTCCTCCTGGAAAAAAAGATTAAGTGATTTAAAGAATAATGTTTATGACACCATATATTAAACTAGTTCTTAAAATTATTAAAAAGTTCAAATAAAATGCCAGTGTATCATATTAATTCAATTTATAGATCCTGAAGTAAAAAAAAAAAAGTTATTTGGCTTTAATACTATAGTGTGTTTCATCTCATAACTGGAATTTAATGATTATATATATATGTAAGGGAGATAGAGGCTGAGCTATTAACTTATTGTTTTCAATGTTCAACATGTACTCTCCTTTGTTACGCCAACAACCAAAAAGTATTTCACCATGTTATTGTGCAGTTCAATTCCAAGTATAGATTTCACTGTTGTGAAGTACCTTACAATTTGGTTACTCATATGACAAGCTACTGGTGCCAAGGAATAGGGTTTATTTCTTATGACAAACTACTGGTGCCAGGGAATAGCTTTTTTTAGTGTAGAGGTTGCCCTATACCATGTGGAAGAGGCTGATGTCAGAAATGCTTAGAACAATTAAAAGATAAACCCTTGTTGTTATGTTAAGAAACCTCTTTAACATGGTGTATTTTCTGTTATTGGAGCTTAATGGATCTAAATCTGACCAGAGGAATTGGATGTTACAACAATACCAGAAATACAGACTTGTTATGTTTGCTGCTTTTGCTCAAGATTCAGCTAGAGGGAACAAGTAGTGACAGGTCTTCCCAACTGGTACAAAACAGTAATGGTCAGTAATTGGGAAAAGACATTCTAGATGCTAGTTCTATTAGTCATATGTGACATATGACCTCCCTGAAACACTAAAAAGAGGCATTAATAGTAGGTAACCTATGTGTCTGCAGAATACTTGTAAATAGATAAGATTTGTAATCTGAACTTGTATGTTATACAAGTTATAGTGTGTTATATATGTGTGTGTATATATATATAGTTATAGTATATCTTCAATTTAATTTGAATGAAACTTGATTCCCTAGTGCAAGGAGAGTGTTGTCCTACTTAACTCTATTTTAAAAAAAATAAATTTCTACTCTAGAAAGCAGGAGGGAAAAATAGAAATTTCCACAGCTGTATCTGATGTGAAGAGTACTGGAAATTGTGTAAGGCAGAGATGCCTGATAGGAGACTAAGATGTTATTTTACTTTGATAGAAGGAAGAAGGGAGGTAGCCTTCAGCAAGTGCTGTGAGCAACCCTGAGGGTACTCCCATCTTCAACAAAGGAACAGAGGAAATGTAGCTGGGAGTGACTCTCTGAAGCAAGTTAGTTATGGGCAGATGAGGAGCTGGAAAACCTACCAAGTGAACCAAGATAGCCATAGGCCTAGGAAGGGTTTCCTTGGGAAGCAAGCCTTACAATTTTTTTTTTTTTTTTAACATTCCTTTCTTAACTCCTTTATTTTGTAATCAGGGATGTGACACTTTCACAGTTTCCAGTTTTTAAAAGTATTTCTATGATTAACAAGTACAAGGAGTGTCCAGGACATTGGACTGTCAGTGGTGGGATCTATTTCCTACTAAGTTGCTAGTGTCAGCCTTTGAAGTGGTACTGTGAGTACCAGGCAGGAGAAAGATGCTCCCATGGCTGATGCCCTGCAGGCTGCAAAGTGTCCCATTTGGTGGGAGGCAGATAGCAGCAAGGTGAGATGTTCCTGCAGAGTGAGAGGAAGGAAGTACTTCTTATGCAGGTGAAGCTGCAGTCTCTGAGTCTAATTAATTGTGTACAAGAGACATCACAGTAAGTAATATGCAGTTTCTCACGTGGAACACAACAATAACAAAAAAAACCCCATTTATTATACAGTTTTTCTAGCTAATTTTTGGGAAGTTGAGAATATTTGGAGGGTACCTGAAGCAGATAGTCAGTCACCCAGTCCAGGTGCTGTGCTTGAGTGGGATTAATGCAAAAAAAAACCCTCCAAACAAAAACCTTTAGGCATACCAACAGAATGTAGTTCTAAACAAGAGGTAAACCAAACTGAATTAGCACTACAATTAAAATATTTTCTGCATTGTAGATCGTCAGATGTTTTGATGCTATAGGGGTCTAGAAACAGTAACATATATCTTGCATCTCACTGAACTGGGTTGTTAGCCTTAATCTCATGAGAGATCTGAACCCTCTCAATTCCTTATCATCTGCAGGAGTTTCATTTTCTTTCTAATTTCCCCTTCAGCTGTTGTTCTCTATTTCTGGCTTGTCTACAATTAAAAAAAGTTTTTAGAACTCATTTCTTGTTAATCCCTTTCTTTTGCAGCGTTTCCCTTTGGGGCAATTCTTAATCTCCCAGAAGCATCAAGGCATTCAGGTTCATGTTGGTTTTGTGGCCAGTCTGGAAAAGAGAGTAGTACTCTTTAGCACATGTTCTTGTGTCTTTTTTTCTCCCCTTTATCCAGTAGGATTGGGAATTTTTAAAAAGGTGTGGAGTTCAGGCTGCAGATGTGCTCACCCGCTGGTCTCTGCCTTCCACCATCGTTCCCTGTTTCCTTGCCAATTCAAACAACACTTTCCAGATTTTCTTAATGAAATTCAGTTCAGCTTACTCAGCCTAAAGTAGTAGAGGAGTGTATTAATTTAACTTAGAAACTCTTATCTGTGCGTTACCTCAGATCTATCAGCCTAGGTGCTTGTTGAGACTTGGATCTGAGTCTCAAGAATGCAAATTTCTTGCCAGAAATTTTCACTGCAGTCTCTAAGCATAGCTAGTATTGTTGAAATACGAAAAAATTGTCTCATTACTCCTCACTTTCTAGAGGTGAGAAGTGTGTCAGCACCTTCCCACAATGAGTACAAGTACTTACGATTAGGTGTATGTCTTTATTTATTACTTAATCTCTTTCTCAGGCTCTTATTTTTTGTCCTTTTTTGCCTGTTTTTTTGTTTTCGCCCACTGAAATAAATATGAAAACACACTGTTCATCTGGGGACAGAGCTTGACCCTTTGGAAGTTTTTTTGCTGTAGGCTCTCTACTTCTTTCATACAGTCTCATAACTTGAAACACTTCCTGTGCATTTAAAACTACAAGAAATTCATTAAAAAAAAAAAAACCAACAAAAAACCATGATGATGAAGTGTTTTTAATCCCTAAGAAAAGTGTGATTCTCTCATTAACTTTGCTAATGCATTTAGTAAGAAAAAGATACGTATCAGTAAAACTCAAAATAATTGGCATCAGGGTAGTAAAACTAGTCATTGAGATAAGGTTTGTTTTTAAAATTAAGACATCAAAGTTAAAAAAAAATTGTTATTTTTATTTTGACATAATTATATACATGTTACCAGCATCCAGTGAGGATGACATTTCCTGAAACAAAGCACTCCATTTATGCAGGCTGTTGAAAACTCAGCTCTCAAATTATTCTGACTTCAGTGGTATGACTTACTTGTAGAAGCAGAGCCTTTAACATTAAATGACTGCGGCACTAGCATCATCTTTCGTCTCCTTTGCCTCCCCTGTCTCACATTTACTCCTTCATTTTGAAAAGGTCGTATCTCTTAGTGTAAATGGTCTTGTACACCAGTACTAGTAACAATAGAAGGGAAAGGCAAAGGAATCTATTACAGAGAATTATCAATACCTACCACCTTGCCTATATTTCAATTACTATTAATTAAATTACCAAATCCTTCAATGCTGAGAGTAGTAGAAAACTGAGATTATACTAATTTGCAATTAAAATAAACCATTATGGCCACTTAAAAAAGCATCTCCTTTACCCCTGGGACTTGTTTCCAACTTTACTCTGCCCCTCCCTTCAGAAATGTGGTCTGAACCCTGATAAGTTATGCAGTATGAGCGATCCATTTTCCCTCTACAGAAAATAAAAGCACACCACAAAAGCACCTATCCAAAACAAGGGAGGAGCAGCAAAGATGAAAGACAAGCAATTTTTTTCCCCTTTCCTTTTTTTGTGGTGATATTTATGCCACTTGAAAAGACAATGTTGTTGTTTTCAAAACTCAGTTTATAGCTGGAGAATAGGATTTTCCCAGTTCAACTGGTTACAAGAAGACAAAGGATAGAACCTATGATATTTTTTTTCTCCCACTTTTGGGAGGAAATGAGAGGTTTTAATGATCCTTTTTATTTAAGGAGAAAAATAGAACCCAGGTTGGGTTTGATGTTATAAGTATTCCCTTGCTTATAGTTTTGAGGTATTACCAATTTTTATAGGTGGATTTAATTTCCATGGAGTAAAATCGGTGCTAATTCTAACATGCAGCAGTCTACTGTTACTTCTTTTGCTGTTTTACAGTTACTGTTCTGTTGATTACTTGTATTGTAAACCCACAAAGTAGCTGACATAATGTGCAGAGAAAAACTACGCTTTTACAAGAATGATGAAATGTTAAACTACTTTTGCTCTGACATTTGGGGCAGCTAGATTTTAATTATTTGACTAAAGTTATTAATTCAGCTCCATAAAAGCCACACCTACACGATAGATGTTGATGTCAAAATGCCACAAATGGTTCCCTGCCTTTTATTAGAAATGTTACTATCATGTTAAATGCAGATTACAAAGGCATCTTAAATTCTATTGATTCTGTCATCATTCTTTCTAATGTGCAGTTCAAAATCAGTGGTGGTGTTTTTTTGGTTTTTTTTGTTTGTTTTTTTTTTTTAAAAAGGTGCAAAGGATGACACTGTTCCTCTTCCTAGACCTCATACTTCTCTCTAAGTTACTAAGAGATCGTCCTCATGTCCTTCAGTCAATGGAAGGACCGAATGAAACAGGGATTTAGTCTG
Source organism: Eubucco bourcierii (assembly GCA_013396675.1). Classification (NCBI taxonomy): domain Eukaryota; kingdom Metazoa; phylum Chordata; class Aves; order Piciformes; family Ramphastidae; genus Eubucco; species Eubucco bourcierii. Next base: position 451,930 of record VWZE01003713.1, read on the forward strand.
ATTTGACTGTCCTGCTTTAAGTTTCATTTTGTTACACATACTTCACTCGTCTTGGGATGCTGTATCCAAGACTATGCTTGGGGGATGCAGCTGTCAAGCATTATTCCAGATAAACAGAGCTACATCGTATCAGAAACTGTCCAGAAAATCAGATATTGCTTCTTTGAGGGTTAGCTTGACTTTTACTTAGATGTGATATGAAAGAGCTTACAGAGAGGAAACACAGTTCTTGGCACATTTTGAGTAGTTGTGAATTCCTGAATGCTCTGTGTTCTGCTTTTGTTTAAGGCTTGGTCCTTGTAACCTCAAATGTTCAGTTATTCTGTTCCCTTTCCATTACCTTGCTCCTTTTTTCTTAAGGAGGTAACAATGGTAATTCATAATAGCAGTATTCTTTAAAAAACAATCTGTAATACTTTAGGAGTAGGAAGAGAGTAAAAAAAGAAGTTTGTCAGTGGGAGTAATCCTGCAGAGGACATGTGCAAAGTGGTTGAATCTCTTCCTTGGGTGTGTCTTCTAGTGTCTTTTGCCTGAACCTTCTTAGAATTAATGGGTAGAGTTGCAGGTTGTAGGATAAATCTATGTTAGCAGCTCTTAACATCTGAAAGTTTAAGGGCAGTTCAGAAATGCGATATCTACTGTATTGAGTGGAACATTTAATGTATGTGTTTCAAATCTTAAAGTCCTGTATCATGCACAGAAGAATAAAAATTAGAATTAAATCTTACTCAGTTCATATTGTCATACTGAGAAGTAAAACTTCTACAATACACCTGTTTTCCTAAAACCAAATATTAAAATCAGGATGCTTAACTTTTAAAATTTCTTTCACATAGGCATTCTGCAGAAACATAATGTAAATATTATGTACCGTGACTTGGCATTTATTGCATTTCAAATTTTATGCTTCAGAAGGATGATTTAAACAGGAATTAAGACAAAATGGGTTTTTCCCCCATTTAAGCAGTTGCTAGGAAAGAGGGAATAGTCTGAAAGTATCATCTTGAAATCGTGAATTAGAATGACTTATGCCAAGTAGCTGTGGAGGCCGCTTAGTATTTCAGAAACACAGCAGGGGAGCTTTTTTAAAAGACATAATTAAAAACAACGGATGATGCAGACTTTTATGGATCTTAGGTCTCAGGCTTCCAGAGTAATTTAAGTTCCTATAAAATTCCTCTTGCTATTGTTGTTTATTAGCGTTTTTGTGATACATCACTTTAGTCTTTATATTCAACTGGAGAAATTTCAATGGGTCACAGCTGTGTTGCTTACTTCTGTAATAATTTGGTCAAATATTGTTTGTTTGGGTTTAGACAGTAGAACTTTTGAGAGAGTATGTAAATAACATATGTGCAGTTCATTGTTTTGTAAATATTACCTTTACTGGGAGAAAGCCCATACTGTACCAGTGTAGGTAAAGTTATTTCTGCTCTAAATGACAAAGTTGTTCAACTGACTTGAGAGTATTTTTCTTATCTAGTTAGAAAATTGTATGTAAATTGTTTTTTATCAGCTGTCTACTGGTTTAGGCACAGAGCACCATGCATCATGCTTCAGAACAATTTCACGTAGCAACATAGGGGTAGATCTTCAATTTCATTGTAGTATCAGCTACTTTATTTGGAGGAAATTTTCTCTGCTGCTAACAGTGAAGGTTACAGTGCGTATTTGAAAAATGGAGAATGTAAAAACATGCAAAAAAAAAATCAGTACTTCAGCATCCCTGAAAAATGTTAAATAGGATTTTGAATTACAACCTTATTCTTCCCATATTGCAATGTTGGATCTATAATCATTATATACTGTCCTCCAAATTCCAATGACGTACTCACCACTGTAGATATGGGCCAGTAATGCTGGGAAGCGGACCATTGGCATCTTTAAACAGGATATTGTCTAATGCAGTTTATAGCTTCATTCTCTGTACCGTTAAATAAATAAAGCATTCAGTATGTGCATCAGTGCCATCAAGCATGAATACCCTGGTGGACTGGGAATTAAATGCCAAAGTGAGGGTCAGAAGCAACAAAGGCTGAATAACACTCAGCAAATGTATACGTATTAGGTAAGGAACAGTCCCCCTGATGCAGAAGAAATTGAATAAGCACCTTGCAATGTCTAGATGGAGCATAAAGGGTTCTTTTGTTTGTCTGAGCTGCTGTCATTGACCCAATAGAATATTCCATTATTGAATGAACTGAACAATAGTTTATTACAGGTCAGAGGAAATCTTGGGGTTCTGAATTCTTTTGTGGTATTATACAATTAGGTGTGATCATTGTACAATCTGTAACCCCTCAGACCATATGAACTAGTGAAATATATGTTTTTAAGATGTTTACTTAGCAGGCAAAAAATACTATCAGGTTTTTGCCAGATTTTCTTTGTCTTAAACTACAGTTATAACTTTATATTCTTACAAGTAAGGGATAACTGACTGTGCTAATTGTGCTTTTAGTAGTTTTGGGGTTTTTTTTTATTCTATGAAATGTTTTCTTTTTTCCAAATTCAAAACATATATGTAGGTGACAGTGTTGCAGTCTGGCTGACCAGCATGAAGTTAATGCTGAAGTAGCTTTTTCTCATCTAATTTAAACAGTTTCTCTGAAAATATCAATTCTGTTTTATGATCTAATATAAATGCAAAACAATATGTCTAGCAAAAGTTCCCAGAGGCTGAATATAGTTGTTTCTTTCTTGGGGTTATATACAGTTCCCATAAAGAAACATATTTGTAAATACTTAAATTTGTTATTCTTTATTACTATAAATTGACTTGCTTTGTATTACCCAGTAGTATACAAATATCCTGAAAGTATTATTTTTGTTATTAAAATTTAACAGGATTGAGCGCTTAAAAGAGCTGCCTTCTTTGCTTTGCTTGTCTGAAGTATGAATAATCAGCTTCTTGGCTGATCTGTTACAGGCACTCGTAATTTAGCATTAAAGTATCCTGTGTAAGCAATAGAAATAAAAAGGCAAAAATTATATTATGAAACCTTTGTTGAAGGGCAAAGATTCAATAGGTGTCTTCCTGGTAAAATGAGTCAGGAGGGTAATTACTACTTTTTAGATGAGCAATAATCCAGAATGCTGGCATACTGATAAGTGTGTATGTTCTGGGTTTTGTTTTGCTTTGGTGGGGTTTTTTTTGTTTATTTGGGGGTTTCGTTCAGTTTTTTTTTGTTTGGTTGTTTGTTTTTTTCTAAAGTCTTCATATATAAAAGTCAAGTTGATGGTAGCTCTCTCAGTGGATTGGGAGAATAATTTTCAATAGTTAGAAAGGAAAATGTGATTTTCCACTCAGTTACTTAAATGTATTCTGCACAAAGACATTGGACAACCAAAAAAGTATGTGAATTGCCTGAATTGATGGGAATTAAATAATGAAAATTAAATGAAATTTGTTTGGGAAATAAAAATGGAGAAAAAAATCAATAATGCATCAAACTGTCATAAGAGGCTATTCAGTTTCTTGCATAGTTTTAGTAATTTATCTCCTGAACTAAACTGGTGGATGTGCTGATATATGATACTACACACTTACCAAATTCTGTAATTTAATCCACACTGTAACTCAATAGCCTTTTGCCTAAGATGTTGTAATCTCTTTAGGATGTGCTTATCCATGAAAGTAGAGCCTACTAGCCCCTGTGAAACTATATGGGTAGAATTTAGTGCCCATTTAAGTAGCCCAGTGCCCTTCTCATTAGATATATTAACAGATGTGATTTTGCAAGGTTTTGTTTCCTTGAACTCTACAGTTAAATTAAGGTAACATAATAAAACATATGGTAACCATCGTATTCCTGCAAGGGAGAGATTTCTGACTAGATCCTCATAAAATGACAACAATTTTACTTGTAATTTCACTAGTCATGGATTCAGTGCTAACTTTCCCTTACTAAGATTTGATTTTGTGATTGTGTAAATATCTCTTGTTTTTCTGAGAGTCTGGAAATAGGCGTATAAACCTTAGAACTGACAAGCACTTAGTACCTCTACTGATTCAAACCTCTGTTCATATGTTCACAACTAAGAGAAATATAAGAAGTTACAATGTGAGGTACTTTAGGGCTTTCTTGTTATCTGTTTTAAGGATCTTTATTTGTGAATTGGATAAAGGCATGGAAAAGGTCTAGCGATTGTCTTTTGATTACTCAGTAGCACAGTCTTAGGCCAGAGTTACAGCAGCTTTGCATCTGGTTATATGAGAAAGGTATTCAGTGTTCATCACTCTTAAAGTGGTTTTGAAAGTTTTATTCCAATGTATAAACCCAGTTATTTATGTTGTAGTAATGAGTGGTGGGTGTTGTTTAAAATGATAATAAGAGTCGTGTATGAACAGGATTGCTTATTTCCTAAGTAGTAAAAAAATCGGTTCCTGTGTATTCTCCCATTTTAATGATCATACTGCCGGTTTTGTGGACTAACTACAATACTGGAATACAAACAATTACAACTACAATAGCTGAAGTAACTACTATACAGATATTTTGTTATTTGAAAGTAAATTCACAGAAACTAGACAATGAAGTTTGACTGTTTTGCATCTCATAAATATTTTACAGAAATTACTTTTTTTAAAAAATGGTAGTAAGAATAAGCAAGAAATTATCACTTGTGTCTGGATGCAAGTGTAGATTGCAAAATCACATAAGGTTATTTTTTACTCTGTATTTGTAAAGTCTTTACTTTTATGGAAGTAGTAAAGCAGATGCAACATATTTTGTAGGAGAATATCAGTGTGAGCTTGTGGAAATACCCCTTTCCAACTTCACCAGAGCCAAGCAGCCCATATAGCTGGACTCAAAGAAGCTGGTTTTTTAGGCTCAAACATTACAGGTCAATAATATGAAAACGTGTTCTGTCTTCAGTCAGAAAGATGTTTTCATCATAGTTTTCAACCAATCCAATCTATGTGTGAAAGAAGATGCTTTTTTTTTTTTTTTTACATTATTGTGGAGCTAGTTACTACAAATAAAACAATAGTTCATGTGGATTGTCAATAACATACAATTTGACCCTGTTAGATTCCTCAGACCCCTTTATCTATCAACATAATATTTGTACTTGAAGTTCTAAAACAATAATCAAGGTTTTGTCCATTTCCAAAATGAAGTTTCAGTAAGGGTATTGTACCACTGTAATAAACAGTTTCAGTTTGTGCTTGTATGGCACAGTTTCTTCTTCGGCATTCTGTAATGCCCGCTTCATTATCCAAACAAGAATTTAACTTCCCTTCCATGATTAATTGGGCTGTTAGCTAGAGGATAAACTCATGCAACTGAAAAGGTTATGTAGCAATGATGTTTTGGGATGTGTGTGATGTCACCCAGAGACCAAAAGAGGCACCCCTAGGATTATGTCTATGACAGACTTGAGATTCCCTGTTAGTGCTCTAATAAGCAATTGGAATGGGTAGTCTCGTAACACGTAACAACCATAAGTAGTGAGTAGTAATTGCTAGAAAATAAACCAAGCTCTTACAGAACAACTGCATACACTCATTTGTTGATTTTTCACTGTAGATCTGGAGCCAGGAGATGAGATAGTCTTGCTTGTAGAAGTCTGTTTGCACTGAGAAAATAAAGCATGAAATAAAACTTGCGATTAAGCTATCTAAAACTAGTGTTCTCTCTTAAGATTGCTAACCTCTAAGTTCACATTTTTCATGAATAATGTAGGATACAAATAATTTTCTCAATATTTTTTCCTATTCTAGGAATAATTGGAATGTCAATGCATGCATTTTTAAAAACAAATAATGCTAGAGTGGATCAACACTGGTTGATGCCTCTCATAATAGTAATGATAGAATTACTTAGCTGTAGCTACAAATTGCACCAAAATATTTCATGTATTAAATAACTAAGGAAGAGTGATTCTATTTTTTTTTTTTAACCTTTAATAGAATTGGTGGGCTTTGCCATTCCACTGAAAGATCCTTAATCTCATAATTCAACAAAAAAACCTCTGAGATTGTCTAACTCTTCAGGAAGTAACCTTCTTGAATCCTGAACAAACAGGACTATTTGCATTTTTTGTCCTGTACTGCAGGAGTTGAGGGATTCATATTATGGATGGCTTAGCATGTATCCTTGGTTGGGCTTTGAATTTCAGAACTGGTCAGTAAGAACTGATTTTTGTGTTTGAAGGACAGTGAGTATTCCTCATTGCTTTAAAATGTGCTACTTATAAACATGCAGAGCTCCTTGTGGGTATATCTTGTGGTCTGCTTACCTCTGCCTTCACTTGCTGTGCTAACAAGGCCTGTTATTAGTGAGCTTCTCCCTCCTGTAGGTACATAAATCACCTCTTCACCCTCTGTTGGATTGGTTTCATATACCATGTGGTGGAGATTCATAGATTATAAGCCATTTCTGTAGTGATGTAACGGAGATTTTGCCTCAGAGTTGCTACTGGCTTCCCATGCTGAGCCCCTTTGCATCCATATCCTCCCTCGTGATCCATGGCAATTTGCAAGCTCTCCCACAAAACACGGGAGCCTTGGAACCCATGGGATTTACAGAGGACAGTACTGAAACCTTCTCCCTTGTTCAAAATACTGCTGACTCCTGGCTTTGTATGTTTAGCCTCCTCTGATCAAACACTTCAATGTGGATACAAGAAAACTGACTGAGAAATTTTATTTTAAAAAAAAAAAAAACAAAACAAACCCACAAACAGTAAAATTTGCAGTAAGTACATTGCCCCAGCCACTGCTGCATAACTGCATGCCCCCACCCCAGCCCCACACTTCCCAGGCCTGGCCTGGTTTTGCAAATGCACACAAGGTTTACTTTGATATGTGGACTGTGCAATTTTATTTCTCTTGGGTAACATAGTAACCTCAACAGCTGCTGGATTATACATAAAACTTGAGTGTGCACAGAGCTGCCCAAGTCTGTAAATGTTCCTTGTTATTTTGTGTTACCATACCCTCCCTCAACCTTGAAGAAAGGCAGTATAGCGTTTTATAAGCTAATTGTGCTTGATCTTGCCAATCTGTAAAACAATAAAACATAAACACCAATTTTGAAATCTGAGCTGAAGAACAAGTAGTTTAAATACTGATTTTGACGGGTTTTGAAACCAGAGCAGTTTTGCCCAGGCACGCAACCTGGAACGCCAGATTAATTCACCCGATCTGTTCCCTCCTGAGGTGTCAGGGACTCTTGTCTGTGTCATGCCAGCTGGTGAAGTACACTTGTTGGGTTGAGAATGGCTCTCAGCCAACCTGCATCTCTTCCAAACATGTTGAAGGACTAAAATTCAGATTTTTGAAGTATTTAGTGACTCTGAGCCAACTCTTCAAGTTTTTCTTTTCTCTCATCCCTAGTGACTCCTCCTATGTTTTTCTTTTTTTTTGTTCTGGAAGATGCAAAAATTGAAGACTGCTGCTTTGAGACTTGAGCAAAAGTTTTTGATGAGCACCAGATGAAGAAAAAGTAATCTTTTATAAATGTTTTATGTTACAGTTAAGAAAGAACTTCTTCCTAAACACCTGCAGTTTTGATCAGTAAAGTCTACTTGCAGTTTGGGGAGAATTTTTTTTTTTTTCCCCCTACGCATTTGTTTTGTCTCCTGGGCTGTCATTAATTTGGCAGGCACTTTACTCTGAAACAGTGTGATACTTTCTGGGAAATACAACTGAGTCATAAAAATGACCGTTCAGATAATTTGAAAAAAACATTTTTAGTATTAGCTTTAGTCACTTTTCTTTAGTGTATGTATATATATGTATGTCTGTAGTTGATTTTTCCACATTTTTTTTATTTTCAGTATAAATTTCTGTAAGTAATTGCTAATTCTGAAAGCAGTGATCTTTAGGTGTTTACAGCATTAGCATGGGAGCTTTGGAGATGAGACATTCAGTTAATGTTAGACATGTGATCCCACACACTGAGATCAGTGTGCTCCTTGTACCCTCAAACTGGAACTAAAGTCACTGGTGGTCTGACCATTTCTAACCATCAGGAAATGTGTTTTTCCAGCACTTAGTTCTGAGTTAGCACTCAGGACTGTTCGTAGGCATCTTCTTCCACCTGCGATCTGGAAGTCAACACATATTCTTGCATTTAGTGTCTTTCAAAGGTGAACGTGCCAGGAGTGGCTGTTTTGACTAATGGTGCCATCTCCTACCTCTTACCCAAAAATACTCCAATGCAGGCACACTCAGGCAAGGAACTGGAAACTTGGAGAGTGTCTTCTGTACTTGACAGGGATTGAACATTTACCTCCTCTGAAGCTACCCTAAGCTCCAGGTTGAAGCCATCTCTGCCCTTCCTATCAGTAATTTGCTTGGGGAAAGTTTAAGAAACCCTGCACAGTGGTGTTCCAGAATAGACTAATGCTCGTGTTAGATATAAATCCTCCAATCGAGTATAAATTATCTTAAAACATGAAAACCTACTGCCAGTGATCTCAAAAGAGTAGAAGATTCTAACTAGGTCATTCAACTCCTCGTCACTCTCTAATCCAATGCGATAGTCTATGCTCAGTTCTAGTCCAAGTTGCATCTGTAGTTGTAGGCAGAATTATTTCTTCAGTCCTAAAATGAATGAATCGTCAACTGCCTTTGGGTTACAATTTTATAATAGGTCTGTGGAACAATCTAATACTGAGAACTCACAATGGTATTAATATGTTTCCTACGAAATGCTAATTAATCCACGCATACCATTTCCACGAATAGCAAATGCTGAGCAGTTTATTAACCTTTTTTGTCAGAGGGAGGTAAAGGAAAATGTAGACCTCAACATTAATCTACCCTTCCACAGAGATGGACATAGAAGAGGCAGAATTGCAGAGTTTATTACTTCTTCCCAGTAAGAGTGCCAGTGCTGTATACCAAGTTTATTATCAACTTCTGCCCACAGGGAAGTAGGAGAAAGAAAAAAGTCATTAGTGTCTGCTTAGCAGTAGTGATGTCGGGAGTCAGTACTGGGTTTATTAATTCCCCAGCGCCTGGGACGAGAGGAAGGCAGGCAGGGGGAGGCAGGGGAGGGCCGGGCAGGCACATCCCTGTGCTACTGGCAGGCACGTAGTGTGATTCCCTTTCAGGCATTCTTCAGTTTGCATTTAGTGAGCAATATTCAAGCACTACTGGTTTACTTCTTTCTCTAAGAAAGAATGGTGGAAGCATTGATTTGCTAAACAATAAAAGTCTGGGAGGTGCTAAACTAGTATTTGGCATGAGTGCTGTCCTTTGCAGGCATATAAATAGTTGTGGATTTGCTTTTACTTTCTATTCATTCTGTTTATTCCATTTCTATGAAAGGTTTGTTAAAAGTTAACTAAGAAGAGCAAAAGTGGAAAAATACTTTTTTCTTCTGATCTCTGACTAACAAGAGGATGAGATGAAACCAGTTTAAAAATTCTACTTGAGCTGGTCACCAAATGCAAACGATTCAGTTTTTTGTTCCTGGAAAATGCTCTGCTTTTTCAATGTCCATTTGTAATGTAAACAAGTTGGATGACTTGAATGGCAGCAATCCATGTTGATTTGAAGAAGTTCGTGGCTAGTTGAATTCCACTCTGGTTTTCCCCCAAGAAAAGTCCAACATAAGGAAGAGATTTGATACTCATTCTGTTTTTTAAAAAGGGACACATTTACCCCTATAACAAAAAGGGAGTATATTTTCCACTGTGACAAAAAAATGTAAAAATCTCCATTGAAATATCATTGAGGTAGATGCATCTGCACATTGGCAAAGGGAAATGCAAATTCAGTTTAAAGTTGTGTTTATCAATATGCTTGATTATCGGTCACTGAACTATCCTTTATTATAATTAAGGATAAATCAATTTTCTAAATATAGGTTTCTTCCTGACATTTTAAAGAGCTTCTGGACAGTTCAATTTCTGTTCATCCATTCTGTTTTCAGAGGTGTAGATATCAGTGGCTTTGCATTCCATACCTTCTTTGCTTATGGAGCTATTCCTTGGGCTTAGCATTTAATTATTATTGCATCAACAGACTCTTCTCATCTCCAGTAGGTAAACAAACACAAATGTTACTGGATATCATATATGGGAGCACTGTGAAGCAACGGAAACCAAAGACGTCTCTGAGCTTAACTCAAGGTTTCCACCTGTGTGAACCTGTAAAGCAGAAGAGCTTCTGTCCATCCTGGAAGTCTGAGGGAACTCTCAGACAATCCTGTCTCACTGCTTGCTGAGGAATTCCTGAGTAATGCTTGTCACCAGAAGGGATCTCTTTTATCTTAGTTGTTGCCTATAGAGCTCAAGTGGAAGAATTCTGTTTCCCTGTCAAATGCCCCTGGGAATTTGCAAAGCACCATGGAAGTGGCCTAAAACTCTGCTTTTATCATACAGTTAATGTCATAATTTAGGCATGGAACATGCCTCATTGTTTGGCAGTTATCTCGAATTCTCCTTTTAACACCAAGAGCTAAAAAAGAGCAGAGAATGTACTTAGCAGTAGACAGAAGACTTAAGGTACAGAAATAAAATGAAAACACTGCTTCTGGCTACCAGTAGTTTAGATAAACTCTAAGGGAGTTCTTTTATCTCTCTGAAGCTGATGGGATTGTTTTTGCAGCCCTATTGACTGGGCACCAGAGCCTCAGTCTAAGGATTTCCCTTTGTGGGGGAACGGCCCTGTTTAAGAATTAGTACTCAGACTGGGGGATGCCATTCAATTTACATTTCCTTCCACTCTAGATTTCTGTGAGTGTAACTTAATTAGTAAGTGGATCTTAACCTTTTCCTCCTGATGCTTAATTTTTAGAAATGCTAACAACCTTTGGGAATGGTTAGGTGGAGCTATTCCTGTCTAGACAGTAAATACAACTTAATGACTGTCCTAGTCTTTAAACCATCTTTAACTCCTTGTGAAGTGCACGCTCCCTTTTGCTTATGAGGGTGCACAGGGGGTGCCCTCAGCATCTTGACCTCTTTTCCCATAGAAAAAATCCCCCTTCTTATGAACAAATATGTGTATTTATTAGGACCCAAACCTTACTAAAGTCTTTAAATGCAAATTGTGCATGTCATGTTTTTAATAATGCTCAGTTGAGGTCAGACAGGGTAGTAAACAAGCCCTCTCGGGTTATAATGGATTTGTGGGGACTGACCCCATCTTTGTCTTTCAGGGATACTGGGACAGTGTATTATGCTTTCTCCATGTGCTCTCCAAAATTTAGAAGCTAATTTAGCATAATCTACAGAGTCTGGGGAGTTATTACTGACCTCTGTGTTTGCTTTCAAAAGACACCATTCTTTATAGAAGTTTAAAGCCAAACATCCAAGTATTAATTTTGATGGACACTGAACTTCACAGAAATTCTGAGGGAGTTGTCAGAATGTGAAAGCAGACATCACAGAGGAAAAACAACCAAATGCTGGTTCTAGTTAGTTTATTCTGGGTTTGTATAAACACATTTGTGATGTTGCATACTGCAGGATGTGTACTCTTTTGGGCATGGAGATGTCCTTGATTTCTGTCTGAGGCAGTGTTTTGTTTCACTTCATCAGAAACTAGTCCTGATTGACAACAGACATTTGTGTTTTTAAACTGGCTGTTAGAAATAGTCACAGTGCCACAAAATTAAAATAGGAGACATATGTCCCTAGAAATGTGTAGCAAACGTGGTCTATTCAGAGTAGTAGTTTCTAGTGGGCAAGCAGCAGGAAAACGTAAAACACATGCACTGAAGGATTCAAGAATCAGTCTTCATTTGCTTATCCTAAAAATGTCTTCTTTTGGAAAATAATGTACAGAAGGCTTTCATAATCTATCACAGATTTTACTCAAACCTTTGCAAATAAACTTCTGTAGCTCACTTTCTTGGGCTGGCTGTGTCTTCAACTGCTAATGTTTAAGATTAAAGTTTATGTGTAAAATTTGCTTTTTAAATGAACAAAGTGCCATACTTAACTCATGTTCTATTAGAGTGTACACAAAGAAGACAGGAAAGTTAAGACTCAGGGTCTATTCTATAATTCAAGGTTTTTAGTGAAATGCGAAGGCAATTTAAACCACCTACTTATTTCAAAGGTAGTATCGATAGACCACCTGCTGTTGACATGCACTAAGAAAGATGGAAGGATGTAAATGACTTTTAGTGATTTGCCTGTCTTTGAATACAAATGAGACTAACAACCTCCTGTCCTGCACTTTGGCAGTCAGCTAACAGAATGTTTTCAGTGTGCTTTATTGCAGAGTGAGTGTTGTCATCATGAAATAACATTAGACGTTGTTGTTGGTGGTGACTACTTGTTAGCAGTATATAATTCAAGTGTTACTCAGTTACAGTATTTCAGATATGTCACTAGCTATGTATTTTGTAACCTGCATATAACAGGGAAACCTTTAGCTGAAACTTAGGAGGACTTCTCTTACCTGTATGTAGGTGGCCGTTGAGGGATTTGTGGCGTAGAGTGAGGTTTAAGCCTTATTAGCTGAAAGAAGAAAGAGAGTAGAAGTCTGTTGATCTTTATCCTGTGGTCATAAATGTAATCTTCCAAGCTCAGTCAGAATTTTCAGGGAACATGGATAGACTTGTCTAATGATTGTCTGTAGTTTTCTGTTGAGAACTCTAGGAGAGACTCAAAGATTACAGAAATGTCTGTAAGCTTTTTTCTTTTAACGTACATGCAGAGGACTTTGTGATGAAGACGTTATTTCTTCCACCAGTCTACCAAAAAAAAAAACAAAACAAACCAACCAGAAAACAAAAATAGGAGGCAAATGATTAAAAGCAGGAAGAACTCAGTCACTTCTTGGACCAACAAGATAAAATTCTGAACAATCGAGACTGTTCATTCAAAATAGCATACTTAGCTACTGGGGGAGGTTTTTGGACTGATTTTCATTCATTGTTTTCAGTGACCCTTCCTGAAGAGCCTGAATGACCGTTTTCGAGTTAGCACCTCTTCTTTCTTCACTTGCAGATTTTGAAAGCTCTCCACTGTGATTTATCTGTGGGTGCAGACTGCCACTGGCTGTCTCCTCCCTTGATATCAACCATCCCTTTGAGTAGTTGCCTCCTATTCCTTGTTTATGCATGGCTTCAGAAACAACCATCGTCACAAAGAAGCAAGCTATCCTAAACAACAACTTTCTTTGTATTTAAGGTCATAGATCAAAATGGAAAATCAAGGCTTGGGAATTATTTGATAGCTCCAGATACAATCCTGTTGTCTTTGTAAACTGATTTTACAGTTTAATTTAACACTATAAAACTTGCAAGACAAAAAAATGTCTAATTGTCCTTAAATGGGAAGGTATCATAGCATTAGTTTGCTTATGAGATGCTTTTCTTTCTGGAAGTCTACTCTGTCTCAGTTCCTATCAAATAAATCAATTTCCTGTGGAAACTGGCATAAATCCCTCAGATTGTTTCAGGTTTTCAGCAGCTTTTGTCAGAGTTGCTGTTAGCTATAGCTGGGTATTGTCTCTTGATGAATTGTAGCAGTGGATGAACAAAACAATATTAATCTGTTTTTGTTAATCCTGTTTTATAATTAAATGCATCTTTCGTATAAACTCTGTTAAGATTTGAATGAAAGGGGATTTATGGAGACATTATCTGTGTTTTATAAGGTAGTTTTAGGATTATGAAATACAACAGTGGGAAAAAGAAAAGTTTGACTTGGTCACAGAGCAGAAGATTTTCTCTTTGTAATTCTTGCTTTGCTAGTGCTATGAAAAAAAAAAAAAAAAAGAGAGAACATTCAAGCTGGGTTGCCTGTGGTTTAACTCTAATTCTATAGGCTGCACACTCTTTACTCCCCAAAATCCCCACAGCAAGTGACCTTGTCAAACAAAAGTGTGGAATAATGGGAGGCAGCCCAGGGACTGTGGCTCATTTACAAGCAGCTGTTTGCTACTGTCAGAACAAAGGCAAATCAAAGTTGCATTAACGGGGTATGACAGGCACAGTGAGCAACTCCCCAACAATGTTCATCCTCTCGTGTTGTTCTGGTTATAATATTGGTTTGCCTGAAGGAGAAAATGGTCATAAGGTTAAGGCAGACATGTATGTTTTCAAAAACCTTTCAGAATTACACACATTGTTTAGCTGATCAGCTACTGAAGTTTTTAAACACAATTAGTGTAAAAGTAAATAAATAGATATTTTTGTTTGTACTTGGCTTTTTTAATGAGAATTAGAGCTGCATAGAGAATTAATAGCAAGAGAAGTTTGTAGTGTCATCTGACCTTCCCCTCTTGTCTGATTCAGACAATCCATGGACTAAGGCAATTGTAGGTAATGTTGCTTTGGAATACCTACATGGCATCCAAGCGCACTGGAGAGAATTCTCTCTGTGTGTAGTTTTTGTAGTTTACTGCTTGACTAGAACTTACCTCTGCATCTTGCAAAATAGCACCAATGTCATGGATTGAGTTGAATCTGATAATTTAATACCATGCTACATTATGTCAGCTCCAAAATTGAAGTGCTGGCTGGAGCAAAGTATCACGGAGACTGAAGTTCAGGTTGTAAGTGATTGCTGTTCTGGTTGCTGCTTTTGGTCTCTGGATTTGGGATGTTGGTCTTTTCTGCTGAGTTGTGCTGACTTTTGCTGCACATTTTCTGCAAATAGACTAAGGTAATTGTGCATTGTATTATCTCATTTTCCAGTAAGGCTCTTCAGCCCAGTTGGTTGGTTATTTTTTGTTTTGTGTTTGGATTTTTTTGTTTGTTGGTTGTTGTTGTTGTTGTTTGGTTGGGTTTTTGGTGGGATTTTTTTTGGGTGTTACTTTGCCTCATTTTTGTGTTGGAGGAGTGCAGGTTGTGTTTACCTGGCCTGCACCTCCTTATCTGATTCTCTGGTAAAGAAGTTACATAAGTGACATACAACTTGCCTTGAATTTCTCTTAAAAGTATACTCTGAATCCTGAAAAATACTACGAGCAAAGTCTGCTTTACTTAGTTGAATCCTGGTAACGTTATTATTACGAAAATTCAGCACCAATAAAGAGCACATGAAATTTCTTACGGAATACTAGAAGTTATTAGGCAAAAAGGGACAGAATCCAGTGTGTGAGTGAGCAGCACTCCCTAGTCATAATTGAGGAGTAATACTTACCCACATGCTGGATTCTGGAGTAATGGAGTACACACCAGGTAATTTTTCAGCCTTGTGAATAAGGCTGTTGGCTAACTTGAACCTGCACCATTTACAGTAATCTGTTGTCCAAAATTACATATCAGTTAAACTTGCTGAGAACATGTTTGAGAAAGGCTTGGGAAGACAGGAAATTCAGACAGAAAGGACAGGAGAATTGCTGGACGTGATCTTTTATAACAAGGCCCACGACAGTCAGCACATTTCTTGGTGTTTATTGTACCCCGCATAGGGTGATAAAGGCTGAAGGCAGAGTGACTTTAACAGTCCCTGCAGTGCAGTATTCCCTGAGAAATACACGGTTTAAAGTGCCTTACTGCCATTATGAAATTTATAAATAAAAATAAGGAAAGCGGTAAGACATTTTTATTGGGCAAATGGATATAAGTACTGCATCATCAATAACTGGCCAAAAAGAGCTGCTTGTTCCAAAAAAACAACTGAGAAACAATCTTTTATATTTAGCAAGTATTTTACTTCATCTGTAAATTCCTGAATGTCTTCATTATTTTGTGAAAGGGAGACTAGGAAGTGGAAGAGAAAAATGCTTTTAAGGTAAAATATGCTGCAGTTTTAAGACAACTACAACACATTTTGGTAATGGCATTTCTGCTATATTTCATAATTCAAGATATGATAAACCCTTTTAGAATTTTAACAATTTCAAGTTCAGTTACTTCTTTTTTTAGCCCAATTTGCAGTTTGGTTAGGGCTGTTGAAAAGGTACAGATATGAATGATGTGATACAATTAAGTATCTTCTAATCTTTAGCGACAGTGTGCTTGAATTCGAAATATCTAGGGTAAAACTTTCAAAAGTGCAGTGGCTTGCATGCATACAAAGTTGTACTGACAACATCTTTTAAAGTGCTAACATGAATGTAAATTTAATGTAATTTATTCTCACAAACTCACAGTTCTAGCTGTATGTGTTATAGTATCATGTACAGGTGCCAGCCGAGATTATGGTTCCATTGAGCTCTACTTATCCAAAAAGTTCTGTATTTATCAGCACGGGGAGCTTGAAGAGTTTCCTCTTTCACTGCCATTATCAACTGTTTTGAAATATTCAAAACCTTAAGTGATACTGAAAACTTAACCTAGTGTCCAAAGCATGTTGTGTATCTTGAAGTGAGAAATAGAACTGTACTTGTAAAAGTGTGCTTGCATTTAACCTTACCTTCAAAATAGAACACAATTTGCATAGGAAATTTGATAATACTACTTTATTTCATTGAAAGGTTCACATGTCTTGTAGTGCTTTAGGTGTCTTGCACTGTGCAGCAGTTTTGTATTGTCACTTCGTATTCAGTGTATTAAACAGTAATTAAAGAAATGGAGATCTGTTTTTGTGGTGAGTAAGTTCACATGACAATATCCTAAATTCCGTTCAGTTAATAGTCCTATTCTTGCTGGGAAAGGAGGACATTTTGTGCATTACATTGCATGAATAGTGCTAACGCACTAGCAGATGGTCACTTTCCAACTGGTTTGCCTTGAAAAAAGAAATTAAAATATTATTGTGCCGGGGAGAGATGTTGTAATGTGTCCCTTTCAAATTAACAGGTCATTTTTTTCTATTATTTTATGACTGTAAAATAGCTCAATGTCACATAAAAGGTTAAAAGCTGGAGTAAATGGCATCATGGGAAATTTGAAATAAATAGGGTCTCATATGGTTTATGGCTCTATACTTGAACACACAAGGAATATATTTCTTTCTTTGAAACAGCATTCTGTAGGAGCTTGCCATGTTAATATGTGTTGTGGTCACAATAGATTCTATTTAAAGTAGTTTTAATTCACAAGGTAGTATTTTTTGTTTACTAAATTGCTCCCTGCAAAGGGCACTTACTCAGACTGCTCACAGTCCTAAGAGAAAATGTGGTATATTCGGGAAAGAAAAAAAATGAAGCCACATATTATGATTAATTAAATTATTCTGCTGTTGTCTTAGTGGCTACTTTTCATCGAACACAGACCAACAGAAATGATTAAGTTTTAAACTTCTAACTGTCAGACATTTCATATTAGTGCCAGATTTTTTTTTTTTTTCCCCGGGGGGGGGAACCGCTTCCACTATCGTATTCTATGATGCCCTTATTCTAGCAACTGAGTGAGACTTGAACAAATTCAGCTCCTGTATCTGCCCCACTGACTGATTTATTGCTATGCAGGTGAAGAAAGGTGATGGGAGAGCCCTCATAAAGCTTCTCACTAGCTGTCTCATTTCTTCTGATACACCATCACCTGTGGTTGTTACAGATTTAATGTCCAAAGACTGAGATGCTTAAAGTGTAAAAATCAAAAGTGTTTCTGATTTGAAAGCCTGTAAAATCATCATAGCAGTGGGAAATGTTTTATCTTTCAAAATCATTAGGACTGGTAACCTTTAAAGTTATGAGCCCCATGAAGCTAGGGTGTTCTTATCTTGAGTCTGATGTCAAAGCAATTTTCATTTTGGTTTGGGCCTGAAAGGAGAGTTGGGGAAAAAAAGACCCACTGGAACATTGTCGTGCACCCTTGCTCTACAGAAAGTTTATGTACCATTTATAAAGAGGAGTGCCATGGTTTACTATTTTGGTTTTAGCCTTGTCTTAGTCTCCCATAAAGAGATCTATGGATAAATGAAATGAGCATCACAGCCAATTTGTTTCAAAGTGCCTTTAATTTTTTATTTCTGTTTTGCTTCCAGTCATCTTTGCTTAATATAGTTCATAATCTGTGAGGAAATACAGAACACATTGCCTCTATTTCTTAGTAGATGAATAGTAATAGTAACTGCAAAAAGAGGCTATTCAGATAGGTGATGAAGCCTGAAGATATAATTTCTCTAAAAGCTAGCTTAGGCCAATTAAAATTAATAACCATTTCTCATAACTACTGCAGGAGAGAGTTGTGAGCATTTCTGCATTATACTGTACAAGGACATATTAAAATTGCATTTGAGCTCACAAGTGTTTGAAAACTGCTCATCTACAGTTCAGAGGTACCACACCTAAAGGACAATAGAAACTGCTCAAACACAGGACACACAAATTCTAAACAATGGACAAATAAATTTCACTGCCTTGGAATGTGGTTCACAGGAGAAATATTAGATTGTTACAGTTTCGTACCAATAGAAGAGATGGAAGTTTTGAGTTTTTTTCCACAGTGGATTATGATGGGGCAGGATCTCATAATACTAAGCTCCTTTTCCAATATGTTGTATCACTGGGAAAGTCGGTGACTCCATTCTTTGAATCTCTAAGAACGTGAAACTCTTGGATGACAGGAATAGATTGTCACAGAGATGTTTAGCCCTAAAGGTTTAAGATCACTGAAATTTGGCAAAAGACATAAAAATAAACTGGTTGCTGCCAGTGTGCTCAGGAATGCAGACTAATTTTTCAAATAAGAATAAAAATAGTGGTAAGAGCATGCCATAGTAAATTATCTGTAAATCAGCTAAAGGCCTTTTTTCTTCTGATGGATGCTATTTGCGCATTTTGCAAATGAATGCATTTATACCCAAATGGCACATTAATTTGCTTTTGCGTTATAGCTTTCCTAATGGAAATCTTTTTTTGTCCTTTTCTCTCTTTCCCCCCCCCCCCCCCCNTATACAGTGATACAGATATTAATATATGTTATTGTAATTGGCTATAATTAATCCATAATTGTGCCTTTCAAACTGGGATGACAACGACAGGGGCTTTGGTTTGAAAATTTTATAGGAGGGATTATTCCTATATGTGTTTTAGGTTTTATAACTGGAAGAGGTATTGGGATTAAAAGAGTGAACTGGAAGAGGCAGGAGTCCATTTGAACCTAAATTATCTTGGGATGTGCTGATCCTATGAACTGTTCTAAAACAAAGGTGAAAAATTGATTTACATGTGCTCTCATGGCTATCAAACACTACATTGTTCTTCCTGGGAATAGATGGAATTTAGATTGGATTTGGAGGAAGGTTTATTTTGGTGTGATTGAGACTACTCTGGAACAAACATTTATTGCTTTTTATGCATTGTGTGTCTATAGACCTATTGAACAAAGATTTTTATCCACAAGCTCAGTTTATGTTAGAATAGTTGAATGCTGTGTGCAGTTCTGGAGCCCTCAGCACAGGAAGGACATGGAAGTGTTGGAACACGTCCAGAGGAGGGCCACTAAGATGATCAGAGGGCTGTAGCAGCTCTCCTATGAGGACAGGCTACGAGAGTTGGGGCTCTTCAGCGTGGAGAAGAGAAGGCTTTGAGGAGACCTTAGAGTAGCCTTCCAGTATCTGAAGGGGGCCTACAGGAAGGCTGGAGAGGGACTATTTACAAGGTCTTGCAATGACAGGACAAGGGGCAATGGGTTTAAACTGGCAGAGGGGAGATTTAGACTGGATGTTAGGGGAAGTTCTATCCAGTGAAGGGTGGTGAGGCACTGGAACAGGTTGCCCAGGGAGGTTGTGGCTGCTCCCTCCCTGGAGGTGTTCAAGGCCAGGTTGGATGAGGCCTTGAGTGACCTGTACTACTGGGAGGTGTCCCTGCCTGTGGCAGGGGGTTGGAACTGGATGATTCTTGAGGTCACTTCCAACCTTACCATTCTATGAATATTACATCAGAAAGGTGGTGTTACACAGTGTATCTTCTTGAGATGATTGGTTTATCTGCCAGCAACAGCAGCAACAACAAAAGGCTGTTACTTGAGTCAATAAAACTAAATAAATAGCTTTCTCTGAATAGTAACTTGAACAGACAGGATAAAGTGCTGTTAACGTGTTAAACCGCTTTGAGTAATGGGTATAAATAAATCTAAATTACTTTTATTGAAATGTGATGTCATGATAAAGTTTGGGAATTACATAATGGGCATCCAGAGTGTCCCATTGATATCTGGATTGTTAGCTGAATATTTTACATTAAGTACTGAAAGGAAACATAGATCTTTTGGAGTGGCATATAAATTACTAGGGTTTATCAGTCTTGTTAATTGGAACCTATTTTCCTCACATTAAATTTATAAAAATATTTTAAATTTTGGTTTGGTGGTTGTTGCTTCAAACAAGAATATATATTAAAAGAAGATTTATGCATTGGTAAAGTAGGATGGAGGCAATCAATTGGTTGTGGTGTTTCGAACAAAAGTCAGCTGTAATTCTATCTTTAGAAACCTTTCTGGTAGTTTTTTCTCTCTGTAGTTCCTAAAGGGCGATAGTGATTCTTTTTTTTCTTTCCACACTCCTTCCCAGTCTCTCTGGATTTTCTTTTGCTTAAAGTCAGCTGGGAACGTAATGTACTTGCCTGTTGTTCCTCCCGTTTCCTTACTTTGAAGATACTTCCTCTAAAACCTTTCTTGAAGGATGAGATAGAGACACTAATATAACTTTTTCCCCTTTTTGGCCTTCCTGGTGTTGAAGTGCTGGGAAGTTTGGTATGTGTCCAGCAATGATGTGTGATTACAGCAAAAAAACAGAAGGAAAAAACAAGTTTGGATATGTTTATAAAAGGTAATTATCATTGCAGAGGAAAAAGACAATGATGCAGTAAACTGTCTGAATGACCTGGCATGGAGTCAGTTTTTAATCTATTTTGTTGTGCTTTTGAAAGGATTTTTTTTGTTTTGTATTCCCCCCTCCCTATTCATGTCTTTCATAGGCATCTTACATGTCCATGAGTAAAATGAACGGCTGTTACTTCTTCCAGGAGAGTGTGCTCAGGGGAGTTGGGAGTACAGGGGAAACAGAAATTTCTGGAACTTGTAATGGGTTGGGATAACCAGGCACAAGATATTAGCAATGGTAAATTAGAAGTGCCTTTCTACTAAACACAGCTGCTTCCACTGCCACCATCAAGCCCATTTCTGATGGAAGAACCGATGGCAGTATACTGGAGCTCACTACTTTTTTACTATCAGCAGACACAGGAGGCTGATGGTACAGTGTGCTGTGGTGCCCTGGCTCTGCTCAAGGAGCTGCCTAGGAAGTTACAAGGTTGCCTGAGAGGAATAGAAAAGCTGTTTTCTCCGTCTCTGACCAGAATGCATGATAAGGGTTGATGTCAAAAAGGGCAAGATTGGGCTCACAGCAATTATGGCAGAGGCATACTGGTTTCCTTGACAACCAGATTGAGGATTCTTTGTGATTTATTATTTACCACTTCAAACTCTCATTCTCTGATTTAATTAGGGAAAGGGATTTCCATAAGTCACCTCCCTTCCAAATTTAAATAACCTCTGACAGTTGTTAAGACCAGTTACACCTGTCTCAAATGAATGTGGCTCTAAACCAACTACAAATTAGGCTGGGCACTTAGTGCTTGGAATTTTAGGCAGATTGCTCAGACGGCAGTTAACTGAAATTCAAAGGATATTATGTTGGGTGATGACTTGTTAATCTGTGCTTACTAGCAAGGACAACTGTATTCTACACCTCCCCTTCTACCCTCTCCAACTTTTCCCTTCCTTCAGGCTTTTCAGAGGCAAGGAATTGCAGCAAATGGTACTTCTCAATTGTCCTTAGAGCTATGGGAAAGATAAAATAGTATCTTTAAGTGCCAGTTTACCTTACTTAGACAATTCACATGGTTTTCCCCTTTATTAGCACTAATATCAGCCATTATTGTGTAAACAAAGAGGGTATTTTGATCCTAGGGGTGTTCTCTGCCATTGCCAACAGGATGGCTACTTCAAACAGCTGATTGAAATGGGTTGAGGATCCTCCGTGTAGACTATACAGAAAATTTGTGTAATTTTTTTAATTATAGGGAAGAGTTTTTATTTTAATTGTGTTTATTCCACTACATATAGTCTTTCAGCTGTACCACCCCAGTTTTAATTACAGAAGTTTATACACGTTTTGTCATCTTTACCGCAGGGAGTTGCTGAAGTGAGTCAATAGGTGTTGCTCTTTCCTTGGTGGGTTGAATGTGAAGCTCATTGAGTCAATAAAAAGACTTAGGGTGACCTGAACGCTCCTGTGTCAAGTCGTAGCTCACTAATGCACCAGTGTCCCATTAGGCTGTTGAGGGAAACTGACTACTGAAGATGCTTCTTTAAAATGGAGTAGTCTAATGAAGCTCATTAATGCATTTTTCATTAGAACAACAATATTGAGCGTCCAGGTTAAATTCTAAGGAATCTATCCTGCACTCATTGAGGTTAATGACAAAGCTCCCAGTGATATTAGTGATGCAGGATGAGAACTTAATTGAGGTAATTAAGATTCTGCCTACCTAAAATTCTCTTACTGTTTTCAAGTAGATAAAATCTTATAAAATTACTAATATACAGAGTTGTATAATGTTGGATCTCAGCACATCCTTCATAGATGACAACATTTCAGTGGGAAATAATACTATGACTGTATTTTGCATTTGATGCATAAATTGCCCTTGTAACCTTCTAGAGATTTGTGTATGTAAATAACGGGGGGGGGGGAAGTTGTTGGTTTTTTTTTTTTTTTCTTTCTGGCCTTGGAGTTCGAGCATTGTCTTTATTGTATGTTTAAAGATAACCTGGGGCACACATTACTGAATCCTAGTAAGAATCTCGACTTCAGAGTCAGCAGTGGCAGTGGTGGAAAAGACACAGCAGTCGCAGCGTGGCGTTGTGTAAGTTGCAGAAAATCGTTTCACTGAGCTCAGCTTGCTTTGGGGTAGGGCAGAGTTGCTGAAGTCGCCGTTTGTACCCGAAGAAATGCAGAAGGGGTCTCCAGTTTTATTGCCTTTCAGGCAGTCCAAAGCTGCTGCTAGAAGGATTGTGTCAGGATGCCTAATTTAAATCGTTACCTTAACAGCTGCTCCTTCCTGCCTCATTTGGAAACCCCTAACCTTGACCTTGTCTCCTTGGCAGCCCCGCAGACAAACAGCACCACCCTCGCTCACTCTGCCGCAGCGGCCACTTTAATAACTGCTTGGGTTGACTCTGGAAGTGTCCGCGGTTAGCCAGACTCGCCGCTCGGAAGCAGCGGTGGAGGGGCCCGGTGGGGGCTAGGGTCATCCGGGCACGGCTGGCGGCCTCGCAGCTGCGGGGCGGCGGCAGCCCGGCGGGACCCGCGGCTCCTGGTAGCCCCTGTGCGCCTCCCGCCCCGGCAGCGAGGTCAGGAGCCATCCCCTCTGACTCTCAGAAACCTCCCGCCTGTTTGTACATCTAAATAATGTATCAGGAAAACACGGCGCATTCGGTAAGAAAGTGTCAGTTTAGGTGGTGTGGAAAAAAGTGGAGCAATCAGATCTTTTATACTTCACAGCCGCTTCCCTCTCAAATACTTCCTTTAGCGACAAAGATTTTTTTGGAAAGAAAACTGTGACCTGCTACAGTGAAGCACTATGCAAAATACGCTAATTACTGAGGAAACTACTTGACCTTCCACATCAGTTGTAACAGTGCAGTTATTCAGCTTATACTTGAGCATCTCTCTAAGGATGATTTGTTATCCTGGTGTGGTGTGGAGCTTTCTGAGTTCTTCATGTCATTGTTGCTTGTATTAAGATCAGTGAACAAATTTAAGCACAGGCTTTCAGCTATTAGATGTGTGCTTCTAAATAGAAGTAATTTTCAGATGCGCAGTTTTCCTTTCTGTGTTGTTTTATGGTGTGTATTCATCCCTTTTCTTAGTTTCTAATGAAAATAACATTAATTATGGAACTCCTATTGCATAATTATGGAAAATTCTTTAGTGTTCTTAGTATTCAGTAAGATATTTCAGGGATCTCGATTTTTTCATTTATTTCATTTGGGCACTCATTAGCTAAATCTCTAAAAGCTGAGAATATTCTTGCACCCACGTTGTGACTGTTGAGGGGGTACACAAATTCTGGGTTTATAACCCAGAATTCAAAGTCATTAACCCTGAATTTGAGTCCAAGTGGAATTTAACTATTTTATCACTTCCTCTCCCTTGTCATTTGTGTTTCCAGTTAGGCATATGGATATACATTTCCTTTATAAGTGATTAACAGTAATTTATCAGAGTATCAGAGTTATGTATTTCCTTCATTTACTCTGGAAATGATACCTCTGATCCTATTCTTACTCTCTTGCTGATCAGGGAGCAGCATATATTCCTTAGGCCTCTTAAAATTACCTATCAATAAACAATTACATAACTTTCCTTTCTTCATGCAATTTATTATTCAGAGGTTACTGTCAAGTATCTATATAGAATTATTCCTCAATTCCTACTTGCTTGCTACGTACAAGCAACATAGCTATGTTGTAAAAACTGTATGTAGTATATCCCTCTCCTCTCTGGTCTTTTAGAAATCCACAAATATTTCGTAGACGGTAAGGTCAGGAAGAAAGCCTTCCACTCTGACAGGCATTTTCCAAGATTGCTTGCTACTCTTGTCTCATACCTATTTGCTGCAATATTTGAAGTGACAGCACATTTACCTTAAAGTACATTCATCACATTGCTCTTCTCAGTTTCAAAAGGTATTACTGTGTATTTTAGTTTACCAGTTCCATCTTTGCAGTCTTGAGCCTTGTGTTTCCAAGGGTTCTTTCTACTCCTCAAAAGCTTTCTAGAAGCTATACTGAATGAGGTGGGGGATTCCTCTGTCATTTTCATATGCAAAACCCTTTCTAAGTGGCTTTCCATAACTAAAATTAACTACGTATTTTTTCCACTCTTAATTTATGCTATGACAATTGACTCCACTGTCGTTCTATAAAAAACAAAAGACTAAATAAAACTGTTACATTGTTGCTTGATTAGATTTCTAGTATATATGTAATGCTGTTTGTAAACAAGAAAGTCCCCTCTTTGTAATTTTGCAACTGCAGTCTCAAATACTACCATTTTATAGCAATTGTGCAATATTTTAAATTAAATTAATGAGGTATTGTTGGTTTGTTGGGGTTTTTTTAAGCATTAGCATTAGGTCTGTGTTTGGTATTTTAACCTCTGCATTTGTAGGATAACATTTTCTTTAAAATGAGTCAGAATTATCAGGGTCCAGTTTCTGCATTATAGTGAGGGGAAACGTTTTGCTGTCTTAAACAGATTAGAGGTATGACTTGTTTTAAAAAGGCAATGTGCACACAAGACCTAGGGTTACTGTCGGCACTCAACATGTCAGCTGCTGGTTATGATTTAACTTCCACCAGTGCACATATTCCCAAATAAATGGTACATCACTGTGTGATTTCTATCAGCCTCTGAGGTGACAAAGCTTTGGGTTTCTTAAAGATGGGAAGAAAAGTGTCTTTCTTTCGTCAACTCTTCTCTCTGAATACTGCTGATGGAAATTCCCATTTATTCCTCTTCATCTGTCTCTCCTCGATGCATGCTTCCCAATCAAAATTATTGAGATAGCTGAAAATGTAAGTTGTAGTCAAAATACATTTTTGTAGAAAATAAAAGAATATTTATTTTAACTACTACCAGTATCCTGTGCAGAGGTAACGGGAAATCCTGTTGACACAACATTTCTGACACATTAGCCTTTGTGTGTCTTACCTCCCTGTTTTGGAGATTGCTTCTGATTCAGAAGCTTCTCCTTCCTGACAGGTGGTGTGCTCAGAGAGTTCACAGTCAGTAAACTGGAGATAAGCTCCAGAAGGTGAATTTACAGAGACCGTGGGACTTACTTGCCTTGGAAATGTTGAAGATGCATGTATTTAATGGCAAGAAAAGAAAGGGTAGAGTGCTTTTTTTCGAGCTGGCAGAGGATCAAGTGTGTATGATGTGAAGGAAAAAAGGAAGGAGATTCTTGTAGCCTGAGAACAGACATCTGGCTGGCAGAAGCAAAGAAGTATCATTGACAGATGAATACTGTTTCAAACTGGGGTAATTTTAGATCAAGAGGGCAGTTTTACTCTCATGCATACAGCTCTCACTGAAAGGGATGGGAAAGGTGCATGCATGCAAAAATAAAATTTGATTCCAAGTGAGAGCTGAACAATATGCATATTTTTGCACTAGATATTTAGACTTTCATGTTTAGATCACATGGTTTCCATCTGCCATATGTAGGCATTGCTAAAATGCTGCTGGGAACCAGGCTCTGGTTTGGTGACTTTAATGAAAGGAATTAGTGGTTTCTATCCAGTTTCAGCATGGCTGGATTCAAAGTGCAGAAGCCCGTTTTTACAGTTTAGCATTAATTAGCACACTTGTGGCAGCCTCAGCAGGGAGGTGAAGGATTAAATGGGCATGAAGACAGAACTATCTCTTTTCCCAGAGTGGTGATTCCTTCAAAATAGGGTTGAGACATGATGGGCTAATGCAGGGATGTGTGCATGGCTTCTGTCTAGACTATTCTTGTTGCAAATGATTGGAAGACTTCGATCTACAGGTCGGTCAATACAGCACTCTTCTTTCTCCTGGTATTTAAAAAAATAATAAAAAAAAAATCCCCAATGGAAACACAATCCAAGAAATTCCTTAACCATTCTACATTCTCACCCTTCTGAATGAGGAGTGAGAACTGCTTATGGGAATTAAAACGATATCCTTGCCAGCCAGTCATGGGAAGGATCAGTGCTGTTACATTAAAAGATTAAAAGACTGAGATGCTGCTGCTCTCTTCAGGTTTTGCGGTTTTGCTGAATCATTCAACAAGGTGCAGAAGGCAGGTAATCCCTGACTCTTTTTTTGCTGAAGAGAGCCTCACAGGGATATTTTGGAGAATTGCATGGAGGCTGAAAAATGTAGAAAGAAAATTGTACTAAGTTTCAGTAAGCCTGGAAGGCAAGACCCATCCTAGTGTGAGTCAGAGGGTGTGACTCAGGCTTCTGTCCTGAATTTCATTAATCGGATGTGCTGTGCTTTATGTTTATGTACACCGAATATTAAGTATATAATTACAGAAAATTACTTATAGTTGTAATTTTGCTACTCACACTGAATCATGAAAAAAAATTGACAAAAAATTCTAAATTTTATTTTTTTTTAAAGACTAAGTCGCAATCTAAGAAAATTACATAATACTTTAAAAAAAATCATTAGTTATTTAATACTTCTAAAAAGCTTTTATTTATAGCAGTTCATCTTTCTATTTTGTAAGAGACAATCTTACAGATTTTAGTGAAGTAATTAAAATAGGATAGAGTATGTCTGAGAAATGGTATTATAGAAACCAGCATTAAAAAAAATCTCTCCTCACAGCTAATACATTCAATGAAAAAGTTGCCTTGGTCCAGTGCAGTTTAAATGGTCTAGTCTGTTCCTCGGGACTTCCAGCCTCTTTGTTACAAAGTTCAAATAATGAACATACTTTCATGTACCTTGTTTTGAGTTAATCCCTTTTTTATGAATGAGTAAAAAAAATGAGGAGGATACCTCTTATAAGAAAATAGGTTTCCTTCAAGAAATAATCCCTTTCTGTAGATCTCCCCTCTCAGCATCTTAAATGAAAATAATGAATATGTACCTAAAATGGCAAAACAGTACAGCTATAGGAGAACTATTTTTTTAAATGACCGTTTCCTGCCTAGTTTAACCTCAGCTGAGCAGTGGAGTTTTGTCTGCTGGGCTACAGCATGGATTGACTGCACGCTGGCTGCTGGTTTTCCCTGAAAGAAGAGCTGAGTGCTGTGAACTCCAGACCTCTGTGCAGTGTCAGAAGCTCTTACTGTGCCAGCATAATCTTTTAATAGACATGCTTGCCAGAATTACTTTTTTCCTTCAAAGACAGAATTAGAAAGCACAGTTGTCATTTAAATTGCCTTTATCTTTGTAGTAGTTGGTAGTGATCTGTTGACCAGGATTGGGTAATTTAAAAGCTGTTTAACAAAATAACATGCTTGTCTGTGTGAAATATATACAGTGCTGAGAGACAGGGAGAAAAGTATTCCTTGACAGGGTTCATGGATTCTTTAGAAACTGCAGAATGCTGAGGCTTTCCTGCAGTATTATAAAAGCTCTGCAAAGCCCATGTTGAGCATTAGCATGATTTTCAGATGGTGGACTATGTTCAGCTGTTCCTGTGCACCCTCTATGCACATACACATACATACTTCAGTGGGAGAGGGAGAGGATTCTTAGCACTGTTTTCCTTGGGCTTTGTATTTGTTGAACATATATTACTGAAATGCTGCCCGAGATGCATTACTTTATGTTGTGTAGAACATGAATCGTCATGTTGCATGATTTGGTAAAATAAAAGAGACTGTGAGAGACAACTGTAAACATTCTGTTTGAAAAGATGTGCTCTTTTCAAAAGACCTTTCTGTTGGAGCCAAGTAACACAAGAAACAATATTTCTTTGCTCACAGAGATACGTATTTATTTCTGCAAAGATTTGTTTTGGATTTTCAGTTCTCTTGGTATCTGCATTCTTTGAAATAATTTTATATTTCCATGTTGACTTTCTCTGTGCTTTAAGTTTTAATCAAAGGCTCCTTGCTTCTGATGTTGAGGACTACTGATGTTAGCCTGTTTACATTCCCCTATTTTTCCTCTGTATGGGGTGAACATTCAAGTGTGGTGGCGTCTTTTTGCTTTTATCTGCCAAACTTAGCACAGTTTCTTATTATTGACAGCTCAAAAAGATGGTATGCTAGTGGGCAGGATGCTGTGAATTATTAACTTATCTTTGCACTTTGACAAATGTAGGTTATCTTTCTAAAGACAAATCATTTTATGAAGGAACCAAGACAGTACAATGGTAAATAAGGCATTGCAAACTTATGTAAGACAACTTTTGCCAACTATGAATGCAACGTACTTCTGAAAGATGGTTCGTTTTCGTGTAAGCTAAAGTATAAGAGGAGAAATTTTTGTTAGTGGTGTTTCATTTAGACTTATTAGTGTGTTTTTCTACATGGATTAATCAGTAAAACCTTAAAGAATGTGTATTACTTAAAAATCTCTACCTTTCCTTTGAAATGTGATTTTGCAAAAGCCTTTTATTTTTTTCTTTCAGTAAGGAGTCTGCACTCAACTAATTTGTGAGCGGATAAAACACACAGAAAACATGATTGCCAGGAAGCTTTTCTATAATCAAACTGGTCAGTAGGACAGAAACCACACTTTTTTATCATTAGGTATTAATCTTCTCTCATTTTTTGAAAACAAGAAAAAAAAAAAGCCAACACCCAAAACACTGGTTAATACATACAAAGGCAAATGAGTCAGAGACACAGCATATGTTGCATTTGGTAATAGACGCTCACTTGAGTTAATGTTTACGTTGTGCTGGAAGTTCCAGCCCGGGAACCAGAAAGGTCTTTGCAGTCGGTAAGCACTTCGCTTTCTTGGGCGGCAGACAGCAGGAGCATGTCATCCATGGCACAGTTCGCCTTGAAGCAATTAGCAAGAGGACGAGCAAGAGTGATTTCAACTGCAGGAGGACAGCCAAACAAAATAGGTTTATGCAAAGTACAGTAAAACAAGCAACAAGTTGAATACAGGTTGGTTAGAGAATACAGTATTGAAATTATACATACACGAGGAATTGTATTGGAGATACAAAGCTACTGGTGACAACAGTAATTATTGACAAAGCTACATACTTACGTCTGAAAAGCTCTGGAATGATGCAGAAGCAGGCAGTAGCATTCAGATGCTGGTCCTTCAAACTTTCATCTTGTGGCAGTGCATCTGTTTATCATCAATTAACTGCTGAATGTAAATGAATTTCAGTCCTAAGTCATTGCACCTGTTGCCAAGAGGTATTTATTCCAATCACTTGCCTAAAGCACTGGGAGTTATTGCTTGACGTGTTAAAGCTCAAAAAAAATCTGTCATTTCAAAATCATTTGTTCAGAGAGGAGAAAATGCAGCAAAACAGTTCATTCTACCCTAAGCACTGCTATTTGGCAGTATTCACATTTGCACAGCACAAAGCTGCAATATTGATTTTTTTGCTCTCAGGGCCTCCCACAAGTTCTTTCTTCGATTGTCAGGGTTGCAAGATGGATTGAATTACACTTTTCTTGTTGATACACTTATTTTTTTCTTTGTTGATAGGAAAAAAAAACTACAAAGAAAGATTCAGCATAAAGATCACAGCAGCTTTGTTAGTGGACTTCAAATTTATTTATTTTATTTAGTTAATTTTTTTCTGCAATGTAGACATTCCTTAGAGGAGTATCCTCACCTGCCACATGGTACATTGGTTTTCTTTATTGCTTACTGCTTTTGCAGTGTAACACCTACGTTGCAATCTCAGGTGTGTCCTCTGTTGCCTGTGATATAATCTTGCTCTAGTATTTTTAATGTTGGTCCTAATAAAGTACTTCTCCTAGATGCCTGCAGGGGGAAAAATGGCAAGATAAAACACATTCATAGTACTTACAGCAGTTGCCATAGATGATAAAATAAGATCTACAGCAGCTGATCTCTGTAGCAAACTGCAGAGGTCTTGTGTTTGAATTTGAGGTATTTCTTAGCAGAATTGGAGACTCTGCTTCAGGATCTGCAGTTAAGAGTTCAGTGCCTGTCACAGGTAGCTCAGCATGGATTTGTCATTCCTGACCCCCATAATGATCCATACCTCTTACCTGCTGCTGCACTCACACTGCATGTGTAGCCAACCAACAGTCCCCCTTCCCAACCGCCCATCTGCAAAAATTCCCTTTGGAGAGCTAAAACCTTATTCTCTCCCTGCTGATGGAAACTCAAAAAGTTTTTTGGGGGGAAGTGGCCAGGCCTCCAGCCAGGTTGTGGCAGTCCCACATGCTGGAGGAAGTCTGAGTAAGTGCTGGAGATATGGGCACCATTACCACATCACCAGCAGCTGGAGCAATGAGCTTTGTGTGGATGGCATCAAATTTGACAGGAGCAGTAGGATGTAGAAATGACAGTCACTAGCAGTATTATATTTGGTCCCACTGCGGCTGTCGTGATGTTAATTAATCAAAGGAGTTGCTGTATGCATGTGTGGTGGGGGCTTTGTGCATACTCCTCTCTATGCCCATTTCACGCCCTCACTGAGCTGTGAGCAGCTTCTGTCTTTGTTGTATTAATTTTCTGCATAGGAGGAACATGTAGGGTGTTAATGTGATGGATTCGTGGTTTAGCTTTTTCAGCTTCCAGCTCATGATACTTCAGCAAGCCTCTAATAATAGTGTCTGCTATTGTGCATGGTATTTGCAGGCAAACAAATGACCAGGAGTGAATCTTAGGATGGAACTGTGGTGCTTTCCACAGCAATAGGCTTCTTTCCATATTAACAAGTGCTGAAACATTTTGGCAGAGTAACAGTACTGGCTTCGTGTAGTATATGTTTCCACAGAATGTTAAGGCACACCCAGTTGCCACACTATCCTTCTCCTTCCCATTGTACCAGTGTGAATTCCCAACCAGACAAAGATCTGTCTCTCTTGAGACCTCATAAATTCTTCTGCGAATGGACAGAGGTTAGTGGCAGACCAGCCCCTTGCATTAGTTTACTGCAGAAGTTGGTCAAAAGCAGGTTCTGATGAAAAGGAGAAGGCAGAGGTGTGCAGGTAGTGAGTGGCAGATGGGAAAATGGGTTCTGACTGCCAGGGAACCACATCCTGCCACTGGTGTGATCATTACCAACAGCTCTTTTTTGCAGTCCTAACAGATAATCATCTTCTTGCAGGAGGAGTTTTAATCTACTGATCATTAATTCAGTAGAAAAAGTGACAGCCCCTAGTTTGTGTGAAAATTTACTATCAAGGGGTTATCTCAAGTTGTTCTTGATCTTTTTTAGATCTTTACTTCCTTCGCTCCTCAAATGCACCATACTTTTAAAGAAAGATTTCTGTGCCTTCAAAACACTGTAGAGCTCCAACTTTCCATACTTAATAGTTACTTCTCTTTGTTGTCACAACTTGTTTCCAGCAACCTGCACTGAAATATTAATGGCCTTGTGCTAATGTATTAGGATGTCTTTTTAAAAAAATACAAAATACCTGTAATTTTGCTGACAATTTTAGAAGGGATGTATTATTTTAAAGAATTTAACAGTACAACTAAATGTCTCTAAAAGGCTAAATGTGGATGAATATCTGAAGTATTGTTTTGTTTCTAAAGCTTTTCATACCCCTTCATTAGAGTAGTTTCCTTTTTTTTTTTTTTTTTAAAGGAATTCTCTTATGTGGTAAAAACATGTTAAAAATAAGAGTTCCATGGAACATACATACCATTGTGGGGAAGGAAAATAGATTCTGTGCAGTACTCATGGACCATCTGTGGTACTGATCATTTATGTATTACATGTATATTAAGATTGAGTCTGTAAATCTAGTGCTGCCAATTCCACCTCAAAACCATGTCCCAAAGCACAATATCTGCACATCTTTTAAATGACATAGCCACTTCTGTGGTGTCCCAGGTTGGGAACTATAAGGTTAAAAAGAATCCTCTGGGGACTGGAAGATTGTTATTCAATCCCATAATTCTGC